>CM060065.1:76998-89998 GCA_030533445.1 Cyprinodon diabolis | reverse complement strand
TCAGCTCTAGATGATTGCCAGAAAAGATCATGGCTGTATCATTAATGGTTTGTCTGTTACAACTCCAGAGGCCAAAATGGCATTATCTCACTGTGAAAAGAGCATTTTGGCCTCAACCTTCTGATTTGAAGCTTGGAACCAAAAACATCTGCTCAAATCGACTTTATATTGTTAGTTTTCAGCTCTAGATGATTGCCAGAAAAGATCATGGCTGTATCATTAATGGTTTGTCTGTTACAACTCCAGAGGCCAAAATGGCATTATCTCACTGTAAAAAGAGTGTTTTGGCCTCAACTTCTGATTTGAAGCTTGAAACCAAAAACATCTGCTCAAATCCACTTTATATTGTAATTTTTCGGCTCTAGCTGATTGCCAGAAAAGATCATGGCTGTATCATTAATGGTTTGTCTGTTACAACTCCAGAGGCCAAAATGGCATTATCTCACTGTAAAAAGAGTGTTTTGGCCTCAACTTCTGATTTGAAGCTTGAAACCAAAAACATCTGCTCAAATCCACTTTATATTGTTATTTTTCGGCTCTAGCTGATTGCCAGAAAAGATCATGGCTGTATCATTAATGGTTTGTCTGTTACAACTCCAGAGGCCAAAATGGCATTATCTCACTGTGAAAAGAGCATTTTGGCCTCAACCTTCTTATTTGAAGATAGGAACCAAAAACATCTGCTCAAATCTACTTTATATTGTTAGTTTTCAGCTCTAGATGATTGCCAGAAAAGATCATGGCTGTATCATTAATGGTTTGTCTGTTACAACTCCAGAGGCCAAAATGGCCTTATCTCACTGTGAAAAGAGCGTTTTGGCCTCAACCTTCTAATTTGAAGCTTGGAACCAAAAACATCTGCTCAAATCTACTTTATATTGTTAGTTTTCAGCTCTAGATGATTGCCAGAAAGATCATGGCTGTATCATTAATGGTTTGTCTGTTACAACTCCAGAGGCCAAAATGGCATTATCTCACTGTAAAAAGAGTGTTTTGGCCTCAACTTCTGATTTGAAGCTTGAAACCAAAAACATCTGCACAAATCCACTTTATATTGTTATTTTTCGGCTCTAGATGATTGCCAGAAAAGATCATGGCTGTATCATTAATGTTTTGTCTGTTACAACTCCAGAGGCCAAAATGGCATTATCTCACTTTGAAAAGAGCATTTTGGCCTCAATCTTCTTATTTGAAGCTTGGAACCAAAAACATCTGCTCAAATCTACTTTAAATTGTCAGTTTTCAGCTCTAGATGATTGCCAGAAAAGATCATGGCTGTCTCATTAATGGTTTGTCTGTTACAACTCCAGAGGCCAAAATGGCATTATCTCACTGTGAAAAGAGCATTTTGGCCTCAACCTTCTGATTTGAAGCTTGGAACCAAAAACATCTGCTCAAATCGACTTTATATTGTTAGTTTTCAGCTCTAGATGATTGCCAGAAAAGATCATGGCTGTATCATTAATGGTTTGTCTGTTACAACTCCAGAGGCCAAAATGGCATTATCTCAGTGTAAAAAGAGTGTTTTGGCCTCAACTTCTGATTTGAAGCTTGAAACCAAAAACATCTGCTCAAATCCACTTTATATTGTTATTTTTCGGCTCTAGATGATTGCCAGAAAAGATCATGGCTGTATCATTAATGGTTTGTCTGTTACAACTCCAGAGGCCAAAATGGCATTATCTCACTGTGAAAAGAGCATTTTGGCCTCAACCTTCTTATTTGAAGCTAGGAACCAAAAACATCTGCTCAAATCTACTTTATATTGTTAGTTTTCAGCTCTAGATGATTGCCAGAAAAGATCATGGCTGTATCATTAATGGTTTGTCTGTTACAACTCCAGAGGCCAAAATGGCCTTATCTCACTGTGAAAAGAGCGTTTTGGCCTCAACCTTCTAATTTGAAGCTTGGAACCAAAAAAATCTGCTCAAATCTACTTTATATTGTTAGTTTTCAGCTCTAGATGATTGCCAGAAAGATCATGGCTGTATCATTAATGGTTTGTCTGTTACAACTCCAGAGGCCAAAATGGCATTATCTCACTGTAAAAAGAGTGTTTTGGCCTCAACTTCTGATTTGAAGCTTGAAACCAAAAACATCTGCACAAATCCACTTTATATTGTTATTTTTCGGCTCTAGATGATTGCCAGAAAAGATCATGGCTGTATCATTAATGTTTTGTCTGTTACAACTCCAGAGGCCAAAATGGCATTATCTCACTGTGAAAAGAGCATTTTGGCCTCAATCTTCTTATTTGAAGCTTGGAACCAAAAACATCTGCTCAAATCTACTTTATATTGTTAGTTTTCAGCTCTAGATGATTGCCAGAAAAGATCATGGCTGTATCATTAATGGTTTGTCTGTTACAACTCCAGAGGCCAAAATGGCCTTATCTCACTGTGAAAAGAGCGTTTTGGCCTCAACCTTCTAATTTGAAGCTTGGAACCAAAAACATCTGCTCAAATCTACTTTATATTGTTAGTTTTCAGCTCTAGATGATTGCCAGAAAGATCATGGCTGTATCATTAATGGTTTGTCTGTTACAACTCCAGAGGCCAAAATGGCATTATCTCACTGTGAAAAGAGCGTTTTGGCCTCAACCTTCTGATTTGAAGCTTGGAACCAAAAACATCTGCTCAAATCTACTTTTTATTGTTAGTTTTCAGCTCTAGATGATTGCCAGAAAAGATCATGGCTGTATCATTAATGGTTTGTCTGTTACAACTCCAGAGGCCAAAATGACCTTATCTCACTGTTAAAATAGCGTTTTGGCCTCAACCTTCTAATTTGAAGCTTGGAACCAAAAACATCTGCTCAAATCTACTTTATATTGTTAGTTTTCAGCTCTAGATGATTGCCAGAAAAGATCATGGCTGTATCATTAATGGTTTGTCTGTTACAACTCCAGAGGCCAAAATGGCATTATCTCACTGTGAAAAGAGCATTTTGGCCTCAACCTTCTGATTGAAGCTTGGAACCAAAAACATCTGCTCAAATCTACTTTATATTGTTAGTTTTCAGCTCTATATGATTGCCAGAAAAGATCATGGCTGTATCATTAATGGTTTGTCTGTTACAACTTCAGAGGCCAAAATGGCATTATCTCACTGTGAAAAGAGCTTTTTGGCCTCAACCTTCTTATTTGAAGCTAGGAACCAAAAACATCTGCTCAAATCTACTTTATATTGTTAGTTTTCAGCTCTAGATGATTGCCAGAAAAGATCATGGCTGTATCATTAATGGTTTGTCTGTTACAACTCCAGAGGCCAAAATGGCCTTATCTCACTGTGAAAAGAGCGTTTTGGCCTCAACCTTCTAATTTGAAGCTTGGAACCAAAAACATCTGCTCAAATCTACTTTATATTGTTAGTTTTCAGCTCTAGTTGATTGCCAGAAAGATCATGGCTGTATCATTAAAGGTTTGTCTGTTACAACTCCAGAGGCCAAAATGGCATTATCTCACTGTGAAAAGAGCGTTTTGGCCTCAACCTTCTGATTTGAAGCTTGGAACCAAAAACATCTGCTCAAATCTACTTTATATTGTTAGTTTTCAGCTCTAGATGATTGCCAGAAAAGATCATGGCTGTATCATTAATGGTTTGTCTGTTACAACTCCAGAGGCCAAAATGACCTTATCTCACTGTTAAAATAGCGTTTTGGCCTCAACCTTCTAATATGAAGCTTGGAACCAAAAACATCTGCTCAAATCTACTTTATATTGTTAGTTTTCAGCTCTAGATGATTGCCAGAAAAGATCATGGCTGTATCATTAATGGTTTGTCTGTTACAACTCCAGAGGCCAAAATGGCATTATCTCACTGTGAAAAGAGCGTTTTGGCCTCAACCTTCTGATTTGAAGCTTGGAACCAAAAACATCTGCTCAAATCTACTTTATATTGTTAGTTTTCAGCTCTAGATGATTGCCAGAAAAGATCATGGCTGTATCATTAATGGTTTGTCTGTTACAACTCCAGAGGCCAAAATGGCATTATCTCACTGTGAAAAGAGCATTTTGGCCTCAACCTTCTTATTTGAAGCTAGGAACCAAAAACATCTGCTCAAATCTACTTTATATTGTTAGTTTTCAGCTCTAGATGATTGCCAGAAAAGATCATGGCTGTATCATTAATGGTTTGTCTGTTACAACTCCAGAGGCCAAAATGGCCTTATCTCACTGTGAAAAGAGCGTTTTGGCCTCAACCTTCTAATTTGAAGCTTGGAACCAAAAAAATCTGCTCAAATCTACTTTATATTGTTAGTTTTCAGCTCTAGATGATTGCCAGAAAGATCATGGCTGTATCATTAATGGTTTGTCTGTTACAACTCCAGAGGCCAAAATGGCATTATCTCACTGTAAAAAGAGTGTTTTGGCCTCAACTTCTGATTTGAAGCTTGAAACCAAAAACATCTGCACAAATCCACTTTATATTGTTATTTTTCGGCTCTAGATGATTGCCAGAAAAGATCATGGCTGTATCATTAATGTTTTGTCTGTTACAACTCCAGAGGCCAAAATGGCATTATCTCACTGTGAAAAGAGCATTTTGGCCTCAATCTTCTTATTTGAAGCTTGGAACCAAAAACATCTGCTCAAATCTACTTTATATTGTTAGTTTTCAGCTCTAGATGATTGCCAGAAAAGATCATGGCTGTATCATTAATGGTTTGTCTGTTACAACTCCAGAGGCCAAAATGGCCTTATCTCACTGTGAAAAGAGCGTTTTGGCCTCAACCTTCTAATTTGAAGCTTGGAACCAAAAACATCTGCTCAAATCTACTTTATATTGTTAGTTTTCAGCTCTAGATGATTGCCAGAAAGATCATGGCTGTATCATTAATGGTTTGTCTGTTACAACTCCAGAGGCCAAAATGGCATTATCTCACTGTGAAAAGAGCGTTTTGGCCTCAACCTTCTGATTTGAAGCTTGGAACCAAAAACATCTGCTCAAATCTACTTTTTATTGTTAGTTTTCAGCTCTAGATGATTGCCAGAAAAGATCATGGCTGTATCATTAATGGTTTGTCTGTTACAACTCCAGAGGCCAAAATGACCTTATCTCACTGTTAAAATAGCGTTTTGGCCTCAACCTTCTAATTTGAAGCTTGGAACCAAAAACATCTGCTCAAATCTACTTTATATTGTTAGTTTTCAGCTCTAGATGATTGCCAGAAAAGATCATGGCTGTATCATTAATGGTTTGTCTGTTACAACTCCAGAGGCCAAAATGGCATTATCTCACTGTGAAAAGAGCATTTTGGCCTCAACCTTCTGATTGAAGCTTGGAACCAAAAACATCTGCTCAAATCTACTTTATATTGTTAGTTTTCAGCTCTATATGATTGCCAGAAAAGATCATGGCTGTATCATTAATGGTTTGTCTGTTACAACTTCAGAGGCCAAAATGGCATTATCTCACTGTGAAAAGAGCTTTTTGGCCTCAACCTTCTTATTTGAAGCTAGGAACCAAAAACATCTGCTCAAATCTACTTTATATTGTTAGTTTTCAGCTCTAGATGATTGCCAGAAAAGATCATGGCTGTATCATTAATGGTTTGTCTGTTACAACTCCAGAGGCCAAAATGGCCTTATCTCACTGTGAAAAGAGCGTTTTGGCCTCAACCTTCTAATTTGAAGCTTGGAACCAAAAACATCTGCTCAAATCTACTTTATATTGTTAGTTTTCAGCTCTAGTTGATTGCCAGAAAGATCATGGCTGTATCATTAAAGGTTTGTCTGTTACAACTCCAGAGGCCAAAATGGCATTATCTCACTGTGAAAAGAGCGTTTTGGCCTCAACCTTCTGATTTGAAGCTTGGAACCAAAAACATCTGCTCAAATCTACTTTATATTGTTAGTTTTCAGCTCTAGATGATTGCCAGAAAAGATCATGGCTGTATCATTAATGGTTTGTCTGTTACAACTCCAGAGGCCAAAATGACCTTATCTCACTGTTAAAATAGCGTTTTGGCCTCAACCTTCTAATATGAAGCTTGGAACCAAAAACATCTGCTCAAATCTACTTTATATTGTTAGTTTTCAGCTCTAGATGATTGCCAGAAAAGATCATGGCTGTATCATTAATGGTTTGTCTGTTACAACTCCAGAGGCCAAAATGGCATTATCTCACTGTGAAAAGAGCATTTTGGCCTCAACCTTCTGATTTGAAGCTTGGAACCAAAAACATCTGCTCAAATCTACTTTATATTGTTAGTTTTCAGCTCTATATGATTGCCAGAAAAGATCACGGCTGTATCATTAATGGTTTGTCTGTTACAACTCCGGAGGCCAAAATGGCCTTATCTCACTGTGAAAAGAGCTTTTTGGCCTCAACCTTCTGATTTGAAGCTTGGAACCAAAAACATCTGCTCAAATCTACTTTATATTGTTAGTTTTCAGCTCTAGATGATTGCCAGAAAAGATCATGGCTGTATCATTAATAGTTTGTCTGTTACAACTCCAGAAGCCAAAATGGCCTTATCTCACTGTGAAAAGAGCGTTTTGGCCTCAACCTTCTAATTTGAAGCTTGGAACCAAAAACATCTGCTCAAATCTACTTTATATTGTTAGTTTTCAGCTTTAGATGATTGCCAGAAAAGGTCATGGCTGTATCATTAATGGTTTGTCTGTTACAACTCCAGAGGCCAAAATGACCTTATCTCACTGTTAAAATAGCGTTTTGGCCTCAACCTTCTAATATGAAGCTTGGAACCAAAAACATCTGCTCATATCTACTTTTTATTGTTAGTTTTCAGCTCTAGATGATTGCCAGAAAAGATCATGGCTGTATCATTAATGGTTTGTCTGTTACAACTCCAGAGGCCAAAATGGCATTATCTCACTGTGAAAAGAGCATTTTGGCCTCAACCTTCTGATTTGAAGCTTGGAACCAAAAACATCTGCTCAAATCTACTTTATATTGTTAGTTTTCAGCTCTATATGATTGCCAGAAAAGATCATGGCTGTATCATTAATGGTTTGTCTGTTACAACTCCGGAGGCCAAAATGGCCTTATCTCACTGTGAAAAGAGCTTTTTGGCCTCAACCTTCTGATTTGAAGCTTGGAACCAAAGACATCTGCTCAAATCTACTTTATATTGTTAGTTTTCAGCTCTAGATGATTGCCAGAAAGGATCATGGCTGTATCATTAATGGTTTGTCTGTTACAACTTCAGAGGCCAAAATGGCATTATCTCACTGTGAAAAGAGCGTTTTGGCCTCAACCTTCTGATTTGAAGCTTGGAACAAAAAACATCTGCTCAAATCTACTTTATATTGCTAGTTTTCAGCTCTAGATTATTGCCAGAAAAGATCATGGCTGTATCATTAATGGTTTGTCTGTTACAACTCCAGAGGCCAAAATGGAATTATCTCACTGTGAAAAGAGCGTTTTGGCCTCAACCTTTTGATTTGAAGCCTGGAACCAAAAACATCTGCTCAAATCTACTTTATATTGTTAGTTTTCAGCTCTAGATGATTGCCAGAAAAGATCATGGCTGTATCATTAATGGTTTGTCTGTTACAACTCCAGAGGCCAAAATGGAATTATCTCACTGTGAAAAGAGCGTTTTGGCCTCAACCTTTTGATTTGAAGCCTGGAACCAAAAACATCTGCTCAAATCTACTTTATATTGTTAGTTTTCAGCTCTAGATGATTGCCAGAAAAGATCATGGCTGTATCATTAATGGTTTGTCTGTTACAACTCCAGAGGCCAAAATGGCATTATCTCACTGTGAAAAGAGCGTTTTGGCCTCAACCTTCTGATTTGAAGCTTGAAACCAAAAACATCTGCTCAAATCTACTTTATATTGTTATTTTTCAGCTCTAGATGATTGCCAGAAAAGATCATGGCTGTATCATTAATGGTTTGTCTGTTACAACTCCAGAGGCCAAAATGGCCTTATCTCACTATGAAAAGAGCATTTTGGCCTCAACCTTCTGATTTGAAGCTTGGAACCAAAAACATCTGCTCAAATCTACTTTATATTGTTAGTTTTCAGCTCTAGATGATTGCCAGAAAAGAACATGGCTGTATCATTAATGGTTTGTCTGTTACAACTCCAGAGGCCAAAATGGCATTATCTCACTGTGAAAAGAGCGTTTTGGCCTCAACCTTCTGATTTGAAGCTTGGAACCAAAAACATCTGCTCAAATCTACTTTATATTGTTAGTTTTCAGCTCTAGATGATTGCCAGAAAAGATCATGGCTGTCTCATTAATTGTTTGTCTGTTACAACTCCAGAGGCCAAAATGGCATTATCTCAATGTGAAAAGAGCATTTTGGCCTCAACCTTCTTATTTTAAGCTTGGAACCAAAAACATCTGCTCAAATCTACTTTATGTTGTTAGTTTTAAGCTCTAGATGATTGCCAGAAAAGATCATGGCTGTATCATTAATGGTTTGTCTGTTACAACTCCAGAGGCCAAAATGGCCTTATCTCACTGTGAAAAGAGCGTTTTGGCCTCAACCTTCTAATTTGAAGCTTGGAACCAAAAATATCTGCTCAAATCTACTTTATATTGTTAGTTTTCAGCTCTAGATGATTGCCAGAAAAGATCATGGCTGTATCATTAATGGTTTGTCTGTTACAACTCCAGAGGCCAAAATGGTAATTTCTCACTGTGAAAAGAGCATTTTGGCCTCAACCTTCTGATTTGAAGCTTGGAACCAAAAACATCTGCTCAAATCTACTTTATATTGTTAGTTTTCAGCTCTAGATGATTGCCAGAAAAGATCATGGCTGTATCATTAATGGTTTGTCTGTTTCAACTCCAGAGGCCAAAATGGCATTATCTCACTGTAAAAAGAGCATTTTGGCCTCAATCTTCTTATTTGAAGCTTGGAACCAAAAACATCTGCTCAAATCTACTTTATATTGTTAGTTTTCAGCTCTAGATGATTGCCAGAAAAGATCATGGCTGTATCATTAATGGTTTGTCTGTTACAACTCCAGAGGCCAAAATGGCCTTATCTCACTGTGAAAAGAGCATTTTGGCCTCAACCTTCTGATTTGAAGCTTGGAACCAAAAACATCTGCTCAAATCTACTTTATATTGTTAGTTTTCAGCTCTAGATGATTGCCAGAAAAGAACATGGCTGTATCATTAATGGTTTGTCTGTTACTACTCCAGAGGCCAAAATGGTATTATCTCACTGTGAAAAGAGCGTTTTGGCCTCAACCTTCTGATTTGAAGCTTGGAACCAAAAACATCTGCTCAAATCTACTTTATATTGTTAGTTTTCAGCTCTAGATGATTGCCAGAAAAGATCATGGCTGTCTCATTAATTGTTTGTCTGTTACAACTCCAGAGGCCAAAATGGCATTATCTCAATGTGAAAAGAGCATTTTGGCCTCAACCTTCTTATTTTAAGCTTGGAACCAAAAACATCTGCTCAAATCTACTTTATGTTGTTAGTTTTAAGCTCTAGATGATTGCCAGAAAAGATCATGGCTGTATCATTAATGGTTTGTCTGTTACAACTCCAGAGGCCAAAATGGCATTATCTCACTGTGAAAAGAGCGTTTTGGCCTAAACCTTCTGATTTGAAGCTTGGAACCAAAAACATCTGCTCAAATCTACTTTATATTGTTAGTTTTCAGCTCTAGATGATTGCCAGAAAGATCATGGCTGTATCATTAATGGTTTGTCTGTTACATATCCAGAGGCCAAAATGGAATTATCTCACTGTGAAAAGAGCGTTTTGGCCTCAACCTTCTGATTTGAAGCTTGGAACCAAAAACATCTGCTCAAATCTACTTTATATTGTTAGTTTTCAGCTCTAGATGATTGCCAGAAAAGATCATGGCTGTATCATTAATGGTTTGTCTGTTTCAACTCCAGAGGCCAAAATGGCATTATCTCACTGTAAAAAGAGCATTTTGGCCTCAATCTTCTTATTTGAAGCTTGGAACCAAAAACATCTGCTCAAATCTACTTTATATTGTTAGTTTTCAGCTCTAGATGATTGCCAGAAAAGATCATGGCTGTATCATTAATGGTTTGTCTGTTACAACTCCAGAGGCCAAAATGGCCTTATCTCACTGTGAAAAGAGCATTTTGGCCTCAACCTTCTGATTTGAAGCTTGGAACCAAAAACATCTGCTCAAATCTACTTTATATTGTTAGTTTTCAGCTCTAGATGATTGCCAGAAAAGAACATGGCTGTATCATTAATGGTTTGTCTGTTACTACTCCAGAGGCCAAAATGGTATTATCTCACTGTGAAAAGAGCGTTTTGGCCTCAACCTTCTGATTTGAAGCTTGGAACCAAAAACATCTGCTCAAATCTACTTTATATTGTTAGTTTTCAGCTCTAGATGATTGCCAGAAAAGATCATGGCTGTCTCATTAATTGTTTGTCTGTTACAACTCCAGAGGCCAAAATGGCATTATCTCAATGTGAAAAGAGCATTTTGGCCTACACCTTCTTATTTTAAGCTTGGAACCAAAAACATCTGCTCAAATCTACTTTATGTTGTTAGTTTTAAGCTCTAGATGATTGCCAGAAAAGATCATGGCTGTATCATTAATGGTTTGTCTGTTACAACTCCAGAGGCCAAAATGGAATTATCTCACTGTGAAAAGAGCGTTTTGGCCTCAACCTTCTGATTTGAAGCTTGGAACCAAAAACATCTGCTCAAATCTACTTTATATTGTTAGTTTTCAGCTCTAGATGATTGCCAGAAAAGATCATGGCTGTATCATTAATGGTTTGTCTGTTACAACTCCAGAGGCCAAAATGGCAATTTCTCACTGTGAAAAGAGCGTTTTGGCCTCAACCTTCTGATTTGAAGCTTGAAACCAAAAACATCTGCTCAAATCTACTTTATATTTTTAGTTTTCAGCTCTATATGATTGCCAGAAAAGACCATGGCTGTATCATTAATGGTTTGTCAGTTACAACTCTGTAGGCCAAAATGGCCTCATCTCACTGTGAAAAGAGCGTTTTTGCCTCAACCTTCTGATTTGAAGCTTGGAACCAAAAACATCTGCTCAAATCTACTTTATATTGTTAGTTTTCAGCTCTAGATGATTGCCAGAAAGGATCATGGCTGTCTCATTAATGGTTTGTCTGTTACAACTTCAGAGGCCAAAATGGCATTATCTCACTTTGAAAAGAGCGTTTTGGCCTCAACCTTCTGATTTGAAGCTTGGAACCAAAAACATCTGCTCAAATCTACTTTATATTGTTAGTTTTCAGCTCTAGATGATTGCCAGAAAAGAACATGGCTGTATCATTAATGGTTTGTCTGTTACAACTCCAGAGGCCAAAATGGCATTATCTCACTGTGAAAAGAGCGTTTTGGCCTCAACCTTCTGATTTGAAGCTTGGAACCAAAAACATCTGCTCAAATCTACTTTATATTGTTAGTTTTCAGCTCTAGATGACTGCCAGAAAAGATCATGGCTGTCTCATTAATTGTTTGTCTGTTACAACTCCAGAGGCCAAAATGGCATTATCTCAATGTGAAAAGAGCATTTTGGCCTCAACCTTCTTATTTTAAGCTTGGAACCAAAAACATCTGCTCAAATCTACTTTATGTTGTTAGTTTTAAGCTCTAGATGATTGCCAGAAAAGATCATGGCTGTATCATTAATGGTTTGTCTGTTACAACTCCAGAGGCCAAAATGGCCTTATCTCACTGTGAAAAGAGCGTTTTGGCCTCAACCTTCTAATTTGAAGCTTGGAACCAAAAATATCTGCTCAAATCTACGTTATATTGTTAGTTTTCAGCTCTAGATGATTGCCACAAAGATCATGGCTGTATCATTAATGGTTTGTCTGTTACATATCCAGAGGCCAAAATGGAATTATCTCACTGTGAAAAGAGCGTTTTGGCCTCAACCTTCTGATTTGAAGCTTGGAACCAAAAACATCTGCTCAAATCTACTTTATATTGTTAGTTTTCAGCTCTAGATGATTGCCAGAAAAGATCATGGCTGTATCATTAATGGTTTGTCTGTTACAACTCCAGAGGCCAAAATGGTAATTTCTCACTGTGAAAAGAGCATTTTGGCCTCAACCTTCTGATTTGAAGCTTGGAACCAAAAACATCTGCTCAAGTCTACTTTATATTGTTAGTTTTCAGCTCTAGATGATTGCCAGAAAAGATCATGGCTGTATCATTAATGGTTTGTCTGTTTCAACTCCAGAGGCCAAAATGGCATTATCTCACTGTAAAAAGAGCATTTTGGCCTCAATCTTCTTATTTGAAGCTTGGAACCAAAAACATCTGCTCAAATCTACTTTATATTGTTAGTTTTCAGCTCTAGATGATTGCCAGAAAAGATCATGGCTGTCTCATTAATTGTTTGTCTGTTACAACTCCAGAGGCCAAAATGGCATTATCTCAATGTGAAAAGAGCATTTTGGCCTCAACCTTCTTATTTTAAGCTTGGAACCAAAAACATCTGCTCAAATCTACTTTATGTTGTTAGTTTTAAGCTCTAGATGATTGCCAGAAAAGATCATGGCTGTATCATTAATGGTTTGTCTGTTACAACTCCAGAGGCCAAAATGGCATTATCTCACTGTGAAAAGAGCGTTTTGGCCTAAACCTTCTGATTTGAAGCTTGGAACCAAAAACATCTGCTCAAATCTACTTTATATTGTTAGTTTTCAGCTCTAGATGATTGCCAGAAAGATCATGGCTGTATCATTAATGGTTTGTCTGTTACATATCCAGAGGCCAAAATGGAATTATCTCACTGTGAAAAGAGCGTTTTGGCCTCAACCTTCTGATTTGAAGCTTGGAACCAAAAACATCTGCTCAAATCTACTTTATATTGTTAGTTTTCAGCTCTAGATGATTGCCAGAAAAGATCATGGCTGTATCATTAATGGTTTGTCTGTTACAACTCCAGAGGCCAAAATGGCAATTTCTCACTGTGAAAAGAGCGTTTTGGCCTCAACCTTCTGATTTGAAGCTTGAAACCAAAAACATCTGCTCAAATCTACTTTATATTGTTAGTTTTCAGCTCTATATGATTGCCAGAAA
>CM060065.1:0-76498 GCA_030533445.1 Cyprinodon diabolis | reverse complement strand
GTCGGCCCTCTGTCTGCAGCAGCGGACACCATCAGCAACACTCCGATGTCAGGCTCTGCCGGCAGAAGCGGGCACCATCAGCCACTCCAATGTCAGGGCTCTGTCGGCAGCAGCGGGCACCATATGCCACTCCGATGTCAGGCTCTGTCGGCCCTCTGCCGGCAGCAGCAAGCACCATCAGCCACTCCGATGTCAGGCTCTGCCGGCAGCAGCGGCCACCATCAGCCACTCCAATGTCAGGCTCTGCCGGCAGCAGCGGGCACCATCAGCCACTCCGATGTCAGGCTCTGTCGGCAGCAGCGGGCACCATCAGCCACTCCGATGTCAGGCTCTGTCGGCAGCAGTAGCCACCATCAGCCACTCCGATGTCGGGCTCTGTCGGCAGCAGCGGGCACCATCAGCCACTCCGATGTCAGGCTCTGTCGGCAGCAGCGGGCACCATCAGCCACTCCGATGTCAGGCTCTGTCGGCAGCAGCGGGCACCATCAGCCACTCCGATGTCAGGCTCTGTCGGCAGCAGTAGCCACCATCAGCCACTCCGACGTCAGGCTCTGCCAGCAGCAGTAGCCAACATCAGCCACTCCGATGTCAAGCTCTGCTGGCAGCAGCGGGCACCATCAGCCAATCCAATGTCAGGCTCTGCCGGCAGCAGCGGGCACCATCAGCCAGTCCGATGTTAGGCTATGTCGGCAGCAGTAGCCACCATCAGCCACTCCGATTTCAGGCTCTATCGGCCCTCTGTCGGCAGCAGCGGGCCCCATCAGCCACTCCGATGTCAGGCTCTGCCGGCAGAAGCGGGCACCATCAGCCACTCCAATGTCAGGGCTCTGTCGGCAGCAGCGGGCACCATCAGCCACTCCGATGTCAGGCTCTGTGGGCCCTCTGTCGGCAGCAGTAGCCACCATCATCCACTCCGATGTCAGGCTCTGTCGGCAGCAGTAGCCACCATCAGCCACTCCAATGTCAGGCTCTGTCGGCAGCAGTAGCCACCATCAGCCACTCCGATGTCAGGCTCTGTCGGCAGCAGCGGGCACCATCAGCTACTCCGATGTCAGGCTCTGTTGGCAGCAGTAGCCACAATCAGCCACTCCGATGTCAGGCTCTGTCGGCCCTCTCTCGGCAGCAGCGGGCACCATCAGCCACTCCGATGTCAGGCTTTGCCGGCAGCAGTAGCAACCATCAGCCACTCCGATGTCAGGGTCTGCCGGCCCTCTGTCGGCAGCAGCGGGCACCATCAGCCACTACGATGTCAGGCTCTGTCGGCAGCAGCGGGCACCATCAGCCACTCCGATGTCAGGCTCTGTCGGCAGCAGCGGGCACCATCAGCCACTCCGATGTCAGGCTCTGTCGGCAGCAGCGGGCACCATCAGCCACTCCGATGTCAGGCTCTGTCGGCAGCAGCGGGCACCATCAGCCAATCCGATGTCAGGCTCTGCTGGCAGCAGCTGGCACCATCAGCCACTCCGATGTCTGGCTCTGTCGACAGCAGCGGGCACCATCAGCCACTCCGATGTCAGGCTCTGTCGGTAGCAGCTGGCACCATCAGCCACGCACCATCAGCCACTCCGATGTCAGGCTCTGTCGGCAGCAGCGGGCACCATCAGCCACTTCGATGTCAGGCTCTGTGGCAGCAGCGGGCACCATCAACCACTCCGATGTCAGGCTCTTTCGGCAGCAGCGGGCACCATCAGCCACTCCGATGTCAGGCTCTGTCGGCAGCAGCGGGCACCATCAGCCACTCCGATGTCAGGCTGTGTCGGCAGCAGTAGCCACCATCAGCCACTCTGATGTCAGGCTCTGTCGGCAGCAGCGGGCACCATCAGCCACTCCGATGTCAGGCTCTGCCGGCAGCAGTGGCCACCGTCAGCCACTCCGATGTCAGGCTCTGTCGGCAGCAGTGGCCACCATCAGCCACTCCGATGTCAGGCTCTGTCGGCAGCAGCGGGCACCATCAGCCACTCCGATGTCAGGCTCTGTCGGCAGCAGCGGGCACCATCAGCCAATCCGATGTCAGGCTCTGCTGGCAGCAGCTGGCACCATCAGCCACTCCGATGTCTGGCTCTGTCGACAGCAGCGGGCACCATCAGCCACTCCGATGTCAGGCTCTGTCGGTAGCAGCTGGCACCATCAGCCACGCACCATCAGCCACTCCGATGTCAGGCTCTGTCGGCAGCAGCGGGCACCATCAGCCACTTCGATGTCAGGCTCTGTGGCAGCAGCGGGCACCATCAACCACTCCGATGTCAGGCTCTTTCGGCAGCAGCGGGCACCATCAGCCACTCCGATGTCAGGCTCTGTCGGCAGCAGCGGGCACCATCAGCCACTCCGATGTCAGGCTGTGTCGGCAGCAGTAGCAACCATCAGCCACTCTGATGTCAGGCTCTGTCGGCAGCAGCGGGCACCATCAGCCACTCCGATGTCAGGCTCTGCCGGCAGCAGTGGCCACCATCAGCCACTCCGATGTCAGGCTCTGTCGGCAGCAGCGGGCACCATCAGCCACTCCGATGTCAGGGCTCCTCTGGCTGCAGCGGGCACAATAAGCCACTCCGATGTCAGGCTCTGTCGGCAGCAGCTGGCACCATCTGCCACACCGATGTCAGGCTCTGTCGGCCCTCTGTCAGCAGCAGCGGGCACCATCAGCCATTCCGATGTCAGGCTCTGTCGGCCCTCTGTCGGCAGCAGCGGGCACCATCAGCCACTCCGATGTCAGGATCTGTCGGCCCTCTGCCGGCAGCAGCGGGCACCATCAGCCACTCCAATGTCAGGCTCTGCCTGCAGCAGCGGGCACCATCAGCCACTCTAATGTCAGGGCTCTGTCGAAAGCAGCAGCCAACATTAGCCACTCCAATGTCAGGCTCTGCCGGTAGCAGTAGCCACCATCAGCCACTCCGATGTCAGGCCCTGCCGGTAGCAGTAGCCACCATCAGCCACTCCAATGTCAGGCTCTGCCGGCAGCAGTAGCCAACATCAGCCACTCCGATGTCAGTCTCTGCCGGCAGCAGTAGCCAACATCAGCCACTCCGATGTCAGGCACTGCTGGCAGCAGCGGGCACCATCAGCCACTCCGATGTCAGGCTCTGCCGGCAGCAGAGGGCACAATCAGCCACTCCGATGTCAGGCTCTGTCGGCAGCAGTAGCCACCATCAGCCACTCCGATGTCAGGCTCTGTCGGCAGCAGCGGGCACCATCAGCCACTCCGATGTCAGGCTCTGTCGGCAGCAGCGGGCACCATCAGCCACTCCGATGTCAGGCTCTGTCGGCAGCAGCGGGCACCATCAGCCACTCCGATGTCAGTGTCTGTCGGCAGCAGCGGGCACCATCAGCCACTCCGATGTCAGGCTCTGTTGGCAGCAGCGGGCACCATCAGCCAGTCCGATGTCAGGCTCTGTCGGCAGCAGCAGGCACCATCAGCCACTCCAATGTCAGGCTCTGTCGGCAGCAGCGGGCACCATCAGCCACTCCGATGTCAGGGCTCTGCTGGCAGCAGCGGGCACAATAAGCCACTCCGATGTCAGGCTCTGTCGGCAGCAGCTGGCACCATCTGCCACACCGATGTCAGGCTCTGTCAGCCCTCTGTCAGCAGCAGCGGGCACCATCAGCCACTCCGATGTCAGGCTCTGTCGGCAGCAGCGGGCACCATCAGCCACTCCGATGTCAGGATGTGTCGGCCCTCTGCCGGCAGCAGCGGGCACCATCAGCCACTCCAAGGTCAGGCTCTGCCGGCAGCAGCGGGCACCATCAGCCACTCTAATGTCAGGGCTCTGTCGAAAGCAGCAGCCAACATCAGCCACTCCAATGTCAGGCTCTGCCGGCAGCAGCGGGCACCATCAGCCACTCCGATGTCAGGGCTCTGTCGGCAGCAGCGGCCAACATCAGCCACTCCGATGTCAGGTTCTGCCGGTAGCAGTAGCCACCATCAGCCACTCCAATGTCAGGCTCTGCCGGCAGCAGTAGCCAACATCAGCCACTCCGATGTCAGTCTCTGCCGGCAGCAGTAGCCAACATCAGCCACTCCGATGTCAGGCTCTGCTGGCAGCAGCGGGCACCATCAGCCACTCCGATGTCAGGCTCTGCCGGCAGCAGAGGGCACAATCAGCCACTCCGATGTCAGGCTCTGCCGGCAGCAGTAGCCACCATCAGCCACTCCGATTTCAGGCTCTGCCGGCAGCAGCGGGCACCATCAGCCACTCCGATGTCAGGCTCTGTCGGCAGCAGTAGCCACCATCAGCCACTCCGATGTCAGGCTCTGCCGGCAGCAGTAGCCAACATCAGCCACACCGATGTCAGGCTCTGTCGGCAGCAGCGGGCACCATCAGCCACTCCGATGTCAGGCTCTGGTGGCAGCAGCTGGCACCATCAGCCACTCCGATGTCAGGCTCTGTCGGCCCTCTGTCGGCAGCAGCGGGCACCATCAGCCTCTCCGATGTCAGGCTCTGTCGGCCATCTGTCGGCAGCAGCGGGCACCATCAGCCACTCCGATGTCAGGCTCTGTCGGCCGTCTGCCGGCAGCAGCGGGCACCATCAGCCACTCCAATATCAGGCTCTGCCGGCAGCAGTGGGCACCATCAGCCACTCAGATGTCAGGCTCTGTCGGCAGCAGCGGGCACCATCAGCCACTCCGATGTCAGGCTCTGCCGGCAGCAGCGGGCACCATCAGCCACTCCGATGTCAGGCTCTGCCGGCAGCAGTGGGCACCATTAGCCACTCCGATGTCAGGCTCTGTCGGCAGCAGTAGCCAACATCAGCCACTCCGATGTCAGGCTCTGCCGGCAGCAGTTGCCACCATCAGCCACTCCGATGTCAGGCTCTGCCGGCAGCAGTAGCCAACATCAGCCACTCCGATGTCAGGCTCTGCTGGCAGCAGTAGCCACCATCAGCCACTCCGATTTCAGGCTCTGTCGGCAGCAGCGGGCACCATAAGCCACTCCGATGTCAGGCTCTGTCGGCAGCAGCGGGCACCATCAGCCACTCCGATGTCAGGCTCTGTCGGCCCTCTGTCGGCAGCAGCGGGCACCATCAGCCACTCCAATGTCGGGCTCTCTCGGCAGCAGCGGGCACCATAAGCCACTCCGATGTCAGGCTCTGTCGGCAGCAGCGGGCACCATCAGCCACTCCGATGTCAGGCTCTGTCGGCCCTCTGTCTGCAGCAGCGGGCACCATCACCCACTCCGATGGCAGGCTCTGCCGGCAGCAGTAGCCACCATCAGCCACTAAGATGGCAGGCTCTGCCGGCAGCAGCGGGCACCATCAGCCACTCCGATGTCAGGCTCTGCCGGCAGCAGAGGGCACAATCAGCCACTCCGATGTCGAGCTCTGTCGGCAACAGTAGCCACCATCAGCCACTCCGATTTCAGGCTCTGTCGGCCCTCTGTCGGCAGCAGCGGGCACCATCAGCCACTCCGATGTCGGCTCGGCCGGCAGAAGCGGGCACCATCAGCCACTCCGATGTCAGGCTCTGTCGGCAGCAGTAGCCAACATAAGCCACTCCGATGTCAGGCTCTGCTGGCAGCAGCGGGCACCATCAGCCACTCCGATGTCAGGCTCTGCCGGCAGCAGTAGCCAACATAAGCCACTCCGATGTCAGGCTCTGTCGGCAGCAGCGGGCACCATCAGCCACACCGATGTCAGGCTCTGTCGGCAGCAGCGGGCACCATCAGCCACTCCGATGTCAGGCTCTGTCGGCAGCACCGGGCACCATCAGTCACTCCGATGTCAGGCTCTGTCGGCAGCACCGGGCACCATCAGCCACTCCGATGTCAGGCTCTGTCGGCAGCACCGGGCACCATCAGCCACTCCGATGTCAGGCTCTGCCGGCAGCAGCGGCCACCATCAGCCACTCCGATGTCAGGCTCTGCCGGCAGCAGCGGGCACCATCAGCCACTCAGATGTCAGGCTCTGTCGGCAGCACCGGGCACCATCAGCCACTCTGATGTCAGGCTCTGTCGGCAGCAGTAGCCACAATCAGCCACTACGATGTCAGGCTCTGCCGGCAGCAGTAGCTAACATCAACCACTCCGATGTCAGGCTCTGCTGGCAGCAGCGGGCACCATCAGCCACTCCAATGTCAGGCTCTGCCGGCAGCAGCGGGCACCATCAGCCACTCCGATATCAGGGCTCTGCCGGCAGCAGCGGGCACAATCAGCCACTCCGATGTCAGGCTCTGTCGGCAGCAGTAGCCACCATCAGCCACTCCGATGTCAGGCTCTGCCGGCAGCAGTAGCCAACATCAGCCACTCCGATGTCAGGCTCTGTCGGCAGCAGCGGGCACCATCAGCCACTCCGATGTCAGGCTCTGTCGGCAGCAGCGGGCACCATCAGCCACTCCGATGTCAGGAATGTCGGCAGCAGCGGGCACCATCAGCCACTTCGATGTCAGGCTCTGCTGGCAGCAGCGGGCACCATCAGCCACTCCGATGTCCGGCTCTGCCGGCAGCAGCGGGCACCATCAGCCACTCCGATGTCAGGCTCTGCTGGCAGCAGCGGGCACCATCAGCCACTCCGATGTCAGGCTCTGTCAGCAGCAGTAGCCACCATCAGCCACTCCGATGTCAGGCTCTGTTGGCAGCAGCGGGCACCATCAGCCACTCCGATGTCAGGCTCTGTCGGCAGCAGCGGGCACCATCAGCCACTCCGATGTCAGGCTCTGCCGGCAGCAGCGGGCACCATCAGCCACTCCGATGTCAGGCTGTGTCGGCAGCTTTAGCCACCATCAGCCACTGTGATGTCAGGCTCTGTCGGCAGCAGCGGGCACCATCAGCCACTCCGATGTCAGGCTCTGCCGGCAGCAGTACCCACCATCAGCCACTCCGATGTCAGGCTCTGTCGGCAGCAGTGGCCACCATCAGCCACTCCGATGTGAGGCTCTGTCGGCAGCAGCGGGCACCATCAGCCACTCCGATGTCAGGCTCTGTCGGCAGCAACGGACACCATCAGCCACTTCGATGTCAGGCTCTGCTGGCAGCAGCGGGCACAATCAGCCACTCCGATGTCAGGCTCTGTCGGCAGCAGCAGGCACCATCAGCCACTCTGATGTCAGGCTCTGTCGGCAGCAGCGGGCACCATCAGCCACTCCGATGTCAGGCTCTGCCGGCAGCAGTGGCCACCATCAGCCACTCCGATGTCAGGCTCTGTCGGCAGCAGCGGGCACCATCAGCCACTCCGATGTCAGGGCTCCTCTGGCTGCAGCGGGCACAATAAGCCACTCCGATGTCAGGCTCTGTCGGCAGCAGCTGGCACCATCTGCCACACCGATGTCAGGCTCTGTCGGCCCTCTGTCAGCAGCAGCGGGCACCATCAGCCATTCCGATGTCAGGCTCTGTCGGCCCTCTGTCGGCAGCAGCGGGCACCATCAGCCACTCCGATGTCAGGATCTGTCGGCCCTCTGCCGGCAGCAGCGGGCACCATCAGCCACTCCAATGTCAGGCTCTGCCTGCAGCAGCGGGCACCATCAGCCACTCTAATGTCAGGGCTCTGTCGAAAGCAGCAGCCAACATTAGCCACTCCAATGTCAGGCTCTGCCGGTAGCAGTAGCCACCATCAGCCACTCCGATGTCAGGCCCTGCCGGTAGCAGTAGCCACCATCAGCCACTCCAATGTCAGGCTCTGCCGGCAGCAGTAGCCAACATCAGCCACTCCGATGTCAGTCTCTGCCGGCAGCAGTAGCCAACATCAGCCACTCCGATGTCAGGCACTGCTGGCAGCAGCGGGCACCATCAGCCACTCCGATGTCAGGCTCTGCCGGCAGCAGAGGGCACAATCAGCCACTCCGATGTCAGGCTCTGTCGGCAGCAGTAGCCACCATCAGCCACTCCGATGTCAGGCTCTGTCGGCAGCAGCGGGCACCATCAGCCACTCCGATGTCAGGCTCTGTCGGCAGCAGCGGGCACCATCAGCCACTCCGATGTCAGGCTCTGTCGGCAGCAGCGGGCACCATCAGCCACTCCGATGTCAGTGTCTGTCGGCAGCAGCGGGCACCATCAGCCACTCCGATGTCAGGCTCTGTTGGCAGCAGCGGGCACCATCAGCCAGTCCGATGTCAGGCTCTGTCGGCAGCAGCAGGCACCATCAGCCACTCCAATGTCAGGCTCTGTCGGCAGCAGCGGGCACCATCAGCCACTCCGATGTCAGGGCTCTGCTGGCAGCAGCGGGCACAATAAGCCACTCCGATGTCAGGCTCTGTCGGCAGCAGCTGGCACCATCTGCCACACCGATGTCAGGCTCTGTCAGCCCTCTGTCAGCAGCAGCGGGCACCATCAGCCACTCCGATGTCAGGCTCTGTCGGCAGCAGCGGGCACCATCAGCCACTCCGATGTCAGGATGTGTCGGCCCTCTGCCGGCAGCAGCGGGCACCATCAGCCACTCCAAGGTCAGGCTCTGCCGGCAGCAGCGGGCACCATCAGCCACTCTAATGTCAGGGCTCTGTCGAAAGCAGCAGCCAACATCAGCCACTCCAATGTCAGGCTCTGCCGGCAGCAGCGGGCACCATCAGCCACTCCGATGTCAGGGCTCTGTCGGCAGCAGCGGCCAACATCAGCCACTCCGATGTCAGGTTCTGCCGGTAGCAGTAGCCACCATCAGCCACTCCAATGTCAGGCTCTGCCGGCAGCAGTAGCCAACATCAGCCACTCCGATGTCAGTCTCTGCCGGCAGCAGTAGCCAACATCAGCCACTCCGATGTCAGGCTCTGCTGGCAGCAGCGGGCACCATCAGCCACTCCGATGTCAGGCTCTGCCGGCAGCAGAGGGCACAATCAGCCACTCCGATGTCAGGCTCTGCCGGCAGCAGTAGCCACCATCAGCCACTCCGATTTCAGGCTCTGCCGGCAGCAGCGGGCACCATCAGCCACTCCGATGTCAGGCTCTGTCGGCAGCAGTAGCCACCATCAGCCACTCCGATGTCAGGCTCTGCCGGCAGCAGTAGCCAACATCAGCCACACCGATGTCAGGCTCTGTCGGCAGCAGCGGGCACCATCAGCCACTCCGATGTCAGGCTCTGGTGGCAGCAGCTGGCACCATCAGCCACTCCGATGTCAGGCTCTGTCGGCCCTCTGTCGGCAGCAGCGGGCACCATCAGCCTCTCCGATGTCAGGCTCTGTCGGCCATCTGTCGGCAGCAGCGGGCACCATCAGCCACTCCGATGTCAGGCTCTGTCGGCCGTCTGCCGGCAGCAGCGGGCACCATCAGCCACTCCAATATCAGGCTCTGCCGGCAGCAGTGGGCACCATCAGCCACTCAGATGTCAGGCTCTGTCGGCAGCAGCGGGCACCATCAGCCACTCCGATGTCAGGCTCTGCCGGCAGCAGCGGGCACCATCAGCCACTCCGATGTCAGGCTCTGCCGGCAGCAGTGGGCACCATTAGCCACTCCGATGTCAGGCTCTGTCGGCAGCAGTAGCCAACATCAGCCACTCCGATGTCAGGCTCTGCCGGCAGCAGTTGCCACCATCAGCCACTCCGATGTCAGGCTCTGCCGGCAGCAGTAGCCAACATCAGCCACTCCGATGTCAGGCTCTGCTGGCAGCAGTAGCCACCATCAGCCACTCCGATTTCAGGCTCTGTCGGCAGCAGCGGGCACCATAAGCCACTCCGATGTCAGGCTCTGTCGGCAGCAGCGGGCACCATCAGCCACTCCGATGTCAGGCTCTGTCGGCCCTCTGTCGGCAGCAGCGGGCACCATCAGCCACTCCAATGTCGGGCTCTCTCGGCAGCAGCGGGCACCATAAGCCACTCCGATGTCAGGCTCTGTCGGCAGCAGCGGGCACCATCAGCCACTCCGATGTCAGGCTCTGTCGGCCCTCTGTCTGCAGCAGCGGGCACCATCACCCACTCCGATGGCAGGCTCTGCCGGCAGCAGTAGCCACCATCAGCCACTAAGATGGCAGGCTCTGCCGGCAGCAGCGGGCACCATCAGCCACTCCGATGTCAGGCTCTGCCGGCAGCAGAGGGCACAATCAGCCACTCCGATGTCGAGCTCTGTCGGCAACAGTAGCCACCATCAGCCACTCCGATTTCAGGCTCTGTCGGCCCTCTGTCGGCAGCAGCGGGCACCATCAGCCACTCCGATGTCGGCTCGGCCGGCAGAAGCGGGCACCATCAGCCACTCCGATGTCAGGCTCTGTCGGCAGCAGTAGCCAACATAAGCCACTCCGATGTCAGGCTCTGCTGGCAGCAGCGGGCACCATCAGCCACTCCGATGTCAGGCTCTGCCGGCAGCAGTAGCCAACATAAGCCACTCCGATGTCAGGCTCTGTCGGCAGCAGCGGGCACCATCAGCCACACCGATGTCAGGCTCTGTCGGCAGCAGCGGGCACCATCAGCCACTCCGATGTCAGGCTCTGTCGGCAGCACCGGGCACCATCAGTCACTCCGATGTCAGGCTCTGTCGGCAGCACCGGGCACCATCAGCCACTCCGATGTCAGGCTCTGTCGGCAGCACCGGGCACCATCAGCCACTCCGATGTCAGGCTCTGCCGGCAGCAGCGGCCACCATCAGCCACTCCGATGTCAGGCTCTGCCGGCAGCAGCGGGCACCATCAGCCACTCAGATGTCAGGCTCTGTCGGCAGCACCGGGCACCATCAGCCACTCTGATGTCAGGCTCTGTCGGCAGCAGTAGCCACAATCAGCCACTACGATGTCAGGCTCTGCCGGCAGCAGTAGCTAACATCAACCACTCCGATGTCAGGCTCTGCTGGCAGCAGCGGGCACCATCAGCCACTCCAATGTCAGGCTCTGCCGGCAGCAGCGGGCACCATCAGCCACTCCGATATCAGGGCTCTGCCGGCAGCAGCGGGCACAATCAGCCACTCCGATGTCAGGCTCTGTCGGCAGCAGTAGCCACCATCAGCCACTCCGATGTCAGGCTCTGCCGGCAGCAGTAGCCAACATCAGCCACTCCGATGTCAGGCTCTGTCGGCAGCAGCGGGCACCATCAGCCACTCCGATGTCAGGCTCTGTCGGCAGCAGCGGGCACCATCAGCCACTCCGATGTCAGGAATGTCGGCAGCAGCGGGCACCATCAGCCACTTCGATGTCAGGCTCTGCTGGCAGCAGCGGGCACCATCAGCCACTCCGATGTCCGGCTCTGCCGGCAGCAGCGGGCACCATCAGCCACTCCGATGTCAGGCTCTGCTGGCAGCAGCGGGCACCATCAGCCACTCCGATGTCAGGCTCTGTCAGCAGCAGTAGCCACCATCAGCCACTCCGATGTCAGGCTCTGTTGGCAGCAGCGGGCACCATCAGCCACTCCGATGTCAGGCTCTGTCGGCAGCAGCGGGCACCATCAGCCACTCCGATGTCAGGCTCTGCCGGCAGCAGCGGGCACCATCAGCCACTCCGATGTCAGGCTGTGTCGGCAGCTTTAGCCACCATCAGCCACTGTGATGTCAGGCTCTGTCGGCAGCAGCGGGCACCATCAGCCACTCCGATGTCAGGCTCTGCCGGCAGCAGTACCCACCATCAGCCACTCCGATGTCAGGCTCTGTCGGCAGCAGTGGCCACCATCAGCCACTCCGATGTGAGGCTCTGTCGGCAGCAGCGGGCACCATCAGCCACTCCGATGTCAGGCTCTGTCGGCAGCAACGGACACCATCAGCCACTTCGATGTCAGGCTCTGCTGGCAGCAGCGGGCACAATCAGCCACTCCGATGTCAGGCTCTGTCGGCAGCAGCAGGCACCATCAGCCACTCCGATGTCAGGCTCTGTCGGCAGCAGCGGACACCATCAGCCACTTCGATGTCAGGCTCTGCTGGCAGCAGCGGGCACAATCAGCCACTCCGATGTCAGGCTCTGTCGGCAGCAGCAGGCACCATCAGCCACTCCGATGTCAGGCTCTGTCAGCAGCAGTAGCCACCATCAGCCACTCCGATGTAAGGCTCTGTCGGCAGCAGTGGGCACCATCAGCCACTCAGATGTCAGGCTCTGTCGGCAGCACCGGGCACCATCAGCCACTCCGATGTCAGGAATGTCGGCAGCAGCGGGCACCATCAGCCACTTCGATGTCAGGCTCTGCTGGCAGCAGCGGGCACAATCAGCCACTCCGATGTCAGGCTCTGTCGGCAGCAGTGGGCACCATCAGCCACTCCGATGTCAGGCTCTGCCGGCAGCAGCGGGCACCATCAGCCACTCCGATGTCAGGCTGTGTCGGCAGCAGTAGCCACCATCAGCCACTCCGATGTCAGGCACTGCCGACAGCAGTAGCCAACATCAGCCACTCCGATGTCTGGCTCTGCCGGCAGCAGCTGGCACCATCAGCCACTCCGATGTCAGGCTCTGTCGGCAGCAGCGGGCACCATCAGCAACTTCGATGTCAGGCTCTGCCGGCAGCAGCGGGCACAATCAGCCACTCCGATGTCAGGCTCTGTCGGCAGCAGCGGGCACCATCAGCCACTCCGATGTCAGGCTCTGCCGGCAGCAGCGGGCAACATCAGCCACTCCGATATCAGGCTCTGCTGGCAGCAGCGGGCACCATCAGCCACTCCGATGTCAGGCTCTGTCAGCAGCAGTAGCCACCATCAGCCACTCCGATGTCAGGCTCTGTCGGCAGCAGCGGGCACCATCAGCCACTCCGATGTCAGGCTCTGTCGGCAGCAGTGGGCACCATCAGCCACTCCGATGTCAGTCTCTGTCGGCAGCAGCGGGCACCATCAGCCACTCCGATATCAGGCTCTGTCGGCAGCAGCGGGCACCATCAGCCACTCCGATGTCAGGCTCTGTCGGCAGCAGTGGCCACCATCAGCCACTCCGATGTGAGGCTCTTGGCAGCAGCGGGCACCATCAGCCACTCCGATGTCAGGCTCTGCCGGCAGCAGCGGGCACCATCAGCCACTCCGATGTCAGGCTCTGCCGGCAGCAGCAGGCAACATCAGCCACTCCGATATCAGGCTCTGCTGGCAGCAGCGGGCACCATCAGCCACTCCGATGTCAGGCTCTGTCAGCAGCAGTAGCCTTCATCAGCCAGTCCGATGTCAGGCTCTGTCGGCTTCAGCGGGCACCATCAGCCACTCCGATGTCAGTCTCTGTCGGCAGCAGCGGGCACAATCAGCCACTCCGATGTCAGGCTCTGCCGGGAGCAGCGGGCACCATCAGCCACTCCGATGTCAGGCTATGTCGGCAGCAGTAGCCACCATCAGCCACTCCGATTTCAGGCTCTGTCGGCCCTCTGTCGGCAGCAGCGGGCACCATCAGCCACTCCGATGTCAGGCTCTGCCGGCAGCAGCGGCCACCATCAGCCACTCCGATGTCAGGCTCTGCCGGCAGCAGCGGGCACCATCAGCCACTCCGATGTCAGGCTCTGTCGGCAGCACCGGGCACCATCAGCCACTCCGATGTCAGGCTCTGTCGGCAGCACCGGGCACCATCAGCCACTCCGATGTCAGGCTCTGCCGGCAGCAGCGGCCACCATCAGCCACTCCGATGTCAGGCTCTGCCGGCAGCAGCGGGCACCATCAGCCACTCAGATGTCAGGCTCTGTCGGCAGCACCGGGCACCATCAGCCACTCCGATGTCAGGCTCTGTCGGCAGCAGTAGCCACCATCAGCCACTCCGATGTCAGGCTCTGTCGGCAGCAGCGGGCACCATCAGCCACTCCGATGTGAGGGCTCTGCCGGCAGCAGCGGGCACCATCAGCCACTCCGATGTCAGGCTCTGTCGGCAGCAGTAGCCACCATCAGCCACTCCGATGTCAGGGCTCTGCCGGCAGCAGCGGGCACCATCAGCCACTCCGATGTCAGGCTCTGTCGGCAGCAGTAGCCACCATCAGCCACTCCGATGTCAGGCTCTGCCGGCAGCAGTAGCCAACATCAGCCACTCCGATGTCTGGCTCTGCCGGCAGCAGCTGGCACCATCAGCCACTCCGATGTCAGGCTCTGCCGACAGCAGCAGGCAACATCAGCCACTCCGATATCAGGCTCTGCAGGCAGCAGCGGGCACCATCAGCCACTCCGATGTCAGGCTCTGTCGGCAGCACCGGGCACCATCAGCCACTCCGATGTCAGGCTCTGTCGGCAGCAGTAGCCACCATCAGCCACTCCGATGTCAGGCTCTGTCGGCAGCAGCGGGCACCATCAGCCACTCCGATGTGAGGGCTCTGCCGGCAGCAGCGGGCACCATCAGCCACTCCGATGTCAGGCTCTGTCGGCAGCAGTAGCCACCATCAGCCACTCCGATGTCAGGGCTCTGCCGGCAGCAGCGGGCACCATCAGCCACTCCGATGTCAGGCTCTGTCGGCAGCAGTAGCCACCATCAGCCACTCCGATGTCAGGCTCTGCCGGCAGCAGTAGCCAACATCAGCCACTCCGATGTCTGGCTCTGCCGGCAGCAGCTGGCACCATCAGCCACTCCGATGTCAGGCTCTGCCGACAGCAGCAGGCAACATCAGCCACTCCGATATCAGGCTCTGCAGGCAGCAGCGGGCACCATCAGCCACTCCGATGTCAGGCTCTGCCGGCAGCAGCAGCCACCATCAGCCACTCCGATGTCAGGCTCTGTCGGCAGCAGTGGCCACCATCAGCCACTCCGATGTGAGGCTCTGTCGGCAGCAGCGGGCACCATCAGCCACTCCGATGTCAGGCTCTGCCGGCAGCAGCGGGCACCATCAGCCACTCCGATGTCAGGCTCTGTCGGCAGCAGTAGCCACCATCAGCCACTCCGATGTCAGGCTCTGCCGGCAGCAGTTGCCAACATCAGCCACTCCAATGTCTGGGTCTGCCGGCAGCAGCTGGCACCATCAGCCACTCCGATGTCAGGCTCTGTCGGCAGCAGCGGGCACCACCAGCCACTCCGATGTCAGGCTCTGTCGGCAGCAGCGGGCACCATCAGCCACTTCGATGTCAGGCTCTGCTGGCAGCAGCGGGCACAATCAGCCACTCCGATGTCAGGCTCTGTCGGCAGCAGCGGGCACCATCAGCCACTCCGATGTCAGGGCTCTGCCGGCAGCAGCGGGCACCATCAGCCACTCCGATGTCAGGCTCTGTCGGCAGCAGCGGCCACCATCAGCCACTCCGATGTGAGGCTCTGTCGGCAGCAGCGGGCACCATCAGCCACTCCGATGTGAGGCTCTGTCGGCAGCAGCGGGCACCATCAGCCACTCCGATGTCAGGCTCTGCCGGCAGCAGCGGGCTCTGCAGCGGGCTCTGCCGGCAGCAGCGGGCACCATCAGCCACTACGATGTGAGGCTCTGTCGGCAGCAGCGGGCACCATCAGCCACTCCGATGTCAGGCTCTGCCGGCAGCAGCGGGCACCATCAGCCACTCCGATGTCAGGCTCTGCCGGCAGCAGCAGGCAACATCAGCCACTCCGATATCAGGCTCTGCTGGCAGCAGCGGGCACCATCAGCCACTCCGATGTCAGGCTCTGCCGGCAGCAGTAGCCACCATCAGCCACTCCGATGTCAGGCTCTGTCGGCAGCAGTGGCCACCATCAGCCACTCCGATGTGAGGCTCTGTCGGCAGCAGCAGGCAACATCAGCCACTCCGATATCAGGCTCTGCTGGCAGCAGCGGGCACCATCAGCCACTCCGATGTCAGGCTCTGTCAGCAGCAGTAGCCACCATCAGCCACTCCGATGTCAGGCTCTGTCGGCAGCAGCGGGCACCATCAGCCACTCCGATGTCAGGCTCTGTCGGCAGCAGTGGGCACCATCAGCCACTCCGATGTCAGGCTCTGCCGGCAGCAGTAGCCACCATCAGCCACTCCGATTTCAGGCTCTGTCGGCCCTCTGTCGGCAGCAGCGGGCACCATCAGCCACTCCGATGTCAGGCTCTGCCGGCAGCAGCGGGCACCATCAGCCACTCCGATGTCAGGCTCTGTCGGCAGCACCGGGCACCATCAGCCACTCCGATGTCAGGCTCTGTCGGCAGCAGTAGCCACCATCAGCCACTCCGATGTCAGGCTCTGTCGGCAGCAGCGGGCACCATCAGCCACTCCGATGTGAGGCTCTGTCGGCAGCAGTAGCCACAATCAGCCACTACGATGTCAGGCTCTGCCGGCAGCAGTAGCCAACATCAGCCACTCCGATGTCAGGCTCTGCTGGCAGCAGCGGGCACCATCAGCCACTCAGATGTCAGGCTCTGCCGGCAGCAGCGGGCACCATCAGCCACTCCGATGTCAGGGCTCTGCCGGCAGCAGCGGGCACCATCAGCCACTCCGATGTCAGGCTCTGTCGGCAGCAGTAGCCACCATCAGCCACTCCGATGTCAGGCTCTGCCGGCAGCAGTAGCCAACATCAGCCACTCCGATGTCTGGCTCTGCCGGCAGCAGCAGGCAACATCAGCCACTCCGATATCAGGCTCTGCTGGCAGCAGCGGGCACCATCAGCCACTCCGATGTCAGGCTCTGCCGGCAGCAGTAGCCACCATCAGCCACTCCGATGTAAGGCTCTGTCGGCAGCAGTGGCCACCATCAGCCACTCCGATGTGAGGCTCTGTCGGCAGCAGCGGGCACCATCAGCCACTCCGATGTCAGGCTCTGCCGGCAGCAGCGGGCACCAACAGCCACTCCGATGTCAGGCTCTGCCGACAGCAGCAGGCAACATCAGCCACTCCGATATCAGGCTCTGCTGGCAGCAGCGGGCACAATCAGCCACTCCGATGTCAGGCTCTGTCAGCAGCAGTAGCCACCATCAGCCACTCCGATGTCAGGCTCTGTCGGCAGCAGCGGGCACCATCAGCCACTCCGATGTCAGGCTCTGTCGGCAGCAGCGGGCACCATCAGCCACTCCGATGTCAGGCTCTGCCGGCAGCAGTAGCCACCATCAGCCACTCCGATGTCAGGCTCTGTCGGCAGCAGTGGCCACCATCAGCCACTCCGATGTGAGGCTCTGTCGGCAGCAGCGGGCACCATCAGCCACTCCGATGTCAGGCTCTGCCGGCAGCAGCGGGCACCATCAGCCACTCCGATGTCAGGCTCTGTCGGCAGCAGTAGCCACCATCAGCCACTCCGATGTCAGGCTCTGCCGTCAGCAGTAGCCAACATCAGCCACTCCAATGTCTGGGTCTGCCGGCAGCAGCTGGCACCATCAGCCACTCCGATGTCAGGCTCTGTCGGCAGCAGCGGGCACCACCAGCCACTCCGATGTCAGGCTCTGTCGGCAGCAGCGGGCACCATCAGCCACTTCGATGTCAGGCTCTGCTGGCAGCAGCGGGCACAATCAGCCACTCCGATGTCAGGCTCTGTCGGCAGCAGCGGGCACCATCAGCCACTCCGATGTCAGGGCTCTGCCGGCAGCAGCGGGCACCATCAGCCACTCCGATGTCAGGCTCTGTCGGCAGCAGCGGCCACCATCAGCCACTCCGATGTGAGGCTCTGTCGGCAGCAGCGGGCACCATCAGCCACTCCGATGTGAGGCTCTGTCGGCAGCAGCGGGCACCATCAGCCACTCCGATGTCAGGCTCTGCCGGCAGCAGCGGGCTCTGCAGCGGGCTCTGCCGGCAGCAGCGGGCACCATCAGCCACTACGATGTGAGGCTCTGTCGGCAGCAGCGGGCACCATCAGCCACTCCGATGTCAGGCTCTGCCGGCAGCAGCGGGCACCATCAGCCACTCCGATGTCAGGCTCTGCCGGCAGCAGCAGGCAACATCAGCCACTCCGATATCAGGCTCTGCTGGCAGCAGCGGGCACCATCAGCCACTCCGATGTCAGGCTCTGCCGGCAGCAGTAGCCACCATCAGCCACTCCGATGTCAGGCTCTGTCGGCAGCAGTGGCCACCATCAGCCACTCCGATGTGAGGCTCTGTCGGCAGCAGCGGGCACCATCAGCCACTCCGATGTCAGGCTCTGCCGGCAGCAGCGGGCACCATCAGCCACTCCGATGTCAGGCTCTGCCGGCAGCAGCGGGCAACATCAGCCACTCCGATATCAGGCTCTGCTGGCAGCAGCGGGCACCATCAGCCACTCCGATGTCAGGCTCTGTCAGCAGCAGTAGCCACCATCAGCCACTCCGATGTCAGGCTCTGTCGGCAGCAGCGGGCACCATCAGCCACTCCGATGTCAGGCTCTGTCGGCAGCAGTGGGCACCATCAGCCACTCCGATGTCAGGCTCTGCCGGCAGCAGCGGGCACCATCAGCCACTCCGATGTCAGGCTATGTCGGCAGCAGTAGCCACCATCAGCCACTCCGATTTCAGGCTCTGTCGGCCCTCTGTCGGCAGCAGCGGGCACCATCAGCCACTCCGATGTCAGGCTCTGCCGGCAGCAGCGGGCACCATCAGCCACTCCGATGTCAGGCTCTGTCGGCAGCACCGGGCACCATCAGCCACTCCGATGTCAGGCTCTGTCGGCAGCAGTAGCCACCATCAGCCACTCCGATGTCAGGCTCTGCCGGCAGCAGCGGGCACCATCAGCCACTCCGATGTCAGGCTCTGTCGGCAGCAGCGGGCACCATCAGCCACTCCGATGTCAGGCTCTGTCGGCAGCAGTAGCCACCTTCAGCCACTCCGATGTCAGGCTCTGCCAGCAGCAGTAGCCAACATAAGCCACTCCGATGTCAGGCTCTGCTGGCAGCAGCGGGCACCATCAGCCACTCCAATGTCAGGCTCTGCCGGCAGCAGCGGGCACCATCAGCCAGTCCGATGTCAGGCTATGTCGGCAGCAGTAGCCACCATCAGCCACTCCGATTTCAGGCTCTGTCGGCCCTCTGTCGGCAGCAGCGGGCACCATCAGCCACTCCGATGTCAGGCTCTGCCGGCAGAAGCGGACACCATCAGCCACTCCAATGTCAGGGCTCTGTCGGCAGCAGCGGGCACCATCAACAACTCCGATGTCAGGCTCTGTCGGCCCTCAGTCGGCAGCAGCGGGCACCATCAGCCACTCCGATGGCAGGCTCTGCTGGCAGCAGTAGCCACCATCAGCCACTCCGATGTCAGGCTCTGTCGGCAGCAGCGGGCACCATCAGCCACTCCGATGTCAGGCTCTGCCGGCAGCAGCGGGCACCATCAGCCACTCCGATGTCAGGCTCTGTCGGCAGCACCGGGCACCATCAGCCACTCCGATGTCAGGCTCTGTCGGCAGCAGTAGCCACCATCAGCCACTCCGATGTCAGGCTCTGTCGGCAGCAGCGGGCACCATCAGCCACTCCGATGTCAGGCTCTGTCGGCAGCAGTAGCCACCATCAGCCACTCCGATGTCAGGCTCTGCCAGCAGCAGTAGCCAACATCAGCCACTCCGATGTCAGGCTCTGCTGGCAGCAGCGGGCACCATCAGCCACTCCAATGTCAGGCTCTGCCGGCAGCAGCGGGCACCATCAGCCAGTCCGATGTCAGGCTATGTCGGCAGCAGTAGCCACCATCAGCCACTCCGATTTCAGGCTCTGTCGGCCCTCTGTCGGCAGCAGCGGGCACCATCAGCCACTCCAATGTCAGGCTCTGCCGGCAGAATCGGACACCATCAGCCACTCCAATGTCAGGGCTCTGTCGGCAGCAGCGGGCACCATCAGCCACTCCGATGTCAGGCTCTGTCGGCCCTCAGTCGGCAGCAGCGGGCACCATCAGCCACTCCGATGGCAGGCTCTGCCGGCAGCAGTAGCCACCATCAGCCACTCCGATGGCAGGCTCTGCCGGCAGCAGCGGGCACCATCAGCCACTCCGATGTCAGGCTCTGTCGGCCCTCAGTCGGCAGCAGCGGGCACCATCAGCCACTCCGATGGCAGGCTCTGCCGGCAGCAGTAGCCACCATCAGCCACTCCGATGGCAGGCTCTGCCGGCAGCAGCGAGCACCATCAGCTACTCCGATGTCAGGCTCTGCCGGCAGCAGTAGCCACCATCAGCCACTCCGATGGCAGGCTCTGCCGGCAGCAGCGGGCACCATCAGCCACTCCGATGTCAGGCTCTGCCGGCAGCAGTAGCCACCATCAGCCACTCCGATGTCAGGCTCTGTCGGCAGCACCGGGCACCATCAGCCACTCCGATGTCAGGCTCTGTCGGCAGCAGTAGCCACCATCAGCCACTCCGATTTCAGGCTCTGCCGGCAGCAGTAGCCACCATCAGCCACTCCTATGTCAGGCTCTGCCGGCAGCAGCGGGCATCATCAGCTACTCCGATGTCAGGCTCTGCCGGCAGCAGTAGCTACCATCAGCCACTCCGATGTCAGGCTCTGCCGGCAGCAGTAGCCACCATCAGCCACTCCAATGTCAGGCTCTGTCGGCAGCAGCGGGCACTTTCAGCTACTCCGATGTCAGGCTCTGCCGGCAGCAGTAGCCACCATCAGCCACTCCGATGTCAGGCTCTGTCGGCAGCAGCGGGCACCATCAGCCACTCCGATGTCAGGCTCTGTCGGCAGCAGCGGGCACCATCAGCCACTCCAATGTCAGGCTCTGCCGGCAGCAGCAGTTGGCACCATCAGCCACTCCAATGTCAGGCTCTGCCGTCAGCAGCGGGCACCATCAGCCACTCCGATGTCAGGCTCTGTCGGCAGCAGCGGGCACCATCAGCATCTCCGATGTGAGGCTCTGCCGGCAGCAGTAGCCTCCATCAGCCACTCCAATGTCAGGCTCTGCCGGCAGCAGCGGGCACCATCAGCCACTCCGATGTCGGGCTCTCTCGGCAGCAGCGGGCACCATAAGCCACTCCGATGTCAGGCTCTGTCGGCAGCAGCTGGCACCATCAGCCACTCCGATGTCAGGCTCTGTCGGCAGCAGTAGCCACCATCAGCCACTCCGATGTCAGGTTCTGCCGGCAGTAGTAGCCACCATCAGCCACTCCGATGTCAGGCTCTGCCGGCAGCAGTAGCCACCATCAGCCACTCCCATGTCAGGCTCTGTCGGAGCAGCGGGCACCATCAGCCACTCCGATGTCAGGCTCTCTCGGCAGCAGCGGGCACCATAAGCCACTCCGATGTCAGGCTCTGTCGGCAGCAGCGGGCACCATCAGCCACTCCGATGTCAGGCTCTGCCGACAGCAGTGGCCACCATCAGCCACTCCGATGTCAGGCTCTGCCGGCAGCAGCGGTCACCATCAGCTACTCCGATGTCAGGCTCTGCCGGCAGCAGTGGCCACCATCAGCCACTCCGATGTCAGGCTCTGTCGGCAGCAGCGGGCACCATAAGCCACTCCGATGTCAGGCTCTGTCGGCAGCAGCGGGCACCATCAGCCACTCCGATGTCAGGCTCTGCCGACAGCAGTAGCCACCATCAGCCACTCCGATGTCAGGCTCTGCCGGCAGCAGCGAGCACCATCAGCTACTCCGATGTCAGGCTCTGCCGGCAGCAGTAGCCACCATCAGCCACTCCGATGTCAGGCTCTACCGGCAGCAGCGGGCACCATACACCACTCCGATGTCAGGCTCTGTCGGCAGCAGCGGCCACCATCAGCCACTCCGATGTCAGGCTCTGTCGGCAGCAGCGGGCACCATCAGCCACTCCGATGTCTGGCTCTGCCGGCAGCAGCAGGCAACATCAGCCACTCCGATATCAGGCTCTGCTGGCAGCAGCGGGCACCATCAGCCACTCCGATGTCAGGCTCTGCCGGCAGCAGTAGCCACCATCAGCCACTCCGATGTAAGGCTCTGTCGGCAGCAGTGGCCACCATCAGCCACTCCGATGTGAGGCTCTGTCGGCAGCAGCGGGCACCATCAGCCACTCCGATGTCAGGCTCTGCCGGCAGCAGCGGGCACCAACAGCCACTCCGATGTCAGGCTCTGCCGACAGCAGCAGGCAACATCAGCCACTCCGATATCAGGCTCTGCTGGCAGCAGCGGGCACAATCAGCCACTCCGATGTCAGGCTCTGTCAGCAGCAGTAGCCACCATCAGCCACTCCGATGTCAGGCTCTGTCGGCAGCAGCGGGCACCATCAGCCACTCCGATGTCAGGCTCTGTCGGCAGCAGCGGGCACCATCAGCCACTCCGATGTCAGGCTCTGCCGGCAGCAGTAGCCACCATCAGCCACTCCGATGTCAGGCTCTGTCGGCAGCAGTGGCCACCATCAGCCACTCCGATGTGAGGCTCTGTCGGCAGCAGCGGGCACCATCAGCCACTCCGATGTCAGGCTCTGCCGGCAGCAGCGGGCACCATCAGCCACTCCGATGTCAGGCTCTGTCGGCAGCAGTAGCCACCATCAGCCACTCCGATGTCAGGCTCTGCCGTCAGCAGTAGCCAACATCAGCCACTCCAATGTCTGGGTCTGCCGGCAGCAGCTGGCACCATCAGCCACTCCGATGTCAGGCTCTGTCGGCAGCAGCGGGCACCACCAGCCACTCCGATGTCAGGCTCTGTCGGCAGCAGCGGGCACCATCAGCCACTTCGATGTCAGGCTCTGCTGGCAGCAGCGGGCACAATCAGCCACTCCGATGTCAGGCTCTGTCGGCAGCAGCGGGCACCATCAGCCACTCCGATGTCAGGGCTCTGCCGGCAGCAGCGGGCACCATCAGCCACTCCGATGTCAGGCTCTGTCGGCAGCAGCGGCCACCATCAGCCACTCCGATGTGAGGCTCTGTCGGCAGCAGCGGGCACCATCAGCCACTCCGATGTGAGGCTCTGTCGGCAGCAGCGGGCACCATCAGCCACTCCGATGTCAGGCTCTGCCGGCAGCAGCGGGCTCTGCAGCGGGCTCTGCCGGCAGCAGCGGGCACCATCAGCCACTACGATGTGAGGCTCTGTCGGCAGCAGCGGGCACCATCAGCCACTCCGATGTCAGGCTCTGCCGGCAGCAGCGGGCACCATCAGCCACTCCGATGTCAGGCTCTGCCGGCAGCAGCAGGCAACATCAGCCACTCCGATATCAGGCTCTGCTGGCAGCAGCGGGCACCATCAGCCACTCCGATGTCAGGCTCTGCCGGCAGCAGTAGCCACCATCAGCCACTCCGATGTCAGGCTCTGTCGGCAGCAGTGGCCACCATCAGCCACTCCGATGTGAGGCTCTGTCGGCAGCAGCGGGCACCATCAGCCACTCCGATGTCAGGCTCTGCCGGCAGCAGCGGGCACCATCAGCCACTCCGATGTCAGGCTCTGCCGGCAGCAGCAGGCAACATCAGCCACTCCGATATCAGGCTCTGCTGGCAGCAGCGGGCACCATCAGCCACTCCGATGTCAGGCTCTGTCAGCAGCAGTAGCCACCATCAGCCACTCCGATGTCAGGCTCTGTCGGCAGCAGCGGGCACCATCAGCCACTCCGATGTCAGGCTCTGTCGGCAGCAGTGGGCACCATCAGCCACTCCGATGTCAGGCTCTGCCGGCAGCAGCGGGCACCATCAGCCACTCCGATGTCAGGCTATGTCGGCAGCAGTAGCCACCATCAGCCACTCCGATTTCAGGCTCTGTCGGCCCTCTGTCGGCAGCAGCGGGCACCATCAGCCACTCCGATGTCAGGCTCTGCCGGCAGCAGCGGGCACCATCAGCCACTCCGATGTCAGGCTCTGTCGGCAGCACCGGGCACCATCAGCCACTCCGATGTCAGGCTCTGTCGGCAGCAGTAGCCACCATCAGCCACTCCGATGTCAGGCTCTGCCGGCAGCAGCGGGCACCATCAGCCACTCCGATGTCAGGCTCTGTCGGCAGCAGCGGGCACCATCAGCCACTCCGATGTCAGGCTCTGTCGGCAGCAGTAGCCACCTTCAGCCACTCCGATGTCAGGCTCTGCCAGCAGCAGTAGCCAACATAAGCCACTCCGATGTCAGGCTCTGCTGGCAGCAGCGGGCACCATCAGCCACTCCAATGTCAGGCTCTGCCGGCAGCAGCGGGCACCATCAGCCAGTCCGATGTCAGGCTATGTCGGCAGCAGTAGCCACCATCAGCCACTCCGATTTCAGGCTCTGTCGGCCCTCTGTCGGCAGCAGCGGGCACCATCAGCCACTCCGATGTCAGGCTCTGCCGGCAGAAGCGGACACCATCAGCCACTCCAATGTCAGGGCTCTGTCGGCAGCAGCGGGCACCATCAACAACTCCGATGTCAGGCTCTGTCGGCCCTCAGTCGGCAGCAGCGGGCACCATCAGCCACTCCGATGGCAGGCTCTGCTGGCAGCAGTAGCCACCATCAGCCACTCCGATGTCAGGCTCTGTCGGCAGCAGCGGGCACCATCAGCCACTCCGATGTCAGGCTCTGCCGGCAGCAGCGGGCACCATCAGCCACTCCGATGTCAGGCTCTGTCGGCAGCACCGGGCACCATCAGCCACTCCGATGTCAGGCTCTGTCGGCAGCAGTAGCCACCATCAGCCACTCCGATGTCAGGCTCTGTCGGCAGCAGCGGGCACCATCAGCCACTCCGATGTCAGGCTCTGTCGGCAGCAGTAGCCACCATCAGCCACTCCGATGTCAGGCTCTGCCAGCAGCAGTAGCCAACATCAGCCACTCCGATGTCAGGCTCTGCTGGCAGCAGCGGGCACCATCAGCCACTCCAATGTCAGGCTCTGCCGGCAGCAGCGGGCACCATCAGCCAGTCCGATGTCAGGCTATGTCGGCAGCAGTAGCCACCATCAGCCACTCCGATTTCAGGCTCTGTCGGCCCTCTGTCGGCAGCAGCGGGCACCATCAGCCACTCCAATGTCAGGCTCTGCCGGCAGAATCGGACACCATCAGCCACTCCAATGTCAGGGCTCTGTCGGCAGCAGCGGGCACCATCAGCCACTCCGATGTCAGGCTCTGTCGGCCCTCAGTCGGCAGCAGCGGGCACCATCAGCCACTCCGATGGCAGGCTCTGCCGGCAGCAGTAGCCACCATCAGCCACTCCGATGGCAGGCTCTGCCGGCAGCAGCGGGCACCATCAGCCACTCCGATGTCAGGCTCTGTCGGCCCTCAGTCGGCAGCAGCGGGCACCATCAGCCACTCCGATGGCAGGCTCTGCCGGCAGCAGTAGCCACCATCAGCCACTCCGATGGCAGGCTCTGCCGGCAGCAGCGAGCACCATCAGCTACTCCGATGTCAGGCTCTGCCGGCAGCAGTAGCCACCATCAGCCACTCCGATGGCAGGCTCTGCCGGCAGCAGCGGGCACCATCAGCCACTCCGATGTCAGGCTCTGCCGGCAGCAGTAGCCACCATCAGCCACTCCGATGTCAGGCTCTGTCGGCAGCACCGGGCACCATCAGCCACTCCGATGTCAGGCTCTGTCGGCAGCAGTAGCCACCATCAGCCACTCCGATTTCAGGCTCTGCCGGCAGCAGTAGCCACCATCAGCCACTCCGATGTCAGGCTCTGTCGGCAGCAGCGGGCACCATCAGCATCTCCGATGTGAGGCTCTGCCGGCAGCAGTAGCCTCCATCAGCCACTCCAATGTCAGGCTCTGCCGGCAGCAGCGGGCACCATCAGCCACTCCGATGTCGGGCTCTCTCGGCAGCAGCGGGCACCATAAGCCACTCCGATGTCAGGCTCTGTCGGCAGCAGCTGGCACCATCAGCCACTCCGATGTCAGGCTCTGTCGGCAGCAGTAGCCACCATCAGCCACTCCGATGTCAGGTTCTGCCGGCAGTAGTAGCCACCATCAGCCACTCCGATGTCAGGCTCTGCCGGCAGCAGTAGCCACCATCAGCCACTCCCATGTCAGGCTCTGTCGGAGCAGCGGGCACCATCAGCCACTCCGATGTCAGGCTCTCTCGGCAGCAGCGGGCACCATAAGCCACTCCGATGTCAGGCTCTGTCGGCAGCAGCGGGCACCATCAGCCACTCCGATGTCAGGCTCTGCCGACAGCAGTGGCCACCATCAGCCACTCCGATGTCAGGCTCTGCCGGCAGCAGCGGTCACCATCAGCTACTCCGATGTCAGGCTCTGCCGGCAGCAGTGGCCACCATCAGCCACTCCGATGTCAGGCTCTGTCGGCAGCAGCGGGCACCATAAGCCACTCCGATGTCAGGCTCTGTCGGCAGCAGCGGGCACCATCAGCCACTCCGATGTCAGGCTCTGCCGACAGCAGTAGCCACCATCAGCCACTCCGATGTCAGGCTCTGCCGGCAGCAGCGAGCACCATCAGCTACTCCGATGTCAGGCTCTGCCGGCAGCAGTAGCCACCATCAGCCACTCCGATGTCAGGCTCTACCGGCAGCAGCGGGCACCATACACCACTCCGATGTCAGGCTCTGTCGGCAGCAGCGGGCACCATCAGCCACTCCGATGTCAGGCTCTGCCAGCAGCAGTAGCCACCATCAGCCACTCCGATGTCAGGCTCTGTCGGCAGCAGCGGGCACCATCAGCTACTCCGATGTCAGGCTCTGCCGGCAGCAGTAGCCACCATCAGCCACTCCGATGTCAGGCTCTGCCGGCAGCAGCGGGCACCATCAGCCACTCCGATGTCAGGCTCTGCCGGCAGCAGCAGGCACGCAGCAGCGGGCACCATCAGCCACTCCGATGTCAGGCTCTGTCGGCAGCAGCGGCCACCATCAGCAACTCCGATGTCAGGCTCTGTCGGCAGCAGCAGGCACGCAGCAGCAGGCACCATCAGCCACTCCGATGTCAGGCTCTGTCAGCAGCAGCGGCCACCATCAGCCAGTCCGATGTCAGGCTCTGTCGGTAGCAGCGGGCACCATCAGCCACTCCAATGTCAGGCTCTGCCGGCAGCAGCGGGCACCATCAGCCAGTCCGATGTCAGGCTCTGCCGGCAGCAGCGTGCACCATCAGCCACTCCAATGTCAGGCTCTGTCGGCAGCAGCGGGCACCATCAGCCACTCCGATGTCAGGCTCTGCCGGCAGCAGCGGGCACCATCAGCCACTCCGATGTCAGGCTCTGCCGGCAGCAGCGGGCACCATCAGCCACTTCGATGTCAGGCTCTGTTGGCAGCAGTAGCCACCATCAGCCACTCTGATGTCAGGCTCTGTTGGCAGCAGTAGCCACCATCAGCCACTCCGATGTCAGGCTCTGTTGGCAGCAGTAGCCACCATCAGCCACTCCGATGTCAGGCTCTGTCGGCAGCAGCGGGGACCATCAGCCACTCCGATGTCAGGCTCTGTCGGCAGCAGCGGGCACCATCAGCCACTCCGATGTCGGGCTCTCTCGGCAGCAGCGGGCACCATAAGCCACTCTGATGTCAGGCTCTGTCGGCAGCAGCTGGCACCATCAGCCACTCCGATGTCAGGCTCTGCCAGCAGCAGTAGCCACCATCAGCCACTCCGATGTCAGGCTCTGCCGGCAGCAGCGGGCACCATCAGCCACTCCGATGTCAGGCTCTCTCGGCAGCAGCAGGCACCATAAGCCACTCCGATGTCAGGCTCTGTCGGCAGCAGCGGGCACCATCAGCCACTCCGATGTCAGGGTCTGCCAGCAGCAGTAGCCACCATCAGCCACTCCGATGTCAGGCTCTGTCGGCAGCAGCGGGCACCATCAGCTACTCCGATGGCAGGCTCTGCCGGCAGCAGTAGCCTCCATCAGCCACTCCAATGTCAGGCTCTGCCGGCAGCAGCGGGCACCATCAGCCACTCCGATGTCGGGCTCTCTCGGCAGCAGCGGGCACCATAAGCCACTCCGATGTCAGGCTCTGTCGGCAGCAGCATGCACCATCAGCCACTCCGATGTCAGGCTTTGCCAGCAGCAGTAGCCACCATCAGCCACTCCGATGTCAGGCTCTGCCAGCAGCAGCGGTCACCATCAGCTACTCCGATGTCAGGCTCTGCCGGCAGCAGTAGCCACCATCAGCCACTCCAATGTCAGGCTCTGCCAGCAGCAGCGGGCACCATCAGCTACTCCGATGGCAGGCTCTGCCGGCAGCAGTAGCCTCCATCAGCCACTCCAATGTCAGGCTCTGCCGGCAGCAGCGGGCACCATCAGCCACTCCGATTTCAGGCTCTGCCGGCAGCAGTAGCCACCATCAGCCACTCCAATGTCAGGCTCTGCCAGCAGCAGCGGGCACCATCAGCCACTCCGATGTCAGGATCTCTCGGCAGCAGCGGGCACCATCAGCCACTCCGATGTCAGGCTCTGCCAGCAGCAGCAGCCACCATCAGCCACTCCGATGTCAGGCTCTGCCGGCAGCAGCGGTCACCATCAGCTACTCCGATGTCAGGCTCTGCCGGCAGCAGTAGCCACCATCAGCCACTCCAATGTCAGGCTCTGCCAGCAGCAGCGGGCACCATCAGCCACTCCGATGTCAGGATCTCTCGGCAGCAGCGGGCACCATAAGCCACTCCGATGTCAGGCTCTGTCGGCAGCAGCGGGCACCATCAGCCACTCCGATGTCAGGCTCTGCCAGCAGCAGTAGCCACCATCAGCCACTCCGATGTCAGGATCTGTCGGCAGCAGCGGGCACCATCAGCTACTCCGATGGCAGGCTCTGCCGGCAGCAGTAGCCTCCATCAGCCACTCCAATGTCAGGCTCTGCCGGCAGCAGCGGGCACCATCAGCCACTCCGATTTCAGGCTCTGCCGGCAGCAGTAGCCACCATCAGCCACTCCAATGTCAGGCTCTGCCGGCAGCAGCGGGCACCATCAGCTACTCCGATGTCAGGCTCTGCCGTCAGCAGTAGCCACCATCAGCCACTCTGATGTCAGGCTCTGCCGGCAGTAGTAGCCACCATCAGCCACTCCAATGTCAGGCTCTGTCGGCAGCAGCGGGCACCATCAGCTACTCCGATGTCAGGCTCTGCCGGCAGCAATAGCCACCATCAGCCACTCCGATGTCAGGCTCTGCCGGCAGCAGTAGCCACCATCAGCCACTCCGATGTCAGGCTCTGCCGGCAGCAGTAGCCACCATCAGCCACTCCGATGTCAGGCTCTGCCGGCAGCAATAGCCACCATCAGCCACTCCAATGTCAGGCTCTGTCGGCAGCAGCGGGCACCATCAGCCACTCCAATGACAGGCTCTGCCGGCAGCAGTAGCCACCATCAGCCACTCCGATGTCAGGCTCTGCCGGCAGCAGCGGGCACCATCAGCCACTCCAATGTCAGGCTCTGCCAGCAGCAGCAGTTGGCACCATCAGCCACTCCAATGTCAGGCTCTGCCGGCAGCAGCGGTCACCATCAGCTACTCCGATGTCAGGCTCTGCCGGCAGCAGTAGCCACCATCAGCCACTCCAATGTCAGGCTCTGCCAGCAGCAGCGGGCACCATCAGCCACTCCGATGTCAGGATCTCTCGGCAGCAGCGGGCACCATAAGCCACTCCGATGTCAGGCTCTGTCGGCAGCAGCGGGCACCATCAGCCACTCCGATGTCAGGCTCTGCCAGCAGCAGTAGCCACCATCAGCCACTCCGATGTCAGGATCTGTCGGCAGCAGCGGGCACCATCAGCTACTCCGATGTCAGGCTCTGCCGTCAGCAGTAGCCACCATCAGCCACTCTGATGTCAGGCTCTGCCGGCAGTAGTAGCCACCATCAGCCACTCCAATGTCAGGCTCTGTCGGCAGCAGCGGGCACCATCAGCTACTCCGATGTCAGGCTCTGCCGGCAGCAATAGCCACCATCAGCCACTCCGATGTCAGGCTCTGCCGGCAGCAGTAGCCACCATCAGCCACTCCGATGTCAGGCTCTGCCGGCAGCAGTAGCCACCATCAGCCACTCCGATGTCAGGCTCTGCCGGCAGCAATAGCCACCATCAGCCACTCCAATGTCAGGCTCTGTCGGCAGCAGCGGGCACCATCAGCTACTCCGATGTCAGGCTCTGCCGGCAGCAATAGCCACCATCAGCCACTCCGATGTCAGGCTCTGCCGGCAGCAGTAGCCACCATCAGCCACTCCGATGTCAGGCTCTGCCGGCAGCAGTAGCCACCATCAGCCACTCCGATGTCAGGCTCTGCCGGCAGCAATAGCCACCATCAGCCACTCCAATGTCAGGCTCTGTCGGCAGCAGCGGGCACCATCAGCCACTCCAATGACAGGCTCTGCCGGCAGCAGTAGCCACCATCAGCCACTCCAATGTCAGGCTCTGCCAGCAGCAGCGGGCACCATCAGCCACTCCGATGTCAGGATCTCTCGGCAGCAGCGGGCACCATAAGCCACTCCGATGTCAGGCTCTGTCGGCAGCAGCGGGCACCATCAGCCACTCCGATGTCAGGCTCTGCCAGCAGCAGTAGCCACCATCAGCCACTCCGATGTCAGGCTCTGTCGGCAGCAGCGGGCACCATCAGCTACTCCGATGTCAGGCTCTGCCGTCAGCAGTAGCCACCATCAGCCACTCTGATGTCAGGCTCTGCCGGCAGTAGTAGCCACCATCAGCCACTCCAATGTCAGGCTCTGTCGGCAGCAGCGGGCACCATCAGCTACTCCGATGTCAGGCTCTGCCGGCAGCAATAGCCACCATCAGCCACTCCGATGTCAGGCTCTGCCGGCAGCAGTAGCCACCATCAGCCACTCCGATGTCAGGCTCTGCCGGCAGCAGTAGCCACCATCAGCCACTCCGATGTCAGGCTCTGCCGGCAGCAATAGCCACCATCAGCCACTCCAATGTCAGGCTCTGTCGGCAGCAGCGGGCACCATCAGCCACTCCAATGACAGGCTCTGCCGGCAGCAGTAGCCACCATCAGCCACTCCGATGTCAGGCTCTGCCGGCAGCAGCGGGCACCATCAGCCACTCCAATGTCAGGCTCTGCCAGCAGCAGCAGTTGGCACCATCAGCCACTCCAATGTCAGGCTCTGCCGGCAGCAGCGGGCACCATCAGCCACTCCGATGTCAGGCTCTGTCGGCAGCAGCGGGCACCATCAGCCACTCCGATGTCAGGCTCTGCCGGCAGCAGCGGGCACCATCAGCCACTCGGTGTCAGGTTCTGTCGGCAGCAGCGGGCACCATCAGCATCTCCGATGTGAGGCTCTGTCGGCAGCAGTAGCCACCATCAGCAACTCCGATGTCAGGCTCTGTCGGCAGCAGCAGGCACCATCAGCCACTCCGATGTCAGGCTCTGTCGGCAGCAGCGGGCACCATCAGCCACTCCAATGTCAGGCTCTGTCGGCAGCAGCGGGCACCATCAGCTACTCCGATGTCAGGCTCTGCCGGCAGCAGCGGGCACCATCAGCCAATCCGATGTCAGGCTCTGTCGGCAGCAGCGGGCACCATCAGCCACTCCAATGTCAGGCTCTGCCAGCAGCAGCAGTTGGCACCATCAGCCACTCCAATGTCAGGCTCTGCCGGCAGCAGCGGGCACCATCAGCCACTCCGATGTCAGGCTCTGTCGGCAGCAGCGGGCACCATCAGCCACTCCGATGTCAGGCTCTGTCGGCAGCAGCGGGCACCAACAGCCACTCCGATGTCAGGCTCTGCCGGCAGCAGCGGGCACCATCAGCCACTCCGATGTCAGGCTCTGTCGGCAGAAGCGGGCACCATCAGCTACTCCGATGTCAGGCTCTGCCGGCAGCAGTAGCCACCATCAGCCACTCCGATGTCAGGCTCTGCCGGCAGCAGTAGCCACCATCAGCCACTCCAATGTCAGGCTCTGTCGGCAGCAGCGGGCACCATCAGCTACTCCGATGTCAGGCTCTGCCGGCAGCAGTAGCCACCATCAGCCACTCCGATGTCAGGCTCTGCCGGCAGCAGTAGCCACCATCAGCCACTCCGATGTCAGGCTCTGCCGGCAGCAGTAGCCACCATCAGCCACTCCGATGTCAGGCTCTGCCGGCAGCAGCGGGCACCATCAGCCACTCCAATGTCAGGCTCTGCATGCAGCAGCAGTTGGCACCATCAGCCACTCCAATGTCAGGCTCTGTCGGCAGCAGCGGGCACCATCAGCCACTCCGATGTCAGGCTCTGTCGGCAGCAGCGGGCACCATCAGCCACTCCGATGTCAGGCTCTGCCGGCAGCAGCGGGCACCATCAGCATCTCCGATGTGAGGCTCTGTCGGCAGCAGTAGCCACCATCAGCCACTCCAATGTCAGGCTCTGCCGGCAGCAGCGGGCACCATCAGCCACTCCGATGTCAGGCTCTGCCGGCAGCAGTAGCCACCATCAGCCACTCCAATGTCAGGCTCTGCCGGCAGCAGTAGCCACATTCAGCCACTCCGATGTCAGGCTCTGCCGGCAGCAGTAGCCACCATCAGCCAATCCGATGTCAGGCTCTGTCGGCAGCAGCGGGCACCATCAGCCACTCCAATGTCAGGCTCTGCCGGCAGCAGCAGTTGGCACCATCAGCCACTCCAATGTCAGGCTCTGCCGGCAGCAGCGGGCACCATCAGCCACTCCGATGTCAGGCTCTGTCGGCAGCAGCGGGCACCATCAGCCACTCCGATGTCAGGCTCTGCCGGCAGCAGCGGGCACCATCAGCCACTCGGTGTCAGGTTCTGTCGGCAGCAGCGGGCACCATCAGCCACTCCGATGTCAGGCTCTGCCGGCAGCAGTAGCCACCATCAGCCACTCCAATGTCAGGCTCTGTCGGCAGCAGCGGGCACCATCAGCTACTCCGATGTCAGGCTCTGCCGGCAGCAGCGGGCACCATCGGCCACTCCGATGTCAGGCTCTGCCGGCAGCAGCGGGCACCATCAGCCACTCCAATGTCAGGCTCTGCCGGCAGCAGCAGCTGGCAATCAGCCACTCCAATGTCAGGCTCTGCCGGCAGCAGCGGGCACCATCAGCCACTCCGATGTCAGGCTCTGTCGGCAGCAGCGGGCACCATCAGCAACTCCGATGTCAGGATCTGTCGGCAGCAGCGGGCACCATCAGCCACTCCGATGTCAGGCTCTGTCGGCAGCAGCGGCCACCATCAGCCACTCCGATGTCAGGGCTCTGTCGGCAACAGCGGGCACCATCAGCCACTCCGATTTCAGGCTCTGTCGGCAGCAGTAGCCACCATCAGCCAATTCGATGTAAGGCTCTGTCGGCAGCAGTAGCCACCATCAGCCACACCGATGTCAGGCGCTGACGGCAGCAGCGGGCACCATCAGCCACTTCGATGTCATGCTCTGTCGGCAGCAGTAGCCACCATCAGCCACTCCGATGTCAGGCTCTGTAGGCAACAGCGGGCACCATCAGCCACTTCGATGTCAGGGCTCTGTCGGCAGCAATAGCCACCATAAGCCACTCCGATGTCAGGCTCTGTCGGCAGCAGCGGCCAACATCAGCCACTCCGATGTCAGGCTCTGTCGGCAGCAGCGGGCACCATCAGCCACTCCGATGTCAGGCTCTGTTGGCAGCAGTACCCACCATCATCCACTCTGATGTCAGGCTCTGTCTGCAGCAGCGGGTACCATCAGCCACTCCGATGTCAGGCTCTGTTGGCAGCAGTAGCCACCATCATCCACTCCGATGTCAGGCTCTGTCAGCAGCAGCGGGCACCATCATCCACTCCGATGTCAAGCTCTGTCGGCAGCAGCGGGCACCATCAGCCACTCCGATGACAGGCTCTGTTGGCAGCAGTAGCCACAAACAGCCACTCCGTTGTCAGGCTCTGTTGGCAGCAGTAGCCACCATCAGCCACTCCGATGTCAGGCTCTGCTGGCAGCAGTGGGCACCATCAGCAACTCCGATGTCAGGCTCTGCCGGCAGCAGCGGGCACCATCAGCCACTCCGATGTCAGGCTCTGCCGGCAGCAGCGGGCACCATCAGCCACTCCGATGTCAGGCTCTGTTGGCAGCAGTAGCCACCATCAGCCACTCCGATGTCAGGCTCTGTCGGCAGCAGCGGCCAACATCTGCCACTCCGATGTCACGCTCTGTTGGCAGCAGTAGCCACCATCATCCACTCCGATGTCAGGCTCTGTCGGCAGCAGCGGGCACCATCAGCCACTCCGATGTCAGGCTCTGTTGGCAGCAGTAGCCACCATCATCCACTCCGATGTCAGGCTCTGTCGGCAGCAGCGGGCACCATCAGCCACTCCCATGTCAGGCTCTGCCGGCAGCAATAGCCACCATCAGCCAATCCGATGTCAGGATCTGTTGGCAGCAGTAGCCACCTTCAGCCACTCCGATGTCAGGCTCTGTCGGCAGCAGCGGGCACCATCAGCCACTCCGATGTCAGGCTCTGCCGGCAGCAGTAGCCACCATCAGCCACTCCAATGTCAGGCTCTGTCGGCAGCAGCGGGCACCATCAGCTACTCCGATGTCAGGCTCTGCCGGTAGCAGTAGCCACCATCAGCCACTCCGATGTCAGGCTCTGCCGGCAGCAGTAGCCACCATCAGCCACTCCGATGTCAGGCTCTGCCGGCAGCAGCGGGCACCATCGGCCACTCCGATGTCAGGCTCTGCCGGCAGCACCGGGCACCATCAGCCACTCCAATGTCAGGCTCTGCCGGCAGCAGCAGCTGGCACCATCAGCCACTCCAATGTCAGGCTCTGCCGGCAGCAGCGGGCACCATCAGCCACTCCGATGTCAGGCTCTGTCGGCAGCAGCGGGAACCATCAGCAACTCCGATGTCAGGCTCTGTCGGCAACAGCGGGCACCATCAGCCACTTCGATGTCAGGGCTCTGTCGGCAGCAATAGCCACCATCAGCCACTCCGATGTCAGGCTCTGCCGGCAGCAGTGGGCACCATCAGCAACTCCGATGTCAGGCTCTGCCGGCAGCAGCGGGCACCATCAGCCACTCCGATGTCAGGCTCTGTTGGCAGCAGTAGCCACCATCATCCACTCCGATGTCAGGCTCTGTCGGCAGCAGCGGGCACCATCAGCCACTCCGATGTCAGGCTCTGTTGGCAGCAGTAGCCACCATCATCCACTCCGATGTCAGGCTCTGTCGGCAGCAGCGGGCACCATCAGCCACTCCGATGTCAGGCTCTGCCGGCAGCAATAGCCACCATCAGCCAGTCCGATGTCAGGCTCTGTCGGCAGCAGTAGCCACCATCAGCCACTCCGATGTCAGGCTCTGTCGGCCCTCTGTCGGCAGCAGCGGGCACCATCAGCCACTCCGATGTCAGGCTCTGTCAGCAGCAGCGGACACCATCAGCCACTCCGATGTCAGGCTCTGTCGGCCCTCTGTCGGCAGCAGCGGGCACCATCAGCCGCTCCGATGTCAGGCTCTGTCAGCAGAAGTAGCCACCATCAGCCACTCCGATGTCAGGCTCTGCCGGCAGCAGTAGCCAACATCAGCCACTCCGATGTCAGGCTCTGTCGGCCCTCTGCCGGCAGCAGCGGGGACCATCAGCTACTCCGATGTAAGGCTCTGTTGGCAGCAGTAGCCACCATCAGCCACTCCGATGTCAGGCTCTGCCGGCAGCAGTAGCCACCATCAGCCACTCCGATGTCAGGGCTCTGTCGGCAGCAGCGGGCACCATCAGCCACTCCGATGTCAGGCTCTGTTGGCAGCAGTAGCCACCATCAGCCACTCTGATGTCAGGCTCTGTTGGCAGCAGTGGCCACCATCAGCCACTCCGATGTCAGGGCTCTGTCGGCAGCAGCGGGCACCATCAGCCACTCCGATGTCAGGCTCTGTCGGCAGCAGTAGCCACCATCAGCCACTTCGATGTCAGGCTCTGTGCGCAGCAGTAGCCACCATCAGCCACTCCGATGTCAGGCTCTGTTGGCAGCAGTAGCCACCATCAGCCACTCCGATGTCAGGCTCTGTCGGCAGCAGCGGGCACCATCAGCCACTCCGATGTCAGGCTCTGTCGGCAGCAGCGGGCACCATAAGCTACTCCGATGTCAGGCTCTGCCGGCAGCAGCGGGCACCATCAGCCAATCCGATGTCAGGCTCTGTCGGCAGCAGCGGGCACCATCAGCCACTCCAATGTCAGGCTCTGCCAGCAGCAGCAGTTGGCACCATCAGCCACTCCAATGTCAGGCTCTGCCGGCAGCAGCGGGCACCATCAGCCACTCCGATGTCAGGCTCTGTCGGCAGCAGCGGGCACCATCAGCCACTCCGATGTCAGGCTCTGTCGGCAGCAGCGGGCACCAACAGCCACTCCGATGTCAGGCTCTGCCGGCAGCAGCGGGCACCATCAGCCACTCCGATGTCAGGCTCTGTCGGCAGAAGCGGGCACCATCAGCTACTCCGATGTCAGGCTCTGCCGGAAGCAGTACCCACCATCAGCCACTCCGATGTCAGGCTCTGCCGGCAGCAGTAGCCACCATCAGCCACTCCAATGTCAGGCTCTGTCGGCAGCAGCGGGCACCATCAGCTACTCCGATGTCAGGCTCTGCCGGCAGCAGTAGCCACCATCAGCCACTCCGATGTCAGGCTCTGCCGGCAGCAGTAGCCACCATCAGCCACTCCGATGTCAGGCTCTGCCGGCAGCAGTAGCCACCATCAGCCACTCCGATGTCAGGCTCTGCCGGCAGCAGCGGGCACCATCAGCCACTCCAATGTCAGGCTCTGCATGCAGCAGCAGTTGGCACCATCAGCCACTCCAATGTCAGGCTCTGCCGGCAGCAGCGGGCACCATCCGCCACTAAGATGTCAGGCTCTGTCGGCAGCAGCGGGCACCATCAGCATCTCCGATGTGAGGCTCTGTCGGCAGCAGTAGCCACCATCAGCAACTCCGATGTCAGGCTCTGTCGGCAGCATCAGGCACCATCAGCCACTCCGATGTCAGGCTCTGTCGGCAGCAGCGGGCACCATCAGCCACTCCGATGTCAGGCTCTGTCGGCATAAGCGGGCACAATAAGCTACTCCGATGTCAGGCTCTGCCGGCAGCAGTAGCCACCATCAGCCACTCCAATGTCAGGCTCTGCCGGCAGCAGCGGGCACCATCAGCAACTCCGATGTCAGGCTCTGCCGGCAGCAGTAGCCACCATCAGCCACTCCAATGTCAGGCTCTGCCGGCAGCAGTAGCCACATTCAGCCACTCCGATGTCAGGCTCTGCCGGCAGCAGTAGCCACCATCAGCCACTCCAATGTCAGGCTCTGTCTGCAGCAGCTGGCACCATCAGCCACTCCGATGTCAGGCTCTGCCGGCAGTAGGGGGCACCATCAGCCACTCCGATGTCAGGCTCTGTCGGCAGCAGCGGGCACCATCAGCCAATCCGATGTCAGGCTCTGTCGGCAGCAGCGGGCACCATCAGCCACTCCAATGTCAGGCTCTGCCGGCAGCAGCAGTTGGCACCATCAGCCACTCCAATGTCAGGCTCTGCCGGCAGCAGCGGGCACCATCAGCCACTCCGATGTCAGGCTCTGTCGGCAGCAGCGGGCACCATCAGCCACTCCGATGTCAGGCTCTGCCGGCAGCAGCGGGCACCATCAGCCACTCGGTGTCAGGTTCTGTCGGCAGCAGCGGGCACCATCAGCCACTCCGATGTCAGGCTCTGCCGGCAGCAGTAGCCACCATCAGCCACTCCAATGTCAGGCTCTGTCGGCAGCAGCGGGCACCATCAGCTACTCCGATGTCAGGCTCTGCCCGTAGCAGTAGCCACCATCAGCCACTCTGATTTCAGGCTCTGTCGGCCCTCTGTCGGCAGCAGCGGGCACCATCAGCCACTCCAATGTCGGGCTCGGCCGGCAGAAGCGGGCACCATCAGCCACTCCAATGTCAGGGCTCTGTCGGCAGCAGCGGGCACCATCAGCCACTCCGATGTCAGGCTCTGTCGGCCCTCTGTCGGCAGCAGCGAGCACCATCAGCCACTCCGATGGCAGGCTCTGCCGGCAGCAGTAGCCACCATCAGCCACTCCGATGGCAGGCTCTGCCGGCAGCAGTAGCCAACATCAGCCACTCCGATGTCGAGCTCTGTCGGCAGCAGCGGGCACCATCAGCCACTCCAATGTCAGGCTCTGTCGGCAGCAGTAGCCAACATAAGCCACTCCGATGTCAGGCTCTGTCGGCAGCAGCGGGCACCATCAGCCACTCCGATGTCAGGCTCTGCCGGCAGCAGAGGGCACAATCAGCCACTCCGATGTCGAGCTCTGTCGGCAGCAGCGGGCACCATCAGCCACTCCGATGTCAGGCTCTGTCAGCGGCAGTAGCCAACATCAGCCACTCCGATGTCAGGCTCTGCTGGCAGCAGCGGGCACCATCAGCCACTCCGATGTCAGGCTCTGCCGGCAGCAGAGGGCACAATCAGCCACTCCGATGTCAGGCTCTGCCGGCAGCAGAGGGCACCATCAGCCACTCCGATGTCAGGCTCTGTCGGCAGCAGCGGGCACCATCAGCCAGTCCGATGTCAGGCTCTGTCGGCCCTCTGTCGGCAGCAGCGGGCACCATCAGCCACTCCAATGTCGGGCTCGGCCGGCAGAAGCGGGCACCATCAGCCACTCCAATGTCAGGGCTCTGTCGGCAGCAGCGGGCACCATCAGCCACTCCGATGTCAGGCTCTGTCGGCCCTCTGTCGGCAGCAGCGGGCACCATCAGCCACTCCGATGGCAGGCTCTGCCGGCAGCAGTAGCCACCATCAGCCACTCCGATGGCAGGCTCTGCCGGCAGCAGCGGGCACCATCAGCCACTCTGATGTCAGGCTCTTCCGGCAGCAGAGGGCACAATCAGCCACTCCGATGTCGAGCTCTGTCGGCAGCAGCGGGCACCATCAGCCACTCCGATGTCAGGCTCTGTCGGCAGCAGTAGCCAACATCAGCCACTCCGATGTCAGGCTCTGCCGGCAGCAGCGGGCACCATCAGCCACTCCGATGTCAGGCTCTGCCGGCAGCAGACGGCACAATCAGCCACTCCGATGTCAGGCTCTGCCGGCAGCAGCGGGCACCATCAGCCAGTCCGATGTCAGGCTCTGCCGGCAGCAGTAGCCAACATCAGCCAATCCGATGTCAGGCTCTGTCGGCAGCAGCGGGCACCATCAGCCAGTCCGATGTCAGGCTATGTCGGCAGCAGTAGCCACCATCAGCCACTCCGATGTCGGGCTCGGCCGGCAGCAGCGGGCACCATCAGCCACTCCAATGGCAGGCTCTGCCGGCAGCAGTAGCCACCATCAGACACTCCGATGGCAGGCTCTGCCGGCAGCAGTAGCCAACATCAGACACTCCGATGTCAGGCTCTGTCGGCAGCAGCGGGCACCATCAGCTACTCCAATGTCAGGCTCTGTTGGCAGCAGTAGCCACCATCAGCCACTCCGATGGCAGGCTCTGCCGGCAGCAGTAGCCAACATCAGCCACTCCGATGTCGAGCTCTGTCGGCAGCAGCGGGCACCATCAGCCACTCCAATGTCAGGCTCTGTCGGCAGCAGTAGCCAACATAAGCCACTCCGATGTCAGGCTCTGTCGGCAGCAGCGGGCACCATCAGCCACTCCGATGTCAGGCTCTGCCGGCAGCAGAGGGCACAATCAGCCACTCCGATGTCGAGCTCTGTCGGCAGCAGCGGGCACCATCAGCCACTCCGATGTCAGGCTCTGTCAGCGGCAGTAGCCAACATCAGCCACTCCGACGTCAGGCTCTGCTGGCAGCAGCGGGCACCATCAGCCACTCCGATGTCAGGCTCTGCCGGCAGCAGAGGGCACAATCAGCCACTCCGATGTCAGGCTCTGCCGGCAGCAGAGGGCACCATCAGCCACTCCGATGTCAGGCTCTGTCGGCAGCAGCGGGCACCATCAGCCAGTCCGATGTCAGGCTCTGTCGGCCCTCTGTCGGCAGCAGCGGGCACCATCAGCCACTCCAATGTCGGGCTCGGCCGGCAGAAGCGGGCACCATCAGCCACTCCAATGTCAGGGCTCTGTCGGCAGCAGCGGGCACCATCAGCCACTCCGATGTCAGGCTCTGTCGGCCCTCTGTCGGCAGCAGCGGGCACCATCAGCCACTCCGATGGCAGGCTCTGCCGGCAGCAGTAGCCACCATCAGCCACTCCGATGGCAGGCTCTGCCGGCAGCAGCGGGCACCATCAGCCACTCTGATGTCAGGCTCTGCCGGCAGCAGTAGCCAACATCAGCCAATCCGATGTCAGGCTCTGTCGGCAGCAGCGGGCACCATCAGCCAGTCCGATGTCAGGCTATGTCGGCAGCAGTAGCCACCATCAGCCACTCCGATGTCGGGCTCGGCCGGCAGCAGCGGGCACCATCAGCCACTCCGATGGCAGGCTCTGCCGGCAGCAGTAGCCAACATCAGCCACTCCGATGTCAGGCTCTGTCGGCAGCAGCGGGCACCATCAGCTACTCCAATGTCAGGCTCTGTTGGCAGCAGTAGCCACCATCAGCCAATCCGATGTCAGGCTCTGCCGGCAGCAGCGGGCACCATCAGCCACTCCAATGTCAGGCTCTGCCGGCAGCAGCGGGCACCATCAGCCACTACGATGTCAGGCTCTGCCGGCAGCAGCGGCCACCATCAGCCACTCCGATGTCAGGCTCTGCCGGCAGCAGCGGGCACCATCAGCCACTCCGATGTCAGGCTCTGTCAGCAGCACCGGGCACCATCAGCCACTCCGATGTCAGGCTCTGTCGGCAGCAGTAGCCACCATCAGCCACTCCGATGTCAGGCTCTGTCGGCAGCAGCGGGCACCATCAGCCACTCCGATGTCAGGCTCTGTCGGCAGCAGTAGCCAACGTCAGCCACTCCGATGTCAGGCTCTGCTGGCAGCAGCGGGCACCATCAGCCACTCCAATGTCAGGCTCTGCCGGCAGCAGCGGGCACCATCAGCCAGTCCGATGTCAGGCTATGTCGGCAGCAGTAGCCACCATCAGCCACTCCGATTTCAGGCTCTGTCGGCCCTCTGTCGGCAGCAGCGGGCACCATCAGCCACTCCGATGTCAGGCTCTGCCGGCAGAAGCGGGCACCATCAGCCACTCCAATGTCAGGGCTCTGTCGGCAGCAGCGGGCACCATTAGCCACTCCGATGTCAGGCTCTGTCGGCCCTCATTCGGCAGCAGCGGGCACCATCAGCCACTCCGATGGCAGGCTCTGCCGGCAGCAGTAGCCACCATCAGCCACTCCGATGGCAGGCTCTGCCGGCAGCAGCGGGCACCATCAGCCACTCCGATGTCAGGCTCTGCCGGCAGCAGCGGGCACCATCAGCTACTCCAATGTCAGGCTCTGTTGGCAGCAGTAGCCACCATCAGCCACTCCGATGTCAGGCTCTGCCGGCAGCAGCGGGCACCATCAGCCACTCAGATGTCAGGCTCTGTCGGCAGCACCGGGCACCATCAGCCACTCCGATGTCAGGCTCTGCCGGCAGCAGTTGCCACCATCAGCCACTCCGATGTGAGGCTCTGCCGGCAGCAGCGGGCACCATCAGCCACTCAGATGTCAGGCTCTGTCGGCAGTACCGGGCACCATCAGCCACTCCGATGTCAGGCTCTGTCGGCAGCAGTAGCCACCATCAGCCACTCCGATGTCAGGCACTGTCGGCAGCAGCGGGCACCATCAGCCACTCCGATGTCAGGCTCTGTCGGCAGCAGTAGCCACCATCAGCCACTCCGATGTCAGGCTCTGCCGGCAGCAGTAGCCAACATCAGCCACTCCGATGTCAGGCTCTGCTGGCAGCTGCGGGCACCATCAGCCACTCCAATGTCAGGCTCTGCCGGCAGCAGCGGGCACCATCAGCCACTCCGATGTCAGGGCTCTGCCGGCAGCAGCGGGCACCATCAGCCACTCCGATGTCAGGCTCTGTCGGCAGCAGCAGCCACCATCAGCCACTCCGATGTGAGGCTCTGTCGGCAGCAGCGGGCACCATCAGCCACTCCGATGTGAGGCTCTGTCGGCAGCAGCGGGCACCATCAGCCACTCCGCTGTCAGGCTCTGCCGGCAGCAGCGGGCTCTGCAGCGGGCTCTGCCGGCAGCAGCGGGCACCATCAGCCACTCCGATGTCAGGCTCTGCCGGCAGCAGCAGGCAACATCAGCCACTCCGATATCAGGCTCTGCTGGCAGCAGCGGGCACCATCAGCCACTCCGATGTAAGGCTCTGCCGGCAGCAGTAGCCACCATCAGCCACTCCGATGTCAGGCTCTGTCGGCAGCAGTGGCCACCATCAGCCACTCCGATGTGAGGCTCTGTCGGCAGCAGCGGGCACCATCAGCCACTCCGATGTCAGGCTCTGCCGGCAGCAGCGGGCACCATCAGCCACTCCGATATCAGGCTCTGCTGGCAGCAGCGGGCACCATCAGCCACTCCGATGTCAGGCTCTGTCAGCAGCAGTAGCCACCATCAGCCACTCCGATGTCAGGCTCTGTCGGCAGCAGCGGGCACCATCAGCCACTCCGATGTCAGGCTCTGTCGGCAGCAGTGGGCACCATCAGCCACTCCGATGTCAGTCTCTGTCGGCAGCAGCGGGCTCCATCAGCCACTCCGATGTCAGGCTCTGCCGGCAGCAGCGGGCACCATCAGCCACTCCGATGTCAGGCTATGTCGGCAGCAGTAGCCACCATCAGCCACTCCGATTTCAGGCTCTGTCGGCCCTCTGTCGGCAGCAGCGGGCACCATCAGCCACTCCGATGTCAGGCTCTGCCGGCAGCAGCGGGCACCATCAGCCACTCCGATGTCAGGCTCTGTCGGCAGCACCGGGCACCATCAGCCACTCCGATGTCAGGCTCTGTCGGCAGCAGTAGCCACCATCAGCCACTCCGATGTCAGGCTCTGCCGGCAGCAGCGGGCACCATCAGCCACTCCGATGTCAGGCTCTGTCGGCAGCAGCGGGCACCATCAGCCACTCCGATGTCAGGCTCTGTCGGCAGCAGTAGCCACCTTCAGCCACTCCGATGTCAGGCTCTGCCAGCAGCAGTAGCCAACATCAGCCACTCCGATGTCAGGCTCTGCTGGCAGCAGCGGGCACCATCAGCCACTCCAATGTCAGGCTCTGCCGGCAGCAGCGGGCACCATCAGCCAGTCCGATGTCAGGCTATGTCGGCAGCAGTAGCCACCATCAGCCACTCCGATTTCAGGCTCTGTCGGCCCTCTGTCGGCAGCAGCGGGCACCATCAGCCACTCCGATGTCAGGCTCTGCCGGCAGAAGCGGACACCATCAGCCACTCCAATGTCAGGGCTCTGTCGGCAGCAGCGGGCACCATCAACAACTCCGATGTCAGGCTCTGTCGGCCCTCAGTCGGCAGCAGCGGGCACCATCAGCCACTCCGATGGCAGGCTCTGCCGGCAGCAGTAGCCACCATCAGCCACTCCGATGTCAGGCTCTGTAGGCAGCAGCGGGCACCATCAGCCACTCCGATGTCAGGCTCTGCCGGCAGCAGCGGGCACCATCAGCCACTCCGATGTCAGGCTCTGTCGGCAGCACCGGGCACCATCAGCCACTCCGATGTCAGGCTCTGTCGGCAGCAGTAGCCACCATCAGCCACTCCGATGTCAGGCTCCTGTCGGCAGCAGCGGGCACCATCAGCCACTCCGATGTCAGGCTCTGTCGGCAGCAGTAGCCACCATCAGCCACTCCGATGTCAGGCTCTGCCAGCAGCAGTAGCCAACATCAGCCGCTCCGATGTCAGGCTCTGCTGGCAGCAGCGGGCACCATCAGCCACTCCAATGTCAGGCTCTGCCGGCAGCAGCGGGCACCATCAGCCAGTCCGATGTCAGGCTATGTCGGCAGCAGTAGCCACCATCAGCCACTCCGATTTCAGGCTCTGTCGGCCCTCTGTCGGCAGCAGCGGGCACCATCAGCCACTCCGATGTCAGGCTCTGCCGGCAGAATCGGACACCATCAGCCACTCCAATGTCAGGGCTCTGTCGGCAGCAGCGGGCACCATCAGCCACTCCGATGTCAGGCTCTGTCGGCCCTCAGTCGGCAGCAGCGGGCACCATCAGCCACTCCGATGGCAGGCTCTGCCGGCAGCAGTAGCCACCATCAGCCACTCCGATGGCAGGCTCTGCCGGCAGCAGCGGGCACCATCAGCCACTCCGATGTCAGGCTCTGCCGGCAGCAGTAGCCACCATCAGCCACTCCGATGTCAGGCTCTGCCGGCAGCAGCGGGCACCATCAGCCACTCCGATTTCAGGCTCTGCCGGCAGCAGTAGCCACCATCAGCCACTCCTATGTCAGGCTCTGCCGGCAGCAGCGGGCATCATCAGCCACTCCGATGTCAGGCTCTGCCGGCAGCAGTAGCCACCATCAGCCACTCCATTGTCAGGCTCTGTCGGCAGCAGCGGGCACTTTCAGCTACTCCGATGTCAGGCTCTGCCGGCAGCAGTAGCCACCATCAGCCACTCCGATGTCAGGCTCTGTCGGCAGCAGCGGGCACCATCAGCCACTCCGATGTCAGGCTCTGTCGGCAGCAGCGGGCACCATCAGCCACTCCAATGTCAGGCTCTGCCGGCAGCAGCAGTTGGCACCATCAGCCACTCCAATGTCAGGCTCTGCCGGCAGCAGCGGGCACCATCAGCCACTCCGATGTCAGGCTCTGTCGGCAGCAGCGGGCACCATCAGCATCTCCGATGTGAGGCTCTGCCGGCAGCAGTAGCCTCCATCAGCCACTCCAATGTCAGGCTCTGCCGGCAGCAGCGGGCACCATCAGCCACTCCGATGTCGGGCTCTCTCGGCAGCAGCGGGCACCATAAGCCACTCCGATGTCAGGCTCTGTCGGCAGCAGCTGGCACCATCAGCCACTCCGATGTCAGGCTCTGTCGGCAGCAGTAGCCACCATCAGCCACTCCGATGTCAGGTTCTGCCGGCAGTAGTAGCCACCATCAGCCACTCCGATGTCAGGCTCTGCCGGCAGCAGTAGCCACCATCAGCCACTCCCATGTCAGGCTCTGTCGGAGCAGCGGGCACCATCAGCCACTCCGATGTCAGGCTCTCTCGGCAGCAGCGGGCACCATAAGCCACTCCGATGTCAGGCTCTGTCGGCAGCAGCGGGCACCATCAGCCACTCCGATGTCAGGCTCTGCCGACAGCAGTAGCCACCATCAGCCACTCCGATGTCAGGCTCTGCCGGCAGCAGCGGGCACCATCAGCCACTCCGATGTCAGGCTCTGCCGACAGCAGTAGCCAACATCAGCCACTCCGATGTCAGGCTCTGCTGGCAGCTGCGGGCACCATCAGCCACTCCAATGTCAGGCTCTGCCGGCAGCAGCGGGCACCATCAGCCACTCCGATGTCAGGGCTCTGCCGGCAGAAGCGGTCACCATCAGCTACTCCGATGTCAGGCTCTGCCGGCAGCAGTAGCCACCATCAGCCACTCCAATGTCAGGCTCTACCGGCAGCAGCGGGCACCATCAGCCACTCCAATGTCAGGCTCTGTCGGCAGCAGCGGGCACCATAAGCCACTCCGATGTCAGGCTCTGTCGGCAGCAGCGGGCACCATCAGCCACTCCGATGTCAGGCTCTGCCGACAGCAGTAGCCACCATCAGCCACTCCGATGTCAGGCTCTGCCGGCAGCAGCGAGCACCATCAGCTACTCCGATGTCAGGCTCTGCCAGCAGCAGTAGCCACCATCAGCCACTCCAATGTCAGGCTCTACCGGCAGCAGCGGGCACCATAAGCCACTCCGATGTCAGGCTCTGTCGGCAGCAGCGGGCACCATCAGCCACTCCGATGTCAGGCTCTGCCGGCAGCAGTAGCCACCATCAGCCACTCCGATGTCAGGCTCTGTCGGCAGCAGCGGGCACCATCAGCTACTCCGATGTCAGGCTCTGCCGGCAGCAGTAGCCACCATCAGCCACTCCGATGTCAGGCTCTGCCGGCAGCAGCGGGCACCATCAGCCACTCCGATGTCAGGCTCTGCCGGCAGCAGCAGGCACGCAGCAGCGGGCACCATCAGCCACTCCGATGTCAGGCTCTGTCGGCAGCAGCGGCCACCATCAGCAACTCCGATGTCAGGCTCTGTCGGCAGCAGCAGGCACGCAGCAGCAGGCACCATCAGCCACTCCGATGTCAGGCTCTGTCAGCAGCAGCGGCCACCATCAGCCAGTCCGATGTCAGGCTCTGTCGGTAGCAGCGGGCACCATCAGCCACTCCAATGTCAGGCTCTGCCGGCAGCAGCGGGCACCATCAGCCAGTCCGATGTCAGGCTCTGCCGGCAGCAGCGTGCACCATCAGCCACTCCAATGTCAGGCTCTGTCGGCAGCAGCGGGCACCATCAGCCACTCCGATGTCAGGCTCTGCCGGCAGCAGCGGGCACCATCAGCCACTCCAATGTCAGGCTCTGCCGGCAGCAGCGGGCACCATCAGCCACTCCAATGTCAGGCTCTGTTGGCAGCAGTAGCCACCATCAGCCACTCCGATGTCAGGCTCTGCCGGCAGCAGCGGGCACCATCAGCCACTCCGATGTCAGGCTCTGCCGGCAGCAGCGGGCACCATCAGCCACTTCGATGTCAGGCTTTGTTGGCAGCAGTAGCCACCATCAGCCACTATGATGTCAGGCTCTGTTGGCAGCAGTAGCCACCATCAGCCACTCCGATGTCAGGGCTCTGTCGGCAGCAGCGGGCACCATCAGCCACTCCGATGTCAGGCTCTGTCGGCAGCAGTAGCCACCATCAGCCACTTCGATGTCAGGCTCTGTTGGCAGCAGTGGCCACCATCAGCCACTCCGATGTCAGGCTCTGTTGGCAGCAGTAGCCACCATCAGCCACTCCGATGTCAGGCTCTGTCGGCAGCAGCTGGCACCATCAGCCACTCTGATGTCAGGCTCTGTCGGCAGCAGTAGCCACCATCAGCCACTCCGATGTCAGGTTCTGCCGGCAGTAGTAGCCACCATCAGCCACTCCGATGTCAGGCTCTGCCGGCAGCAGTAGCCACCATCAGCCACTCCCATGTCAGGCTCTGTCGGAGCAGCGGGCACCATCAGCCACTCCGATGTCAGGTTCTCTCGGCAGCAGCGGGCAGCATAAGCCACTCCGATGTCAGGCTCTGTCGGCAGCAGCGGGCACCATCAGCCACTCCGATGTCAGGCTCTGCCGACAGCAGTAGCCACCATCAGCCACTCCGATGTCAGGCTCTGCCGGCAGCAGCGGTCACCATCAGCTACTCCGATGTCAGGCTCTGCCGGCAGCAGTAGCCACCATCAGCCACTCCAATGTCAGGCTCTACCGGCAGCAGCGGGCACCATCAGCCACTCCGATGTCAGGCTCTGCCGGCAGCAGCGGTCACCATCAGCTACTCCGATGTCAGGCTCTGCCGGCAGCAGTAGCCACCATCAGCCACTCCAATGTCAGGCTCTACCGGCAGCAGCGGGCACAATCAGCCACTCCAATGTCAGGCTCTGTCGGCAGCAGCGGGCACCATAAGCCACTCCGATGTCAGGCTCTGTCGGCAGCAGCGGGCACCATCAGCCACTCCGATGTCAGGCTCTGCCGACAGCAGTAGCCACCATCAGCCACTCCGATGTCAGGCTCTGCCGGCAGCAGCGAGCACCATCAGCTACTCCGATGTCAGGCTCTGCCGGCAGCAGTAGCCACCATCAGCCACTCCAATGTCAGGCTCTACCGGCAGCAGCGGGCACCATAAGCCACTCCGATGTCAGGCTCTGTCGGCAGCAGCGGGCACCATCAGCCACTCCGATGTCAGGCTCTGCCGGCAGCAGCAGCCACCATCAGCCACTCCGATGTCAGGCTCTGTCGGCAGCAGCGGGCACCATCAGCTACTCCGATGTCAGGCTCTGCCGGCAGCAGTAGCCACCATCAGCCACTCCGATGTCAGGCTCTGCCGGCAGCAGCGGGCACCATCAGCCACTCCGATGTCAGGCTCTGCCGGCAGCAGCAGGCACGCAGCAGCGGGCACCATCAGCCACTCCGATGTCAGGCTCTGTCGGCAGCAGCGGCCACCATCAGCAACTCCGATGTCAGGCTCTGTCGGCAGCAGCAGGCACGCAGCAGCAGGCACCATCAGCCACTCCGATGTCAGGCTCTGTCAGCAGCAGCGGCCACCATCAGCCAGTCCGATGTCAGGCTCTGTCGGAAGCAGCGGGCACCATCAGCCACTCCAATGTCAGGCTCTGCCGGCAGCAGCGGGCACCATCAGCCAGTCCGATGTCAGGCTCTGCCGGCAGCAGCGTGCACCATCAGCCACTCCAATGTCAGGCTCTGTCGGCAGCAGCGGGCACCATCAGCCACTCCGATGTCAGGCTCTGCCGGCAGCAGCGGGCACCATCAGCCACTCCAATGTCAGGCTCTGCCGGCAGCAGCGGGCACCATCAGCCACTCCAATGTCAGGCTCTGTTGGCAGCAGTAGCCACCATCAGCCACTCCGATGTCAGGCTCTGCCGGCAGCAGCGGGCACCATCAGCCACTCCGATGTCAGGCTCTGCCGGCAGCAGCGGGCACCATCAGCCACTTCGATGTCAGGCTCTGTTGGCAGCAGTAGCCACCATCAGCCACTATGATGTCAGGCTCTGTTGGCAGCAGTAGCCACCATCAGCCACTCCGATGTCAGGGCTCTGTCGGCAGCAGCGGGCACCATCAGCCACTCCGATGTCAGGCTCTGTCGGCAGCAGTAGCCACCATCAGCCACTTCGATGTCAGGCTCTGTTGGCAGCAGTAGCCACCATCAGCCACTCCGATGTCAGGCTCTGTTGGCAGCAGTAGCCACCATCAGCCACTCCGATGTCAGGCTCTGTCGGCAGCAGCGGGCACCATCAGCCACTCCGATGTCAGGCTCTGTCGGCAGCAGCGGGCACCATCAGCCACTCCGATGTCGGGCTCTCTCGGCAGCAGCGGGCACCATAAGCCACTCTGATGTCAGGCTCTGTCGGCAGCAGCTGGCACCATCAGCCACTCCGATGTCAGGCTCTGCCAGCAGCAGTAGCCACCATCAGCCACTCCGATGTCAGGCTCTGCCGGCAGCAGCGGGCACCATCAGCCACTCCGATGTCAGGCTCTCTCGGCAGCAGCAGGCACCATAAGCCACTCCGATGTCAGGCTCTGTCGGCAGCAGCGGGAACCATCAGCCACTCCGATGTCAGGCTCTGCCGGCAGCAGTAGCCACCATCAGCCACTCCAATGTCAGGCTCTGCCAGCAGCAGCGGGCACCATCAGCCACTCCGATGTCAGGATCTCTCGGCAGCAGCGGGAACCATAAGCCACTCCGATGTCAGGCTCTGTCGGCAGCAGCGGGCACCATCAGCCACTCCGATGTCAGGCTCTGCCAGCAGCAGTAGCCACCATCAGCCACTCCGATGACAGGCTCTGCCGGCAGCAGTAGCCACCATCAGCCACTCCGATGTCAGGCTCTGCCGGCAGCAGCGGGCACCATCAGCCACTCCAATGTCAGGCTCTGCCAGCAGCAGCAGTTGGCACCATCAGCCACTCCAATGTCAGGCTCTGCCGGCAGCAGCGGGCACCATCAGCCACTCCGATGTCAGGCTCTGTCGGCAGCAGCGGGCACCATCAGCCACTCCGATGTCAGGCTCTGTCGGCAGCAGCGGGCACCAACAGCCACTCCGTTGTCAGGCTCTGCCGGCAGCAGCGGGCACCATCAGCCACTCCGATGTCAGGCTCTGTCGGCAGAAGCGGGCACCATCAGCTACTCCGATGTCAGGCTCTGCCGGCAGCAGTAGCCACCATCAGCCACTCCGATGTCAGGCTCTGCCGGCAGCAGTAGCCACCATCAGCCACTCCAATGTCAGGCTCTGTCGGCAGCAGCGGGCACCATCAGCTACTCCGATGTCAGGCTCTGCCGGCAGCAGTAGCCACCATCAGCCACTCCGATGTCAGGCTCTGCCGGCAGCAGTAGCCACCATCAGCCACTCCGATGTCAGGCTCTGCCGGCAGCAGTAGCCACCATCAGCCACTCCGATGTCAGGCTCTGCCGGCAGCAGCGGGCACCATCAGCCACTCCAATGTCAGGCTCTGCATGCAGCAGCAGTTGGCACCATCAGCCACTCCAATGTCAGGCTCTGCCGGCAGCAGCGGGCACCATCAGCCAATCCGATGTCAGGCTCTGTCGGCAGCAGCGGGCACCATCAGCCACTCCGATGTCAGGCTCTGCCGGCAGCAGCGGGCACCATCAGCATCTCCGATGTGAGGCTCTGTCGGCAGCAGTAGCCACCATCAGCAACTCCGATGTCAGGCTCTGTCGGCAGCATCAGGCACCATCAGCCACTCCGATGTCAGGCTCTGTCGGCAGCAGCGGGCACCATCAGCCACTCCGATGTCAGGCTCTGTCGGCATAAGCGGGCACAATCAGCTACTCCGATGTCAGGCTCTGCCGGCAGCAGTAGCCACCATCAGCCACTCCAATGTCAGGCTCTGCCGGCAGCAGCGGGCACCATCAGCCACTCCGATGTCAGGCTCTGCCGGCAGCAGTAGCCACCATCAGCCACTCCAATGTCAGGCTCTGCCGGCAGCAGTAGCCACATTCAGCCACTCCGATGTCAGGCTCTGCCGGCAGCAGTAGCCACCATCAGCCACTCCAATGTCAGGCTCTGTCGGCAGCAGCTGGCACCATCAGCCACTCCGATGTCAGGCTCTGCCGGCAGTAGGGGGCACCATCAGCCACTCCGATGTCAGGCTCTGTTCGCAGCAGCGGGCACCATCAGCCAATCCGATGTCAGGCTCTGTCGGCAGCAGCGGGCACCATCAGCCACTCCAATGTCAGGCTCTGCCGGCAGCAGCAGTTGGCACCATCAGCCACTCCAATGTCAGGCTCTGCCGGCAGCAGCGGGCACCATCAGCCACTCCGATGTCAGGCTCTGTCGGCAGCAGCGGGCACCATCAGCCACTCCGATGTCAGGCTCTGCCGGCAGCAGCGGGCACCATCAGCCACTCGGTGTCAGGTTCTGTCGGCAGCAGCGGGCACCATCAACCACTCCGATGTCAGGCTCTGCCGGCAGCAGTAGCCACCATCAGCCACTCCAATGTCAGGCTCTGTCGGCAGCAGCGGGCACCATCAGCTACTCCGATGTCAGGCTCTGCCGGTAGCAGTAGCCACCATCAGCCACTCCGATGTCAGGCTCTGCCGGCAGCAGTAGCCACCATCAGCCACTCCGATGTCAGGCTCTGCCGGCAGCAGCGGGCACCATCGGCCACTCCGATGTCAGGCTCTGCCGGCAGCAGCGGGCACCATCAGCCACTCCAATGTCAGGCTCTGCCGGCAGCAGCAGCTGGCAATCAGCCACTCCAATGTCAGGCTCTGCCGGCAGCAGCGGGCACCATCAGCCACTCCGATGTCAGGCTCTGTCGGCAGCAGCGGGCACCATCAGCAACTCCGATGTCAGGATCTGTCGGCAGCAGCGGGCACCATCAGCCACTCCGATGTCAGGCTCTGTCGGCAGCAGCGGCCACCATCAGCCACTCCGATGTCAGGGCTCTGTCGGCAACAGCGGGCACCATCAGCCACTCCGATTTCAGGCTCTGTCGGCAGCAGTAGCCACCATCAGCCAATTCGATGTAAGGCTCTGTTGGCAGCAGTAGCCACCATCAGCCACACCGATGTCAGGCGCTGACGGCAGCAGCGGGCACCATCAGCCACTTCGATGTCATGCTCTGTCGGCAGCAGTAGCCACCATCAGCCACTCCGATGTCAGGCTCTGTAGGCAACAGCGGGCACCATCAGCCACTTCGATGTCAGGGCTCTGTCGGCAGCAATAGCCACCATAAGCCACTCCGATGTCAGGCTCTGTCGGCAGCAGCGGCCAACATCAGCCACTCCGATGTCAGGCTCTGTCGGCAGCAGCGGGCACCATCAGCCACTCCGATGTCAGGCTCTGTTGGCAGCAGTACCCACCATCATCCACTCTGATGTCAGGCTCTGTCTGCAGCAGCGGGTACCATCAGCCACTCCGATGTCAGGCTCTGTTGGCAGCAGTAGCCACCATCATCCACTCCGATGTCAGGCTCTGTCAGCAGCAGCGGGCACCATCATCCACTCCGATGTCAAGCTCTGTCGGCAGCAGCGGGCACCATCAGCCACTCCGATGACAGGCTCTGTTGGCAGCAGTAGCCACAAACAGCCACTCCGTTGTCAGGCTCTGTTGGCAGCAGTAGCCACCATCAGCCACTCCGATGTCAGGCTCTGCCGGCAGCAGTGGCCACCATCAGCAACTCCGATGTCAGGCTCTGCCGGCAGCAGCGGGCACCATCAGCCACTCCGATGTCAGGCTCTGCCGGCAGCAGCGGGCACCATCAGCCACTCCGATGTCAGGCTCTGTTGGCAGCAGTAGCCACCATCAGCCACTCCTATGTCAGGCTCTGTCGGCAGCAGCGGCCAACATCTGCCACTCCGATGTCAGGCTCTGTTGGCAGCAGTAGCCACCATCATCCACTCCGATGTCAGGCTCTGTCGGCAGCAGCGGGCACCATCAGCCACTCCGATGTCAGGCTCTGTTGGCAGCAGTAGCCACCATCATCCACTCCGATGTCAGGCTCTGTCGGCAGCAGCGGGCACCATCAGCCACTCCCATGTCAGGCTCTGCCGGCAGCAATAGCCACCATCAGCCAATCCGATGTCAGGATCTGTTGGCAGCAGTAGCCACCTTCAGCCACTCCGATGTCAGGCTCTGTCGGCAGCAGCGGGCACCATCAGCCACTCCGATGTCAGGCTCTGCCGGCAGCAGTAGCCACCATCAGCCACTCCAATGTCAGGCTCTGTCGGCAGCAGCGGGCACCATCAGCTAGTCCGATGTCAGGCTCTGCCGGTAGCAGTAGCCACCATCAGCCACTCCGATGTCAGGCTCTGCCGGCAGCAGTAGCCACCATCAGCCACTCCGATGTCAGGCTCTGCCGGCAGCAGCGGGCACCATCGGCCACTCCGATGTCAGGCTCTGCCGGCAGCAGCGGGCACCATCAGCCACTCCAATGTCAGGCTCTGCCGGCAGCAGCAGCTGGCACCATCAGCCACTCCAATGTCAGGCTCTGCCGGCAGCAGCGGGCACCATCAGCCACTCCGATGTCAGGCTCTGTCGGCAGCAGCGGGCACCATCAGCAACTCCGATGTCAGGCTCTGTCGGCAACAGCGGGCACCATCAGCCACTCCGATGTCAGGCTCTGTTGGCAGCAGTAGCCACCATCATCCACTCCGATGTCAGGCTCTGTTGGCAGCAGTAGCCACCATCAGCCACTCCGATGTCAGGCTCTGTCGGCAGCAGCGGCCAACATCTGCCACTCCGATGTCAGGCTCTGTTGGCAGCAGTAGCCACCATCATCCACTCCGATGTCAGGCTCTGTCGGCAGCAGCGGGCACCATCAGCCACTCCGATGTCAGGCTCTGTTGGCAGCAGTAGCCACCATCATCCACTCCGATGTCAGGCTCTGTCGGCAGCAGCGGGCACCATCAGCCACTCCGATGTCAGGCTCTGCCGGCAGCAATAGCCACCATCAGCCAGTCCGATGTCAGGCTCTGTCGGCAGCAGTAGCCACCATCAGCCACTCCGATGTCAGGCTCTGTCGGCCCTCTGTCGGCAGCAGCGGGCACCATCAGCCACTCCGATGTCAGGCTCTGTCAGCAGCAGCGGACACCATCAGCCACTCCGATGTCAGGCTCTGTCGGCCCTCTGTCGGCAGCAGCGGGCACCATCAGCCGCTCCGATGTCAGGCTCTGTCAGCAGAAGTAGCCACCATCAGCCACTCCGATGTCAGGCTCTGCCGGCAGCAGTAGCCAACATCAGCCACTCCGATGTCAGGCTCTGTCGGCAGCAGCGGGCACCATCAGCCACTCCGATGTCAGGCTCTGTCGGCCCTCTGCCGGCAGCAGCGGGGACCATCAGCTACTCCGATGTAAGGCTCTGTTGGCAGCAGTAGCCACCATCAGCCACTCCGATGTCAGGCTCTGCCGGCAGCAGTAGCCACCATCAGCCACTCCGATGTCAGGCTCTGCCGGCAGCAGTAGCCACCATCAGCCACTCCGATGTCAGGTTCTGCCGGCAGTAGTAGCCACCATCAGCCACTCCGATGTCAGGCTCTGCCGGCAGCAGCGGGCACCATCAGCCACTCCGATGTCAGGCTCTGCCGGCAGCAGCGGGCACCATCAGCCACTTCAATGTCAGGCTCTGTTGGCAGCAGTAGCCACCATCAGCCACTCTGATGTCAGGCTCTGTTGGCAGCAGTAGCCACCATCAGCCACTCCGATGTCAGGGCTCTGTCGGCAGCAGCGGGCACCATCAGCCACTCCGATGTCAGGCTCTGCCGGCAGCAGCGGGCACCATCAGCCAATCCGATGTCAGGCTCTGTCGGCAGCAGCGGGCACCATCAGCCACTCCAATGTCAGGCTCTGCCAGCAGCAGCAGTTGGCACCATCAGCCACTCCAATGTCAGGCTCTGCCGGCAGCAGCGGGCACCATCAGCCACTCCGATGTCAGGCTCTGTCGGCAGCAGCGGGCACCATCAGCCACTCCGATGTCAGGCTCTGTCGGCAGCAGCGGGCACCAACAGCCACTCCGATGTCAGGCTCTGCCGGCAGCAGCGGGCACCATCAGCCACTCCGATGTCAGGCTCTGTCGGCAGAAGCGGGCACCATCAGCTACTCCGATGTCAGGCTCTGCCGGCAGCAGTAGCCACCATCAGCCACTCCGATGTCAGGCTCTGCCGGCAGCAGTAGCCACCATCAGCCACTCCAATGTCAGGCTCTGTCGGCAGCAGCGGGCACCATCAGCTACTCCGATGTCAGGCTCTGCCGGCAGCAGTAGCCACCATCAGCCACTCCGATGTCAGGCTCTGCCGGCAGCAGTAGCCACCATCAGCCACTCCGATGTCAGGCTCTGCCGGCAGCAGTAGCCACCATCAGCCACTCCGATGTCAGGCTCTGCCGGCAGCAGCGGGCACCATCAGCCACTCCAATGTCAGGCTCTGCATGCAGCAGCAGTTGGCACCATCAGCCACTCCAATGTCAGGCTCTGCCGGCAGCAGCGGGCACCATCAGCCACTAAGATGTCAGGCTCTGTCGGCAGCAGCGGGCACCATCAGCCACTCCGATGTCAGGCTCTGCCGGCAGCAGCGGGCACCATCAGCATCTCCGATGTGAGGCTCTGTCGGCAGCAGTAGCCACCATCAGCAACTCCGATGTCAGGCTCTGTCGGCAGCATCAGGCACCATCAGCCACTCCGATGTCAGGCTCTGTCGGCAGCAGCGGGCACCATCAGCCACTCCGATGTCAGGCTCTGTCGGCATAAGCGGGCACAATCAGCTACTCCGATGTCAGGCTCTGCCGGCAGCAGTAGCCACCATCAGCCACTCCAATGTCAGGCTCTGCCGGCAGCAGCGGGCACCATCAGCCACTCCGATGTCAGGCTCTGCCGGCAGCAGTAGCCACCATCAGCCACTCCAATGTCAGGCTCTGCCGGCAGCAGTAGCCACATTCAGCCACTCCGATGTCAGGCTCTGCCGGCAGCAGTAGCCACCATCAGCCACTCCAATGTCAGGCTCTGTCGGCAGCAGCTGGCACCATCAGCCACTCCGATGTCAGGCTCTGCCGGCAGTAGGGGGCACCATCAGCCACTCCGATGTCAGGCTCTGTCGGCAGCAGCGGGCACCATCAGCCAATCCGATGTCAGGCTCTGTCGGCAGCAGCGGGCACCATCAGCCAATCCGATGTCAGGCTCTGTCGGCAGCAGCGGGCACCATCAGCCACTCCGATGTCAGGCTCTGTCGGCAGCAGCGGGCACCATCAGCCACTCCGATGTCAGGCTCTGCCGGCAGAAGCGGGCACCATCAGCCACTCGGTGTCAGGTTCTGTCGGCAGCAGCGGGCACCATCAGCCACTCCGATGTCAGGCTCTGCCGGCAGCAGTAGCCACCATCAGCCACTCCAATGTCAGGCTCTGTCGGCAGCAGCGGGCACCATCAGCTACTCCGATGTCAGGCTCTGCTGGTAGCAGTAGCCACCATCAGCCACTCCGATGTCAGGCTCTGCCGGCAGCAGTAGCCACCATCAGCCACTCCGATGTCAGGCTCTGCCGGCAGCAGCGGGCACCATCGGCCACTCCGATGTCAGGCTCTGCCGGCAGCAGCGGGCACCATCAGCCACTCCAATGTCAGGCTCTGCCGGCAGCAGCAGCTGGCAATCAGCCACTCCAATGTCAGGCTCTGCCGGCAGCAGCGGGCACCATCAGCCACTCCGATGTCAGGCTCTGTCGGCAGCAGCGGGCACCATCAGCAACTCCGATGTCAGGATCTGTCGGCAGCAGCGGGCACCATCAGCCACTCCGATGTCAGGCTCTGTCGGCAGCAGCGGCCACCATCAGCCACTCCGATGTCAGGGCTCTGTCGGCAACAGCGGGCACCATCAGCCACTCCGATTTCAGGCTCTGTCGGCAGCAGTAGCCACCATCAGCCAATTCGATGTAAGGCTCTGTTGGCAGCAGTAGCCACCATCAGCCACACCGATGTCAGGCGCTGACGGCAGCAGCGGGCACCATCAGCCACTTCGATGTCATGCTCTGTCGGCAGCAGTAGCCACCATCAGCCACTCCGATGTCAGGCTCTGTAGGCAACAGCGGGCACCATCAGCCACTTCAAGTCAGGGCTCTGTCGGCAGCAATAGCCACCATAAGCCACTCCGATGTCAGGCTCTGTCGGCAGCAGCGGCCAACATCAGCCACTCCGATGTCAGGCTCTGTCGGCAGCAGCGGGCACCATCAGCCACTCCGATGTCAGGCTCTGTTGGCAGCAGTACCCACCATCATCCACTCTGATGTCAGGCTCTGTCTGCAGCAGCGGGTACCATCAGCCACTCCGATGTCAGGCTCTGTTGGCAGCAGTAGCCACCATCATCCACTCCGATGTCAGGCTCTGTCAGCAGCAGCGGGCACCATCATCCACTCCGATGTCAAGCTCTGTCGGCAGCAGCGGGCACCATCAGCCACTCCGATGACAGGCTCTGTTGGCAGCAGTAGCCACAAACAGCCACTCCGTTGTCAGGCTCTGTTGGCAGCAGTAGCCACCATCAGCCACTCCGATGTCAGGCTCTGCCGGCAGCAGTGGGCACCATCAGCAACTCCGATGTCAGGCTCTGTCGGCAGCAGCGGGCACCATCAGCCACTCCGATGTCAGGCTCTGCCGGCAGCAGCGGGCACCATCAGCCACTCTGATGTCAGGCTCTGTTGGCAGCAGTGGCCACCATCAGCCACTCCGATGTCAGGCTCTGTCGGCAGCAGCGGCCAACATCTGCCACTCCGATGTCAGGCTCTGTTGGCAGCAGTGGCCACCATCAGCCACTCCGATGTCAGGCTCTGTCGGCAGCAGCGGGCACCTTCAGCCACTCCGATGTCTGGCTCTCTCGGCAGCAGCGGGCAACATAAGCCACTCCAATGTTAGGCTCTGTCGGCAGCAGCGGGCACCATCAGCCACTCCGATGTCAGGCTCTGCCGGCAGCAGTAGCCACCATCAGCCACTCCGATGTCAGGCTCTGTCGGCAGCAGCGGGCACCATCAGCTACTCCGATGTCAGGCTCTGCCGGCAGCAGTAGCCACCATCAGCCACTCCGATGTCAGGCTCTGTCGGCAGCAGCGGCCACCATCAGCAACTCCGATGTCAGGCTCTGTCGGCAGCAGCAGGCACGCAGCAGCAGGCACCATCAGCCACTCCGATGTCAGGCTCTGTCAGCAGCAGCGGCCACCATCAGCCAGTCCGATGTCAGGCTCTGCCGGCAGCAGCGTGCACCATCAGCCACTCCAATGTCAGGCTCTGTCGGCAGCAGTGGGCACCATCAGCCACTCCGATGCCAGGCTCTGCCGGCAGCAGCGGGCACCATCAGCCACTCCAATGTCAGGCTCTGCCGGCAGCAGCGGGCACCATCAGCCACTCCAATGTCAGGCTCTGTTGGCAGCAGTAGCCACCATCAGCCACTCCGATGTCAGGCTCTGCCGGCAGCAGCGGGCACCATCAGCCAATCCGATGTCAGGCTCTGCCGGCAGCAGCGGGCACCATCAGCCACTCCGATGTCAGGCTCTGCCGGCAGCAGCGGGCACCATCAGCCAATCCGATGTCAGGCTCTGCCGGCAGCAGCGGGCACCATCAGCCACTCCGATGTCAGGCTCTGCCGGCAGCAGCGGGCACCATCAGCCACTCCGATGTCAGGCTCTGTCGGCAGCAGCGGGCACCATCAGCCACTCCGATGTCGGGCTCTCTCGGCAGCAGCGGGCACCATAAGCCACTCCGATGTCAGGCTCTGTCGGCAGCTGCGGGCACCATCAGCCACTCCGATATCAGGCTCTGTCGGCAGCAGCGGGCACCATCAGCCACTCCGATGTCAGGCTCTGCCGGCAGCAGTGGGCACCATCAGCCACTTCGATGTCAGGCTCTATTGGCAGCAGCGGGCACCATCAGCCACTCGGATGTCAGGCTCTGCCGGCAGCAGTGGCCACCATCAGCCACTCCGAAGTCAGGCTCTGTCGGCAGCAGCGGGCACCATCAGCCAGTCCGATGTCAGGCTCTGTCGGCAGCAGTAGCCACCATCAGCCACTCCGATGTCAGGCTCTGTCGGCCCTCTGTCGGCAGCAGCGGGCACCATCAGCCACTCCGATGTCAGGCTCTGCCGGCAGCAGCGGGCACCATCAGCCACTCCGATGTCAGGCTCTGCCGGCAGCAGCGGGCACCATCAGCCACTCCGATGTCAGGCTCTGTCGGCAGCAGCGGGCACCATAAGCCACTCCGATGTCAGGCTCTGCCGGCAGCAGCGGGCACCATCAGCCACTCCGATGTCAGGCTCTGTCGGCAGCAGCGGGCACCATAAGCCACTCCGATGTCAGGCTCTGTCGGCAGCAGCGGGCACCATCAGCCACTCCGATGTCAGGCTCTGTCGGCAGCAGCGGGCACCATCAGCCACTCCGATGTCAGGCTCTGCCGGCAGCAGCGGGCACTATCAGCCACTTCGATGTCAGGCTCTATTGGCAGCAGCGGGCACCATCAGCCACTCGGATGTCAGGCTCTGCCGGCAGCAGTGGCCACCATCAGCCACTCCGAAGTCAGGCTCTGTCGGCAGCAGCGGGCACCATCAGCCAGTCCGATGTCAGGCTCTGTCGGCAGCAGTAGCCACCATCAGCCACTCCGATGTCAGGCTCTGTCGGCCCTCTGTCGGCAGCAGCGGGCACCATCAGCCACTCCGATGTCAGGCTCTGTCAGCAGCAGCGGACACCATCAGCCACTCCGATGTCAGGCTCTGTCGGCCCTCTGTCGGCAGCAGCGGGCACCATCAGCCGCTCCGATGTCAGGCTCTGTCAGCAGCAGTAGCCACCATCAGCCACTCCGATGTCAGGCTCTGCCGGCAGCAGAAGCCAACATCAGCCACTCTGATGTCAGGCTCTGTCGGTAGCAGCGGGCACCATCAGCCACTCCGATGTCAGGCTCTGTCGGCCCTCTGCCGGCAGCAGCGGGGACCATCAGCTACTCCGATGTAAGGCTCTGTTGGCAGCAGTAGCCACCATCAGCCACTCCGATGTCAGGCTCTGCCGGCAGCAGCGGGTAGCATCAGCCACTCCAATGTCAGGGCTCTGTCGGCAGCAGCGGGCACCATCAGCCACTCCGATGTCAGGCTCTGTCGGCAGCAGCGGGCACCATCAGCCACTCCAATGTCAGGCTCTGCCGGCAGCAGCGGGCACCATCAGCCAGTCCGATGTCAGGCTCTGCCGGCAGCAGCGTGCACCATCAGCCTCTCCGATGTCAGGCTCTGTCGGCAGCAGCGGGCACCATCAGCTACTCCGATGTCAGGCTCTGCCGGCAGCAGTTGCCACCATCAGCCACTCCGATGTCAGGCTCTGCCGGCAGCAGTAGCCACCATCAGCCACTCCGATGTCAGGTTCTGCCGGCAGTAGTAGCCACCATCAGCCACTCCGATTTCAGGCTCTGCCGGCAGCAGCGGGCACCATCAGCCACTCCGATGTCAGGCTCTGCCGGCAGCAGCGGGCACCATCAGCCACTTCAATATCAGGCTCTGTTGGCAGCAGTAGCCACCATCAGCCACTCCGATGTCAGGGCTCTGTCGGCAGCAGCGGGCACCATCAGCCACTCCGATGTCAGGCTCTGTCGGCAGCAGTAGCCACCATCAGCCACTTCGATGTCAGGCTCTGTTCGCAGCAGTAGCCACCATCAGCCACTCCGATGTCAGGCTCTGTTGGCAGCAGTAGCCACCATCAGCCACTCCGATGTCAGGCTCTGTCGGCAGCAGCGGGCACCATCAGCCACTCCGATGTCAGGCTCTGTCGGCAGCAGCGGGCACCATCAGCTACTCCGATGTCAGGCTCTGCCGGCAGCAGTTGCCACCATCAGCCACTCCGATGTCAGGCTCTGCCGGCAGCAGTAGCCACCATCAGCCACTCCGATGTCAGGTTCTGCCGGCAGTAGTAGCCACCATCAGCCACTCCGATTTCAGGCTCTGCCGGCAGCAGCGGGCACCATCAGCCACTCCGATGTCAGGCTCTGCCGGCAGCAGCGGGCACCATCAGCCACTTCAATATCAGGCTCTGTTGGCAGCAGTAGCCACCATCAGCCACTCCGATGTCAGGGCTCTGTCGGCAGCAGCGGGCACCATCAGCCACTCCGATGTCAGGCTCTGTCGGCAGCAGTAGCCACCATCAGCCACTTCGATGTCAGGCTCTGTTCGCAGCAGTAGCCACCATCAGCCACTCCGATGTCAGGCTCTGTTGGCAGCAGTAGCCACCATCAGCCACTCCGATGTCAGGCTCTGTCGGCAGCAGCGGGCACCATCAGCCACTCCGATGTCAGGCTCTGTCGGCAGCAGCGGGCACCATCAGCCACTCCGATGTCAGGCTCTCTCGGTAGCAGCGGGCACCATAAGCCACTCCGATGTCAGGCTCTTTCGGCAGCAGCGGGCACCATCAGCCACTCCGATGTCAGGCTCTGCCGACAGCAGTAGCCACCATCAGCCACTCCGATGTCAGGCTCTGTCGGCAGCAGCGGGCACCATCAGCCACTCCGATGTCAGGCTCTCTCGGTAGCAGCGGGCACCATAAGCCACTCCGATGTCAGGCTCTGTCGGCAGCAGTAGCCACCATCAGCCACTCCGATGTCAGGCTCTGTCGGCCCTCTGTCGGCAGCAGCGGGCACCATCAGCCACTCCGATGTCAGGCTCTGCCGGCAGCAGCGGGCACCATCAGCCACTCCGATGTCAGGCTCTGCCGGCAGCAGCGGGCACCATCAGCCACTCCGATGTCAGGCTCTGTCGGCAGCAGCGGGCACCATAAGCCACTCCGATGTCAGGCTCTGCCGGCAGCAGCGGGCACCATCAGCCACTCCGATGTCAGGCTCTGTCGGCAGCAGCGGGCACCATAAGCCACTCCGATGTCAGGCTCTGTCGGCAGCAGCGGGCACCATCAGCCACTCCGATGTCAGGCTCTGTCGGCAGCAGCGGGCACCATCAGCCACTCCGATGTCAGGCTCTGCCGGCAGCAGCGGGCACCATCAGCCACTTCGATGTCAGGCTCTATTGGCAGCAGCGGGCACCATCAGCCACTCGGATGTCAGGCTCTGCCGGCAGCAGTGGCCACCATCAGCCACTCCGAAGTCAGGCTCTGTCGGCAGCAGCGGGCACCATCAGCCAGTCCGATGTCAGGCTCTGTCGGCAGCAGTAGCCACCATCAGCCACTCCGATGTCAGGCTCTGTCGGCCCTCTGTCGGCAGCAGCGGGCACCATCAGCCACTCCGATGTCAGGCTCTGTCAGCAGCAGCGGACACCATCAGCCACTCCGATGTCAGGCTCTGTCGGCCCTCTGTCGGCAGCAGCGGGCACCATCAGCCGCTCCGATGTCAGGCTCTGTCAGCAGCAGTAGCCACCATCAGCCACTCCGATGTCAGGCTCTGCCGGCAGCAGTAGCCAACATCAGCCACTCCGATGTCAGGCTCTGCCGGCAGCAGTAAACAACATCAGCCACTCCGATGTCAGGACTCTGCCGGCAGCAGAAGCCAACATCAGCCACTCTGATGTCAGGCTCTGTCGGCAGCAGCGGGCACCATCAGCCACTCCGATGTCAGGCTCTGTCGGCCCTCTGCCGGCAGCAGCGGGGACCATCAGCTACTCCGATGTAAGGCTCTGTTGGCAGCAGTAGCCACCATCAGCCACTCCGATGTCAGGCTCTGCCGGCAGCAGCGGGCAGCATCAGCCACTCCAATGTCAGGCTCTGCCGGCAGCAGCGGGCACCATCAGCCACTCCGATGTCAGGCTCTGTCGGCAGCAGCGGGCACCATCAGCCACTCCAATGTCAGGCTCTGCCGGCAGCAGCGGGCACCATCAGCCAGTCCGATGTCAGGCTCTGCCGGCAGCAGCATGCACCATCAGCCTCTCCGATGTCAGGCTCTGTCGGCAGCAGCGGGCACCATCAGCTACTCCGATGTCAGGCTCTGCCGGCAGCAGTAGCCACCATCAGCCACTCCGATGTCAGGCTCTGCCGGCAGCAGTGGCCACCATCAGCCACTCCGATGTCAGGTTCTGCCGGCAGTAGTAGCCACCATCAGCCACTCCGATGTCAGGCTCTGCCGGCAGCAGCGGGCACCATCAGCCACTCCGATGTCAGGCTCTGCCGGCAGCAGCGGGCACCATCAGCCACTTCAATGTCAGGCTCTGTTGGCAGCAGTAGCCACCATCAGCCACTCTGATGTCAGGCTCTGTTGGCAGCAGTAGCCACCATCAGCCACTCCGATGTCAGGGCTCTGTCGGCAGCAGCGGGCACCATCAGCCACTCCGATGTCAGGCTCTGTCGGCAGCAGTAGCCACCATCAGCCACTTCGATGTCAGGCTCTATTCGCAGCAGTAGCCACCATCAGCCACTCCGATGTCAGGCTCTGCCGGCAGCAGTAGCCAACATCAGCCACTCCGATGTCAGGCTCTGCCGGCAGCAGTAAACAACATCAGCGACTCCGATGTCAGGACTCTGCCGGCAGCAGAAGCCAACATCAGCCACTCTGATGTCAGGCTCTGTCGGCAGCAGCGGGCACCATCAGCCACTCCGATGTCAGGCTCTGTCGGCCCTCTGCCGGCAGCAGCGGGGACCATCAGCTACTCCGATGTAAGGCTCTGTTGGCAGCAGTAGCCACCATCAGCCACTCCGATGTCAGGCTCTGCCGGCAGCAGCGGGCAGCATCAGCCACTCCAATGTCAGGGCTCTGTCGGCAGCAGCGGGCACCATCAGCCACTCCGATGTCAGGCTCTGTCGGCAGCAGCGGGCACCATCAGCCACTCCAATGTCAGGCTCTGCCGGCAGCAGCGGGCACCATCAGCCAGTCCGATGTCAGGCTCTGCCGGCAGCAGCGTGCACCATCAGCCTCTCCGATGTCAGGCTCTGTCGGCAGCAGCGGGCACCATCAGCTACTCCGATGTCAGGCTCTGCCGGCAGCAGTAGCCACCATCAGCCACTCCGATGTCAGGCTCTGCCGGCAGCAGTGGCCACCATCAGCCACTCCGATGTCAGGTTCTGCCGGCAGTAGTAGCCACCATCAGCCACTCCGATGTCAGGCTCTGCCGGCAGCAGCGGGCACCATCAGCCACTCCGATGTCAGGCTCTGCCGGCAGCAGCGGGCACCATCAGCCACTTCAATGTCAGGCTCTGTTGGCAGCAGTAGCCACCATCAGCCACTCTGATGTCAGGCTCTGTTGGCAGCAGTAGCCACCATCAGCCACTCCGATGTCAGGGCTCTGTCGGCAGCAGCGGGCACCATCAGCCACTCCGATGTCAGGCTCTGTCGGCAGCAGTAGCCACCATCAGCCACTTCGATGTCAGGCTCTATTCGCAGCAGTAGCCACCATCAGCCACTCCGATGTCAGGCTCTTTTGGCAGCAGTAGCCACCATCAGCCACTCCGATGTCAGGCTCTGTCGGCAGCAGCGGGCACCATCAGCCACTCCGATGTCAGGCTCTGTCGGCAGCAGCGGGCACCATCAGCCACTCCGATGTCAGGCTCTCTCGGTAGCAGCGGGCACCATAAGCCACTCCGATGTCAGGCTCTGTCGGCAGCAGCGGGCACCATCAGCCACTCCGATGTCAGGCTCTGCCGACAGCAGTAGCCACCATCAGCCACTCCGATGTCAGGCTCTGTCGGCAGCAGCGGGCACCATCAGCCACTCCGATGTCAGGCTCTCTCGGTAGCAGCGGGCACCATAAGCCACTCCGATGTCAGGCTCTGTCGGCAGCAGCGGGCACCATCAGCCACTCCGATGTCAGGCTCTGCCGACAGCAGTAGCCACCATCAGCCACTCCGATGTCAGGCTCTGCCGACAGCAGTAGCCACCATCAGCCACTCCGATGTCAGGCTCTGTCGGCAGCAGCGGGCACCATCAGCCACTCCGATGTCAGGCTCTCTCGGTAGCAGCGGGCACCATAAGCCACTCCGATGTCAGGCTCTGTCGGCAGCAGCGGGCACCATCAGCCACTCCGATGTCAGGCTCTGCCGACAGCAGTAGCCACCATCAGCCACTCCGATGTCAGGCTCTGCCGGCAGCAGCGGGCACCATCAGCCACTCCGATGTCAGGCTCTGCCGGCAGCAGCAGGCACGCAGCAGCGGGCACCATCAGCCACTCCGATGTCAGGCTCTGTCGGCAGCAGCGGCCACCATCAGCAACTCCGATGTCAGGCTCTGTCGGCAGCAGCAGGCACGCAGCAGCAGGCACCATCAGCCACTCCGATGTCAGGCTCTGTCAGCAGCAGCGGCCACCATCAGCCAGTCCGATGTCAGGCTCTGTCGGCAGCAGCGGGCACCATCAGCCACTCCAATGTCAGGCTCTGCCGGCAGATGCGGGCACCATCTGCCAGTCCGATGTCAGGCTCTGCCGGCAGCAGCGTGCACCATCAGCCACTCCAATGTCAGGCTCTGTCGGCAGCAGCGGGCACCATCAGCCACTCCGATGTCAGGCTCTGCCGGCAGCAGCGGGCACCATCAGCCACTCCAATGTCAGGCTCTGTTGGCAGCAGTAGCCACCATCAGCCACTCCGATGTCAGGCTCTGCCGGCAGCAGCGGGCACCATCAGCCAATCCGATGTCAGGCTCTGACGGCAGCAGCGGGCACCATCAGCCACTCCGATGTCAGGCTCTCTCGGCAGCAGCGGGCACCATAAGCCACTCCGATGTCAGGCTCTGTCGGCAGCAGCGGGCACCATCAGCTACTCCGATGTCAGGCTCTGCCGGCAGCAGTAGCCACCATCAGCCACTCCGATGTCAGGCTCTGCCGGCAGCAGTAGCCACCATCAGCCACTCCGATGTCAGGCTCTGCCGGCAGCAGTAGCCACCATCAGCCACTCCGATGTCAGGTTCTGCCGGCAGTAGTAGCCACCATCAGCCACTCCGATGTCAGGCTCTGCCGGCAGCAGCGGGCACCATCAGCCACTCCTATGTCAGGCTCTGCCGGCAGCAGCAGGCACCATCAGCCACTTAAATGTCAGGCTCTGCCGGCAGCAGCGGGCACCATCAGCCACTCCGATGTCAGAATCTGCCGGCAGCAGCGGGCACCATCAGCCACTCCGATGTCAGGCTCTCTCGGCAGTAGCGGGCACCATAAGCCACTCCGATGTCAGGCTCTGTCGGCAGCAGCGGGCACCATCAGCCACTCCGATGTCAGGCACTGCCAGCAGCAGTAGCCACCATCAGCCACTCCGATGTCAGGCTCTGTCGGCAGCAGCGGGAACCATCAGCTACTCCGATGGCAGGCTCTGCCGGCAGCAGTAGCCTCCATCAGCCACTCCAATGTCAGGCTCTGCCGGCAGCAGCGGGCACCATCAGCCACTCCGATTTCAGGCTCTGCCGGCAGCAGTAGCCACCATCAGCCACTCCAATGTCAGGCTCTGCCGGCAGCAGCGGGCACCATCAGCTACTCCGATGTCAGGCTCTGCCGGCAGCAGTAGCCACCATCAGCCACTCCGATGTCAGGCTCTGCCGGCAGCAGTAGCCACCATCAGCCACTCCGATGTCAGGCTCTGTCGGCAGCAGCGGGCACCATCAGCTACTCCGATGTCAGGCTCTGCCGGCAGCAGCGGGCACCATCAGCCACTCCGATGTCAGGCTCTGTCGGCAGCAGTAGCCACCATCAGCCACTGCAATGTCAGGCTCTGCCGGCAGCAGCAGTTGGCACCATCAGCCACTCCAATGTCAGGCTCTGCCGGCAGCAGCGGGCACCATCAGCCACTCCGATGTCAGGCTCTACCGGCAGCAGCGGGCACCATCAGCCACTCCAATGTCAGGCTCTGCCGGCAGCAGCAGTTGGCACCATCAGCCACTCCATTTTCAGGCTCTGCCGGCAGCAGCGGGCACCATCAGCCACTCCGATGTCAGGCTCTGTCGGCAGCAGCGGGCACCATCAGCCACTCCGATGTCAGGCTCTGCCGGCAGCAGCGGGCACCATCAGCCACTCGGTGTCAGGTTCTGTCGGCAGCAGCGGGCACCATCAGCATCTCCGATGTGAGGCTCTGTCGGCAGCAGTAGCCACCATCAGCAACTCCGATGTCAGGCTCTGTCGGCAGCAGCAGGCACCATCAGCCACTCCGATGTCAGGCTCTGTCGGCAGCAGCGGGCACCATCAGCCACTCCGATGTCAGGCTCTGCCGGCAGCAGCGGGCACCATCAGCCACTCGGTGTCAGGTTCTGTCGGCAGCAGCGGGCACCATCAGCATCTCCGATGTGAGGTTCTGTCGGCAGCAGTAGCCACCATCAGCAACTCCGATGTCAGGCTCTGTCGGCAGCAGCAGTTGGCACCATCAGCCACTCCAATGTCAGGCTCTGCCGGCAGCAGCGGGCACCATCAGCCACTCCGATGTCAGGCTCTCTCGGTAGCAGCGGGCACCATATGCCACTCCAATGTCAGGCTCTGTCGGCAGCAGCGGGCACCATCAGCCAATCCGATGTCAGGCTCTGTCGGCAGCAGCGGGCACCATCAGCCACTCCGATGTCAGGCTCTCTCGGTAGCAGCGGGCACCATAAGCCACTCCGATGTCAGGCTCTGTCGGCAGCAGCGGGCACCATCAGCCACTCCGATGTCAGGCTCGGCCGACAGCAGTAGCCACCATCAGCCACTCCGATGTCAGGCTCTGCCGACAGCAGTAGCCACCATCAGCCACTCCGATGTCAGGCTCTGTCGGCAGCAGCGGGCACCATCAGCCACTCCGATGTCAGGCTCTCTCGGTAGCAGCGGGCACCATAAGCCACTCCGATGTCAGGCTCTGTCGGCAGCAGCGGGCACCATCAGCCACTCCGATGTCAGGCTCTGCCGACAGCAGTAGCCACCATCAGCCACTCCGATGTCAGGCTCTGCCGGCAGCAGCGGGCACCATCAGCCACTCCGATGTCAGGCTCTGCCGGCAGCAGCAGGCACGCAGCAGCGGGCACCATCAGCCACTCCGATGTCAGGCTCTGTCGGCAGCAGCGGCCACCATCAGCAACTCCGATGTCAGGCTCTGTCGGCAGCAGCAGGCACGCAGCAGCAGGCACCATCAGCCACTCCGATGTCAGGCTCTGTCAGCAGCAGCGGCCACCATCAGCCAGTCCGATGTCAGGCTCTGTCGGCAGCAGCGGGCACCATCAGCCACTCCAATGTCAGGCTCTGCCGGCAGATGCGGGCACCATCTGCCAGTCCGATGTCAGGCTCTGCCGGCAGCAGCGTGCACCATCAGCCACTCCAATGTCAGGCTCTGTCGGCAGCAGCGGGCACCATCAGCCACTCCAATGTCAGGCTCTGTTGGCAGCAGTAGCCACCATCAGCCACTCCGATGTCAGGCTCTGCCGGCAGCAGCGGGCACCATCAGCCAATCCGATGTCAGGCTCTGTCGGCAGCAGCGGGCACCATCAGCCACTCCGATGTCAGGCTCTGTCGGCAGCAGCGGGCACCATCAGCCACTCCGATGTCAGGCTCTCTCGGTAGCAGCGGGCACCATAAGCCACTCCGATGTCAGGCTCTGTCGGCAGCAGCGGGCACCATCAGCCACTCCGATGTCAGGCTCTGCCGACAGCAGTAGCCACCATCAGCCACTCCGATGTCAGGCTCTGTCGGCAGCAGCGGGCACCATCAGCCACTCCGATGTCAGGCTCTCTCGGTAGCAGCGGGCACCATAAGCCACTCCGATGTCAGGCTCTGTCGGCAGCAGCGGGCACCATCAGCCACTCCGATGTCAGGCTCTGCCGACAGCAGTAGCCACCATCAGCCACTCCGATGTCAGGCTCTGCCGACAGCAGTAGCCACCATCAGCCACTCCGATGTCAGGCTCTGTCGGCAGCAGCGGGCACCATCAGCCACTCCGATGTCAGGCTCTCTCGGTAGCAGCGGGCACCATAAGCCACTCCGATGTCAGGCTCTGTCGGCAGCAGCGGGCACCATCAGCCACTCCGATGTCAGGCTCTGCCGACATCAGTAGCCACCATCAGCCACTCCGATGTCAGGCTCTGCCGGCAGCAGTAGCCACCATCAGCCACTCCGATGTCAGGCTCTGCCGGCAGCAGTAGCCACCATCAGCCACTCCGATGTCAGGTTCTGCCGGCAGTAGTAGCCACCATCAGCCACTCCGATGTCAGGCTCTGCCGGCAGCAGCGGGCACCATCAGCCACTCCTATGTCAGGCTCTGCCGGCAGCAGCAGGCACCATCAGCCACTTAAATGTCAGGCTCTGCCGGCAGCAGCAGGCACGCAGCAGCGGGCACCATCAGCCACTCCGATGTCAGGCTCTGTCGGCAGCAGCGGCCACCATCAGCAACTCCGATGTCAGGCTCTGTCGGCAGCAGCAGGCACGCAGCAGCAGGCACCATCAGCCACTCCGATGTCAGGCTCTGTCAGCAGCAGCGGCCACCATCAGCCAGTCCGATGTCAGGCTCTGTCGGCAGCAGCGGGCACCATCAGCCACTCCAATGTCAGGCTCTGCCGGCAGATGCGGGCACCATCTGCCAGTCCGATGTCAGGCTCTGCCGGCAGCAGCGTGCACCATCAGCCACTCCAATGTCAGGCTCTGTCGGCAGCAGCGGGCACCATCAGCCACTCCAATGTCAGGCTCTGTTGGCAGCAGTAGCCACCATCAGCCACTCCGATGTCAGGCTCTGCCGGCAGCAGCGGGCACCATCAGCCAATCCGATGTCAGGCTCTGACGGCAGCAGCGGGCACCATCAGCCACTCCGATGTCAGGCTCTCTCGGCAGCAGCGGGCACCATAAGCCACTCCGATGTCAGGCTCTGTCGGCAGCAGCGGGCACCATCAGCTACTCCGATGTCAGGCTCTGCCGGCAGTAGTAGCCACCATCAGCCACTCCGATGTCAGGCTCTGCCGGCAGCAGCGGGCACCATCAGCCACTCCTATGTCAGGCTCTGCCGGCAGCAGCAGGCACCATCAGCCACTTAAATGTCAGGCTCTGCCGGCAGCAGCGGGCACCATCAGCCACTCCGATGTCAGAATCTGCCGGCAGCAGCGGGCACCATCAGCCACTCCGATGTCAGGCTCTCTCGGCAGTAGCGGGCACCATAAGCCACTCCGATGTCAGGCTCTGTCGGCAGCAGCGGGCACCATCAGCCACTCCGATGTCAGGCACTGCCAGCAGCAGTAGCCACCATCAGCCACTCCGATGTCAGGCTCTGTCGGCAGCAGCGGGAACCATCAGCTACTCCGATGGCAGGCTCTGCCGGCAGCAGTAGCCTCCATCAGCCACTCCAATGTCAGGCTCTGCCGGCAGCAGCGGGCACCATCAGCCACTCCGATTTCAGGCTCTGCCGGCAGCAGTAGCCACCATCAGCCACTCCAATGTCAGGCTCTGCCGGCAGCAGCGGGCACCATCAGCTACTCCGATGTCAGGCTCTGCCGGCAGCAGTAGCCACCATCAGCCACTCCGATGTCAGGCTCTGCCGGCAGCAGTAGCCACCATCAGCCACTCCGATGTCAGGCTCTGTCGGCAGCAGCGGGCACCATCAGCTACTCCGATGTCAGGCTCTGCCGGCAGCAGCGGGCACCATCAGCCACTCCGATGTCAGGCTCTGTCGGCAGCAGTAGCCACCATCAGCCACTCCAATGTCAGGCTCTGCCGGCAGCAGCAGTTGGCACCATCAGCCACTCCAATGTCAGGCTCTGCCGGCAGCAGCGGGCACCATCAGCCACTCCGATGTCAGGCTCTACCGGCAGCAGCGGGCACCATCAGCCACTCCAATGTCAGGCTCTGCCGGCAGCAGCAGTTGGCACCATCAGCCACTCCAATGTCAGGCTCTGCCGGCAGCAGCGGGCACCATCAGCCACTCCGATATCATGCTCTGTCGGCAGCAGCGGGCACCATCAGCCACTCCGATGTCAGGCTCTGCCGGCAGCAGCGGGCACCATCAGCCACTCGGTGTCAGGTTCTGTCGGCAGCAGCGGGCACCATCAGCATCTCCGATGTGAGGCTCTGTCGGCAGCAGTAGCCACCATCAGCAACTCCGATGTCAGGCTCTGTCGGCAGCAGCAGGCACCATCAGCCACTCCGATGTCAGGCTCTGTCGGCAGCAGCGGGCACCATCAGCCACTCCGATGTCAGGCTCTGCCGGCAGCAGCGGGCACCATCAGCCACTCGGTGTCAGGTTCTGTCGGCAGCAGCGGGCACCATCAGCATCTCCGATGTGAGGCTCTGTCGGCAGCAGTAGCCACCATCAGCCACTCCGATGTCAGGCTCTGCCGGCAGCAGCAGTTGGCACCATCAGCCACTCCAATGTCAGGCTCTGCCGGCAGCAGCGGGCACCATCAGCCACTCCGATGTCAGGCTCTCTCGGTAGCAGCGGGCACCATAAGCCACTCCAATGTCAGGCTCTGTCGGCAGCAGCGGGCACCATCAGCCAATCCGATGTCAGGCTCTGTCGGCAGCAGCGGGCACCATCAGCCACTCCGATGTCAGGCTCTCTCGGTAGCAGCGGGCACCATAAGCCACTCCGATGTCAGGCTCTGTCGGCAGCAGCGGGCACCATCAGCCACTCCGATGTCAGGCTCTGCCGACAGCAGTAGCCACCATCAGCCACTCCGATGTCAGGCTCTGCCGACAGCAGTAGCCACCATCAGCCACTCCGATGTCAGGCTCTGTCGGCAGCAGCGGGCACCATCAGCCACTCCGATGTCAGGCTCTCTCGGTAGCAGCGGGCACCATAAGCCACTCCGATGTCAGGCTCTGTCGGCAGCAGCGGGCACCATCAGCCACTCCGATGTCAGGCTCTGCCGACAGCAGTAGCCACCATCAGCCACTCCGATGTCAGGCTCTGCCGACAGCAGTAGCCACCATCAGCCACTCCGATGTCAGGCTCTGTCGGCAGCAGCGGGCACCATCAGCCACTCCGATGTCAGGCTCTCTCGGTAGCAGCGGGCACCATAAGCCACTCCGATGTCAGGCTCTGTCGGCAGCAGCGGGCACCATCAGCCACTCCGATGTCAGGCTCTGCCGACAGCAGTAGCCACCATCAGCCACTCCGATGTCAGGCTCTGCCGGCAGCAGCGGGCACCATCAGCCACTCCGATGTCAGGCTCTGCCGGCAGCAGCAGGCACGCAGCAGCGGGCACCATCAGCCACTCCGATGTCAGGCTCTGTCGGCAGCAGCGGCCACCATCAGCAACTCCGATGTCAGGCTCTGTCGGCAGCAGCAGGCACGCAGCAGCAGGCACCATCAGCCACTCCGATGTCAGGCTCTGTCAGCAGCAGCGGCCACCATCAGCCAGTCCGATGTCAGGCTCTGTCGGCAGCAGCGGGCACCATCAGCCACTCCAATGTCAGGCTCTGCCGGCAGATGCGGGCACCATCTGCCAGTCCGATGTCAGGCTCTGCCGGCAGCAGCGTGCACCATCAGCCACTCCAATGTCAGGCTCTGTCGGCAGCAGCGGGCACCATCAGCCACTCCGATGTCAGGCTCTGTCGGCAGCAGCGGGCACCATCAGCCACTCAAATGTCAGGCTCTGCCGGCAGCAGCGGGCACCATCAGCCACTCCAATGTCAGGCTCTGTTGGCAGCAGTAGCCACCATCAGCCACTCCGATGTCAAGCTCTGCCGGCAGCAGCGGGCACCATCAGCCAATCCGATGTCAGGCTCTGCCGGCAGCAGCGGGCACCATCAGCCACTCCGATGTCAGGCTCTCTCGGCAGCAGCGGGCACCATAAGCCACTCCAATGTCAGGCTCTGTCGGCAGCAGCGGGCACCATCAGCTACTCCGATGTCAGGCTCTGCCGGCAGCAGTAGCCACCATCAGCCACTCCGATGTCAGGCTCTGCCGGCAGCAGTAGCCACCATCAGCCACTCCGATGTCAGGCTCTGCCGGCAGCAGTAGCCACCATCAGCCACTCCGATGTCAGGTTCTGCCGGCAGTAGTAGCCACCATCAGCCACTCCGATGTCAGGCTCTGCCGGCAGCAGCGGGCACCATCAGCCACTCCGATGTCAGGCTCTGCCGGCAGCAGCGGGCACCATCAGCCACTTAAATGTCAGGCTCTGCCGGCAGCAGCGGGCACCATCAGCCACTCCGATGTCAGAATCTGCCGGCAGCAGCGGGCACCATCAGCCACTCCGATGTCAGGCTCTCTTGGCAGTAGCGGGCACCATAAGCCACTCCGATGTCAGGCTCTGTCGGCAGCAGCGGGCACCATCAGCCACTCCGATGTCAGGCACTGCCGGCAGCAGTGGCCACCATCAGCCACTCCGATGTCAGGCTCTGTCGGCAGCAGCGGGAACCATCAGCCACTCCGATGTCAGGCTCTGTCGGCAGCAGCGGGCACCATCAGCCACTCCGATGTCAGGCTCTGCCGGCAGCAGCGGGCACCATCAGCCACTCGGTGTCAGGTTCTGTCGGCAGCAGCGGGCACCATCAGCATCTCCGATGTGAGGCTCTGTCGGCAGCAGTAGCCACCATCAGCAACTCCGATGTCAGGCTCTGTCGGCAGCAGCAGTTTGCACCATCAGCCACTCCAATGTCAGGCTCTGCCGGCAGCAGCAGTTGGCACCATCAGCCACTCCAATGTCAGGCTCTGCCGGCAGCAGCGGGCACCATCAGCCACTACGATGTCAGGCTCTGTCGGCAGCAGCGGGCACCATCAGCATCTCCGATGTGAGGCTCTGTCGGCAGCAGTAGCCACCATCAGCAACTCCGATGTCAGGCTCTGTCGGCAGCAGCAGGCACCATCAGCCACTCCGATGTCAGGCTCTGTCGGCAGCAGCGGGCACCATCAGCCACTCCGATGTCAGGCTCTGCCGGCAGCAGCGGGCACCATCAGCCACTCGGTGTCAGGTTCTGTCGGCAGCAGCGGGCACCATCAGCATCTCCGATGTGAGGCTCTGTCGGCAGCAGTAGCCACCATCAGCAACTCCGATGTCAGGCTCTGTCGGCAGCAGCAGTTTGCACCATCAGCCACTCCAATGTCAGGCTCTGCCGGCAGCAGCGGGCACCATCAGCCACTCCGATGTCAGGCTCTGCCGGCAGCAGCGGGCACCATCAGCCACTCCAATGTCAGGCTCTGCCGGCAGCAGCAGTTGGCACCATCAGCCACTCAAATGTCAGGCTCTGCCGGCAGCAGCGGGCACCATCAGCCACTCCGATGTCAGGCTCTGTCGGCAGCAGCGGGCACCATCAGCCACTCCGATGTCAGGCTCTGCCGGCAGCAGCGGGCACCATCAGCCACTCGGTGTCAGGTTCTGTCGGCAGCAGCGGGCACCATCAGCATCTCCGATGTGAGGCTCTGTCGGCAGCAGTAGCCACCATCAGCAACTCCGATGTCAGGCTCTATCGACAGCAGCAGGCACCATCAGCCACTCCGATGTCAGGCTCTGTCGGCAGCAGCGGGCACCATCAGCCACTCCGATGTCAGGCTCTGTTGGCAGCAGTGGCCACCATCAGCCACTCCGATGTCAGGCTCTGTCAGCAGCAGCGGGCAACATCAGCCACTTCGATGTCAGGGCTCTGTCGGCAGCAGCGGGCACCATCAGCCACTCCGATGTCAGGCTCTGTCGGCAGCAGTAGCCACCATCATCCACTCCGATGTCAGGCTCTGTTGGCAGCAGTAGCCACCATCAGCCACTCCGATGTCAGGCTCTGTCGGCAGCAGCGGCCAACATCAGCCACTCCGATGTCAGGCTCTGTAGGCAGCAGTAGCCACCATCATCCACTACGATGTCAGGCTCTGTCGGCAGCAGCGGGCACCATCAGCCACTCCGATGTCAGGCTCTGTTGGCAGCAGTAGCCACCATCATCCACTCCGATGTCAGGCTCTGTCGGCAGCAGCGGGCACCATCAGCCACTCCGATGTCAGGCTCTGCCGGCAGCAATAGCCACCATCAGCCAATCCGATGTCAGGCTCTGTTGGCAGCAGTAGCCACCTTCAGCCACTCCGATGTCAGGCTCTGCCGGCAGCAGTAGCCACCATCAGCCACTCCGATGTCAGGCTCTGTCTGCAGCAGCGGGCACCATCAGCCACTCCGATGTCAGGCTCTGCCGGCAGCAATAGCCACCATCAGCCAATCCAATGTCAGGCTCTGTCGGCAGCAGCGGGCACCATCAGCTACTCCGATGTCAGGCTCTGCCGGCAGCAGTAGCCACCATCAGCCACTCCGATGTCAGGCTCTGCCGGCAGCAGTAGCCACCATCAGCCACTCCGACGTCAGGCTCTGCCGGCAGCAGCGGGCACCATCAGCCAATTCGATGTAAGGCTCTGTTAGCAGCAGTAGCCACCATCAGCCACTCCGATGTCAGGCGCTGACGGCAGCAGCGGGCACCATCAGCCACTCCGATGTCATGCTCTGTCGGCAACAGCGGGCACCATCAGCCACTTCGATGTCAGGGCTCTGTCGGCAGCAATAGCCACCATAAGCCACTCCGATGTCAGGCTCTGTCGGCAGCAGCGGCCAACATCAGCCACTCCGATGTCAGGCTCTGTCGGCAGCAGCGGGCACCATCAGCCACTCCGATGTCAGGCTCTGTTGGCAGCAGTACCCACCATCATCCACTCTGATGTCAGGCTCTGTCGGCAGCAGCGGGCACCATCAGCCACTCCGATGTCAGGCTCTGTTGGCAGCAGTAGCCACCATCATCCACTCCGATGTCAGGCTCTGTCGGCAGCAGCGGGCAACATCAGCCACTCCGATGTCAGGCTCTGTCGGCAGCAGCGGGCACCATCATCCACTCCAATGTCAAGCTCTGTCGGCAGCAGCGGGCACCATCAGCCACTCCGATGACAGGCTCTGTTGGCAGCAGTAGCCACAATCAGCCACTCCGTTGTCAGGCTCTGCCGGCAGCAGTGGGCACCATCAGCCACTTCGATGTCAGGGCTCTGTCGGCACCAGCGGGCACCATCAGCCACTCCGATGTCAGGCTCTGTTGGCAGCAGTAGCCACCATCATCCACTAAGATGTCAGGCTCTGTTGGCAGCAGTAGCCACCATCAGCCACTCCGATGTCAGGCTCTGTCGGCAGCAGCGGGCACCATCAGCCACTCCGATGTCAGGCTCTGTTGGCAGCAGTAGCCACCATCATCCACTCCGATGTCAGGCTCTGTCGGCAGCAGCGGGCACCATCAGCCACTCCGATGTCAGGCTCTGCCGGCAGCAATAGCCACCATCAGCCAATCCGATGTCAGGCTCTGTTGGCAGCAGTAGCCACCTTCAGCCACTCCGATGTCAGGCTCTGCCGGCAGCAGCGGGCACCATCAGCCACTCCGATGTCAGGCTCTGTCGGCAGCAGCGGGCACCATCAGCCACTCCGATGTCAGGCTCTGCCGGCAGCAGCGGGCACCATCAGCCACTTCGATGTCAGGCTCTATTGACAGCAGCGGGCACCATCAGCCACTCGGATGTCAGGCTCTGCCGGCAGCAGTGGCCACCATCAGCCACTCCGAAGTCAGGCTCTGTCGGCAGCAGCGGGCACCATCAGCCAGTCCAATGTCAGGCTCTGCCGGCAGTAGCAGCTGGCACCATCAGCCACTCCGATGTCAGGCTCTGTCGGCCCTCTGTCGGCAGCAGTGGGCACCATCAGCCGCTCCGATGTCAGGCTCTGTCAGCAGCAGTAGCCACCATCAGCCACTCCGATGTCAGGCTCTGCCGGCAGCAGTAGCCAACATCAGCCACTCCGATGTCAGGCTCTGCCGGCAGCAGTAAACAACATCAGCCACTCCGATGTCAGGACTCTGCCGGCAGCAGAAGCCAACATCAGCCACTCCGATGTCAGGCTCTGTCGGCAGCAGCGGGCACCATCAGCCACTCCGACGTCAGGCTCTGTCGGCCCTCTGCCGGCAGCAGCGGGGACCATCAGCTACTCCGATGTAAGGCTCTGTTGGCAGCAGTAGCCACCATCAGCCACTCCGATGTCAGGCTCTGCCGGCGGCAGCGGGCACCATCAGCCACTCCAATGTCAGGCTCTGCCGGCAGCAGCGGGCAGCATCAGCCACTCCAATGTCAGGGCTCTGTCGGCAGCAGCGGGCACCATTAGCCACTCCGATGTCAGGCTCTGCCGGCAGCAGCGGGCACCATCAGCCACTTCGATGTCAGGCTGTATTGGCAGCAGCGGGCACCATCAGCCACTCCGATGTCAGGCTCTGCCGGCAGCAGTGGCCACCATCAGCCACTCCGATGTCAGGCTCTGTCGGCAGCAGCGGGCACCATCAGCTACTCCTATATCAGGCTCTGCCGGCAGCAGTAGCCACCATCAGCCACTCCAATGTCAGGCTCTGGCGGCAGCAGCGGGCACCATCAGCCACTCCGATGTCAGGCTCTGCCGGCAGCAGTAGCCACCATCAGCCACTCCAATGTCAGGCTCTGTCGGCAGCAGCGGGCACCATCAGCCACTCCGATGTCAGGCTCTGCCGGCAGCAGCGGGCACCATCAGCCACTTCGATGTCAGGCTCTATTGGCAGCAGCGGGCACCATCAGCCACTTGGATGTCAGGCTCTGCCAGCAGCAGTGGCCACCATCAGCCACTTCGATGTCAGGCTCTATTGACAGCAGCGGGCACCATCAGCCACTCGGATGTCAGGCTCTGCCGGCAGCAGTGGCCACCATCAGCCACTCCGAAGTCAGGCTCTGTCGGCAGCAGCGGGCACCATCAGCCAGTCCGATGTCAGGCTCTGTCGGCAGCAGTAGCCACCATCAGCCACTCCGATGTCAGGCTCTGTCGGCCCTCTGTCGGCAGCAGCGG
>CM060064.1:48997283-49045530 GCA_030533445.1 Cyprinodon diabolis | reverse complement strand
GATGAAGCAGTGAGGATGATGAAGCAGTGAGGATGATGAAGCAGGGAGGATGAAGAAGCAGTGAGGATGATGAAGCAGGGAGGATGATGAAGCAGGGAGGATGAAGAAGCAGTGAGGATGATGAAGCAGGGAAGATGAAGAAGCAGTGAGGATGATGAAGCAGGGAAGATGAAGAAGCAGTGAGGATGATGAAGCAGTGAGGATGATGAAGCAGGGAAGATGATGAAGCAAGGAGGATGAAGAAGCAGTGAGGATGAAGAAGCAGTGAAGATGATGAAGCAGGGAGGATGAAGAAGCAGTGAGGATAAAGAAGCAGGGAGGATGAAGAAGCAGGGAGGATGATGAAGCAGTGAGGATGATGAAGCAGTGAGGATGATGAAGCAGGGAGGATGAAGAAGCAGTGAGGATGATGAAGCAGGGAGGATGAAGAAGCAGTGAGGATGATGAAGCAGGGAGGATGATGAAGCAGGGAGGATGAAGAAGCAGTGAGGATGATGAAGCAGGGAAGATGAAGAAGCAGTGATGATGATGATGCAGTGAGGATGAAGAAGCAGGGAGGAAGATGAAGCAGTGAGGAAGATGAAGCAGTGAGGATGAAGAAGCAATGAGGAAGATGAAGCAGTGAGGATGAAGAAGCGGGGAGGATGAAGAAGCGGGGAGGATGATGAAGCAGGGATGATATAAAGCAGGGAGGATGAAGAAGCAGGAAGGATGATGAAGCAGTGAGGATGATGAAGCAGGGAGGATGAAGAAGCAGTGAGGATGATGAAGCAGTGAGGATGATGAAGCAGGGAGGATGAAGAAGCAGTGAGGATGATGAAGCAGGGAGGATGAAGAAGCTGTGAGGATGATGAAGCAGGGAGGATGATGAAGCAGGGAGGATGAAGAAGCAGTGAGGATGATGAAGCAGGGAAGATGAAGAAGCAGTGATGATGATGAAGCAGTGAGGATGAAGAAGCAGGGAGGAAGATGAAGCAGTGAGGATGAAGAAGCAATGAGGAAGATGAAGCAGTGAGGATGAAGAAGCGGGGAGGATGAAGAAGCGGGGAGGATGATGAAGCAGAGATGATATAAAGCAGGGAGGATGAAGAAGCAGGGAGGATGATGAAGCAGGGAGGATGAAGAAGCAGGGAGGATGAAGAAGCAGTGAGGATGATGAAGCAGGGAGGATGAAGAAGCAGTGAGGATGATGAAGCAGGGAGGATGAAGAAGCAGGGAGGATGATGAAGCAGCGAGGATGAAGAAGCAGGGAGGATGAAGAAGCAGGGAGGATGAAGAAGCAGTGAGGATTATGAAGCAGTGAGGATGAAGAACAGGGAGGATGAAGAAGCAGGGAGGATGATGAAGCAGGGAGGATGATGAAGCAGGGAGGATGAAGAAGCGGGGAGGATGATGAAGCAGTGAGGATGAAGAAGCAATGAGGAAGATGAAGCAGTGAGGATGAAGAAGCAGGGAGGAAGATGAAGCAATGAGGAAGATGAAGAAGCAGTGAGGATGATGAAGCAGTGAGGATGATGAAGCAGGGAAGATGAAGAAGCAGTGAGGATTAAGAAGCAGTGAGGATGATGAAGCAGTGAGGATGAAGAAGCAGTGAGGATGAAGAAGCAGTGAGGATGATGAAGCAGGGAAGATGATGAAGCTGGGAAGATGAAGAAGCAGTGAGGATGAAGAAGCAGGGAGGATGAAGAAGCAGGGAGGATGAAGAAGCAGTGAGGATGATGAAGCCGGGAAGATGATGAAGCAGGGAAGATGAAGAAGCAGTGAGGATGAAGAAGCAGGGAGGATGATGAAGCAGGGAGGATGATGAAGCAGGGAGGATGAAGACGCAGGGAGGATGAAGAAGCAGTGAGGATGATGAAGCAGGGAGGATGAAGAAGCAGTGAGGATGATGAAGCAGTGAGGATGAAGAAGCAGGGAGGATGAAGAAGCAGGGAGGATGATGAAGCAGGGAGGATGAAGAAGCGGGGAGGTTGATGAAGCAGTGAGGATGAAGAAGCAATGAGGAAGATGAAGCAGTGAGGATGAAGAAGCAGGGAGGAAGATGAAGCAGTGAGGAAGATGAAGAAGCAGTGAGGATGATGAAGCAGTGAGGATGATGAAGCAGGGAAGATGAAGAAGCAGTGAGGATGATGAAGCAGTGAGGATGAAGAAGCAGTGAGGATGATGAAGCAGGGAAGATGATGAAGAAGGGAAGATGAAGAAGCAGTGAGGATGAAGAAGCAGGGAGGATGAGGAAGCAGGGAGGAAGATGAAGCAGTGAGGATGATGAAGCAGTGAGGATGAGGAAGCAGTGAGGATGATGAAGCAGTGAGGATGAAGAAGCAGGGAGGATGAAGAAGCAGTGAGGATGATGAAGCAGGGAGGATGATGAAGCAGTGAGGATGAAGAAGCAGGGAAGATGAAGAAGCAGTGAGGATGAAGAAGCAGGGAGGGTGAAGAAGCAGTGAGGATGATAAAGCAGTGAGGAAGATGAAGCAGTGAGGAAGATGAAGCAGTGAGGAAGATGAAGCAGTGAGGATGAAGAAGCAGTGAAGATTATGAAGCAGGGAGGATTAAGAAGCAGGGAGGATAAAGAAGCAGGGAGGATGAAGAAGCAGGGAGGATGATGAAGCAGTGAGGATGATGAAGCAGTGAGGATGATGAAGTAGTGAGGATGATGAAGCAGGGAGGATGAAGAAGCAGTGAGGATGATGAAGCTGGGAGGATGAAGTAGCAGGGAGGATGAAGAAGCAGTCAGGATGATGAAGCAGGGAGGATGAAGAAGCAGTAAAGGATGATGAAGCAGGGAGGATGAAGAAGCAGTGAGGATGAAGAAGCAGGGAGGTTGATGAAGCAGGGAGGATGAAGAAGCAGTGAGGATGATGAAGCAGTGAGGATGAAGAAGCAGTGAGGATGATGAAGCAGGGAGGATGAAGAAGCAGGGAGGATGATGAAGCAGTGAGGATGAAGAAGCAGTGAGGATGATGAAGCAGTGAGGATGATGAAGCAGTGAGGATGATGAAGCAGGGAGGGTGAAGAAGCAGTGAGGATGATGAAGCAGGGAGGATGATGAAGCAGTGAGGATGAAGAAGCAGGGAGGATGATGAAGCAGTGAGGATGATGAAGCAGGGAGGATGATGAAGCAGTGAGGATGAAGAAGCAGGGAGGATGATGAAGCAGGGAGGATGAAGAAGCAGTGAGGAAGATGAAGCAGTGAAGATGATGAAGCAGGGAGGATGAAGAAGCAGTGAGGATGATGAAGCAGTGAGGATGAAGAAGCAGTGAGGATGATGAAGCAGGGAGGATGAAGAAGCAGTGAGGATGAAGAAGCAGGGAGGAAGATGAAGCAAGGAGGATGAAGAAGCAGTGAGGATGATGAAGCAGGGAAGATGATGAAGCAGGGAGGATGAAGAAGCAGTGAGGATAAAGAAGCAGGGAGGATGAAGAAGCAGGGAGGATGAAGAAGCAGTGAGGATGATGAAGCAGGGAGGATGATGAAGCAGGGAGGATGAAGAAGCAGTGAGGATGATGAAGCAGGGAAGATGAAGAAGCAGTGAGGATGATGAAGCGGTGAGGATGAAAAAGCAGGGAGGATGAAGAAGCAGTGAGGATGATGAAGCAGTGAGGATGATGAAGCAGGGAGGGTGAAGAAGCAGTGAGGATGATAAAGCAGTGAGGAAGATGAAGCAGTGAGGAAGATGAAGCAGTGAGGAAGATGAAGCAGTGAGGATGAAGAAGCAGTGAAGATGATGAAGCAGGGAGGATGAAGAAGCAGTGAGGATAAAGAAGCAGGGAGGATGAAGAAGCAGGGAGGATGAAGAAGCAGTGAGGATGATGAAGCAGTGAGGATGATGAAGCAGGGAGGGTGAAGAAGCAGTGAGGATGATAAAGCAGTGAGGAAGATGAAGCAGTGAGGAAGATGAAGCAGTGAGGAAGATGAAGCAGTGAGGATGAAGAAGCAGTGAAGATGATGAAGCAGGGAGGATGAAGAAGCAGTGAGGATAAAGAAGCAGGGAGGATGAAGAAGCAGGGAGGATGATGAAGCAGTGAGGATGATGAAGCAGTGAGGATGATGAAGCAGGGAGGATGAAGAAGCAGTGAGGATGATGAAGCAGGGAGGATGATGAAGCAGGGAGGATGAAGAAGCAGTGAGGATGATGAAGCAGGGAAGATGAAGAAGCAGTGAGGATGATGAAGCAGGGAAGATGAAGAAGCAGTGAGGATGATGAAGCAGTGAGGATGATGAAGCAGGGAAGATGATGAAGCAAGGAGGATGAAGAAGCAGTGAGGATGAAGAAGCAGTGAAGATGATGAAGCAGGGAGGATGAAGAAGCAGTGAGGATAAAGAAGCAGGGAGGATGATGAAGCAGTGAGGATGATGAAGCAGTGAGGATGATGAAGCAGGGAGGATGAAGAAGCAGTGAGGATGATGAAGCAGGGAGGATGATGAAGCAGTGAGGATGAAGAAGCAGTGAGGATGATGAAGCAGGGAAGATGAAGAAGCAGTGATGATGATGATGCAGTGAGGATGAAGAAGCAGGGAGGAAGATGAAGCAGTGAGGAAGATGAAGCAGTGAGGATGAAGAAGCAATGAGGAAGATGAAGCAGTGAGGATGAAGAAGCGGGGAGGATGAAGAAGCGGGGAGGATGATGAAGCAGGGATGATATAAAGCAGGGAGGATGAAGAAGCAGGAAGGATGATGAAGCAGTGAGGATGATGAAGCAGGGAGGATGAAGAAGCAGTGAGGATGATGAAGCAGTGAGGATGATGAAGCAGGGAGGATGAAGAAGCAGTGAGGATGATGAAGCAGGGAGGATGAAGAAGCTGTGAGGATGATGAAGCAGGGAGGATGATGAAGCAGGGAGGATGAAGAAGCAGTGAGGATGATGAAGCAGGGAAGATGAAGAAGCAGTGATGATGATGAAGCAGTGAGGATGAAGAAGCAGGGAGGAAGATGAAGCAGTGAGGATGAAGAAGCAATGAGGAAGATGAAGCAGTGAGGATGAAGAAGCGGGGAGGATGAAGAAGCGGGGAGGATGATGAAGCAGAGATGATATAAAGCAGGGAGGATGAAGAAGCAGGGAGGATGATGAAGCAGGGAGGATGAAGAAGCAGGGAGGATGAAGAAGCAGTGAGGATGATGAAGCAGGGAGGATGAAGAAGCAGTGAGGATGATGAAGCAGGGAGGATGAAGAAGCAGGGAGGATGATGAAGCAGCGAGGATGAAGAAGCAGGGAGGATGAAGAAGCAGGGAGGATGAAGAAGCAGTGAGGATTATGAAGCAGTGAGGATGAAGAACAGGGAGGATGAAGAAGCAGGGAGGATGATGAAGCAGGGAGGATGATGAAGCAGGGAGGATGAAGAAGCGGGGAGGATGATGAAGCAGTGAGGATGAAGAAGCAATGAGGAAGATGAAGCAGTGAGGATGAAGAAGCAGGGAGGAAGATGAAGCAATGAGGAAGATGAAGAAGCAGTGAGGATGATGAAGCAGTGAGGATGATGAAGCAGGGAAGATGAAGAAGCAGTGAGGATTAAGAAGCAGTGAGGATGATGAAGCAGTGAGGATGAAGAAGCAGTGAGGATGAAGAAGCAGTGAGGATGATGAAGCAGGGAAGATGATGAAGCTGGGAAGATGAAGAAGCAGTGAGGATGAAGAAGCAGGGAGGATGAAGAAGCAGGGAGGATGAAGAAGCAGTGAGGATGATGAAGCCGGGAAGATGATGAAGCAGGGAAGATGAAGAAGCAGTGAGGATGAAGAAGCAGGGAGGATGATGAAGCAGGGAGGATGATGAAGCAGGGAGGATGAAGACGCAGGGAGGATGAAGAAGCAGTGAGGATGATGAAGCAGGGAGGATGAAGAAGCAGTGAGGATGATGAAGCAGTGAGGATGAAGAAGCAGGGAGGATGAAGAAGCAGGGAGGATGATGAAGCAGGGAGGATGAAGAAGCGGGGAGGTTGATGAAGCAGTGAGGATGAAGAAGCAATGAGGAAGATGAAGCAGTGAGGATGAAGAAGCAGGGAGGAAGATGAAGCAGTGAGGAAGATGAAGAAGCAGTGAGGATGATGAAGCAGTGAGGATGATGAAGCAGGGAAGATGAAGAAGCAGTGAGGATGATGAAGCAGTGAGGATGAAGAAGCAGTGAGGATGATGAAGCAGGGAAGATGATGAAGAAGGGAAGATGAAGAAGCAGTGAGGATGAAGAAGCAGGGAGGATGAGGAAGCAGGGAGGAAGATGAAGCAGTGAGGATGATGAAGCAGTGAGGATGAGGAAGCAGTGAGGATGATGAAGCAGTGAGGATGAAGAAGCAGGGAGGATGAAGAAGCAGTGAGGATGATGAAGCAGGGAGGATGATGAAGCAGTGAGGATGAAGAAGCAGGGAAGATGAAGAAGCAGTGAGGATGAAGAAGCAGGGAGGGTGAAGAAGCAGTGAGGATGATAAAGCAGTGAGGAAGATGAAGCAGTGAGGAAGATGAAGCAGTGAGGAAGATGAAGCAGTGAGGATGAAGAAGCAGTGAAGATTATGAAGCAGGGAGGATTAAGAAGCAGGGAGGATAAAGAAGCAGGGAGGATGAAGAAGCAGGGAGGATGATGAAGCAGTGAGGATGATGAAGCAGTGAGGATGATGAAGTAGTGAGGATGATGAAGCAGGGAGGATGAAGAAGCAGTGAGGATGATGAAGCTGGGAGGATGAAGTAGCAGGGAGGATGAAGAAGCAGTCAGGATGATGAAGCAGGGAGGATGAAGAAGCAGTAAAGGATGATGAAGCAGGGAGGATGAAGAAGCAGTGAGGATGAAGAAGCAGGGAGGTTGATGAAGCAGGGAGGTTGATGAAGCAGGGAGGATGATGAAGCAGTGAGGATGAAGAAGCAGTGAGGATGATGAAGCAGGGAGGATGAAGAAGCAGGGAGGATGATGAAGCAGTGAGGATGAAGAAGCAGTGAGGATGATGAAGCAGTGAGGATGATGAAGCAGTGAGGATGATGAAGCAGGGAGGGTGAAGAAGCAGTGAGGATGATGAAGCAGGGAGGATGATGAAGCAGTGAGGATGAAGAAGCAGGGAGGATGATGAAGCAGTGAGGATGATGAAGCAGGGAGGATGATGAAGCAGTGAGGATGAAGAAGCAGGGAGGATGATGAAGCAGGGAGGATGAAGAAGCAGTGAGGAAGATGAAGCAGTGAAGATGATGAAGCAGGGAGGATGAAGAAGCAGTGAGGATGATGAAGCAGTGAGGATGAAGAAGCAGTGAGGATGATGAAGCAGGGAGGATGAAGAAGCAGTGAGGATGAAGAAGCAGGGAGGAAGATGAAGCAAGGAGGATGAAGAAGCAGTGAGGATGATGAAGCAGGGAAGATGATGAAGCAGGGAGGATGAAGAAGCAGTGAGGATAAAGAAGCAGGGAGGATGAAGAAGCAGGGAGGATGAAGAAGCAGTGAGGATGATGAAGCAGGGAGGATGATGAAGCAGGGAGGATGAAGAAGCAGTGAGGATGATGAAGCAGGGAAGATGAAGAAGCAGTGAGGATGATGAAGCGGTGAGGATGAAAAAGCAGGGAGGATGAAGAAGCAGTGAGGATGATGAAGCAGTGAGGATGATGAAGCAGGGAGGGTGAAGAAGCAGTGAGGATGATAAAGCAGTGAGGAAGATGAAGCAGTGAGGAAGATGAAGCAGTGAGGAAGATGAAGCAGTGAGGATGAAGAAGCAGTGAAGATGATGAAGCAGGGAGGATGAAGAAGCAGTGAGGATAAAGAAGCAGGGAGGATGAAGAAGCAGGGAGGATGAAGAAGCAGTGAGGATGATGAAGCAGTGAGGATGATGAAGCAGGGAGGGTGAAGAAGCAGTGAGGATGATAAAGCAGTGAGGAAGATGAAGCAGTGAGGAAGATGAAGCAGTGAGGAAGATGAAGCAGTGAGGATGAAGAAGCAGTGAAGATGATGAAGCAGGGAGGATGAAGAAGCAGTGAGGATAAAGAAGCAGGGAGGATGAAGAAGCAGGGAGGATGATGAAGCAGTGAGGATGATGAAGCAGTGAGGATGATGAAGCAGGGAGGATGAAGAAGCAGTGAGGATGATGAAGCAGGGAGGATGATGAAGCAGGGAGGATGAAGAAGCAGTGAGGATGATGAAGCAGGGAAGATGAAGAAGCAGTGAGGATGATGAAGCAGGGAAGATGAAGAAGCAGTGAGGATGATGAAGCAGTGAGGATGATGAAGCAGGGAAGATGATGAAGCAAGGAGGATGAAGAAGCAGTGAGGATGAAGAAGCAGTGAAGATGATGAAGCAGGGAGGATGAAGAAGCAGTGAGGATAAAGAAGCAGGGAGGATGAAGAAGCAGGGAGGATGATGAAGCAGTGAGGATGATGAAGCAGTGAGGATGATGAAGCAGGGAGGATGAAGAAGCAGTGAGGATGATGAAGCAGGGAGGATGAAGAAGCAGTGAGGATGATGAAGCAGGGAGGATGATGAAGCAGGGAGGATGAAGAAGCAGTGAGGATGATGAAGCAGGGAAGATGAAGAAGCAGTGATGATGATGATGCAGTGAGGATGAAGAAGCAGGGAGGAAGATGAAGCAGTGAGGAAGATGAAGCAGTGAGGATGAAGAAGCGGGGAGGATGAAGAAGCGGGGAGGATGATGAAGCAGGGATGATATAAAGCAGGGAGGATGAAGAAGCAGGAAGGATGATGAAGCAGTGAGGATGATGAAGCAGGGAGGATGAAGAAGCAGTGAGGATGATGAAGCAGTGAGGATGATGAAGCAGGGAGGATGAAGAAGCAGTGAGGATGATGAAGCAGGGAGGATGAAGAAGCTGTGAGGATGATGAAGCAGGGAGGATGATGAAGCAGGGAGGATGAAGAAGCAGTGAGGATGATGAAGCAGGGAGGATGAAGAAGCAGGGAGGATGATGAAGCAGTGAGGATGAAGAAGCAGTGAGGATGATGAAGCAGTGAGGATGATGAAGCAGTGAGGATGATGAAGCAGGGAGGGTGAAGAAGCAGTGAGGATGATGAAGCAGGGAGGATGATGAAGCAGTGAGGATGAAGAAGCAGGGAGGATGATGAAGCAGTGAGGATGATGAAGCAGGGAGGATGATGAAGCAGTGAGGATGAAGAAGCAGGGAGGATGATGAAGCAGGGAGGATGAAGAAGCAGTGAGGAAGATGAAGCAGTGAAGATGATGAAGCAGGGAGGATGAAGAAGCAGTGAGGATGATGAAGCAGTGAGGATGAAGAAGCAGTGAGGATGATGAAGCAGGGAGGATGAAGAAGCAGTGAGGATGAAGAAGCAGGGAGGAAGATGAAGCAAGGAGGATGAAGAAGCAGTGAGGATGATGAAGCAGGGAAGATGATGAAGCAGGGAGGATGAAGAAGCAGTGAGGATAAAGAAGCAGGGAGGATGAAGAAGCAGGGAGGATGAAGAAGCAGTGAGGATGATGAAGCAGGGAGGATGATGAAGCAGGGAGGATGAAGAAGCAGTGAGGATGATGAAGCAGGGAAGATGAAGAAGCAGTGAGGATGATGAAGCGGTGAGGATGAAAAAGCAGGGAGGATGAAGAAGCAGTGAGGATGATGAAGCAGTGAGGATGATGAAGCAGGGAGGGTGAAGAAGCAGTGAGGATGATAAAGCAGTGAGGAAGATGAAGCAGTGAGGAAGATGAAGCAGTGAGGAAGATGAAGCAGTGAGGATGAAGAAGCAGTGAAGATGATGAAGCAGGGAGGATGAAGAAGCAGTGAGGATAAAGAAGCAGGGAGGATGAAGAAGCAGGGAGGATGAAGAAGCAGTGAGGATGATGAAGCAGTGAGGATGATGAAGCAGGGAGGGTGAAGAAGCAGTGAGGATGATAAAGCAGTGAGGAAGATGAAGCAGTGAGGAAGATGAAGCAGTGAGGAAGATGAAGCAGTGAGGATGAAGAAGCAGTGAAGATGATGAAGCAGGGAGGATGAAGAAGCAGTGAGGATAAAGAAGCAGGGAGGATGAAGAAGCAGGGAGGATGATGAAGCAGTGAGGATGATGAAGCAGTGAGGATGATGAAGCAGGGAGGATGAAGAAGCAGTGAGGATGATGAAGCAGGGAGGATGATGAAGCAGGGAGGATGAAGAAGCAGTGAGGATGATGAAGCAGGGAAGATGAAGAAGCAGTGAGGATGATGAAGCAGGGAAGATGAAGAAGCAGTGAGGATGATGAAGCAGTGAGGATGATGAAGCAGGGAAGATGATGAAGCAAGGAGGATGAAGAAGCAGTGAGGATGAAGAAGCAGTGAAGATGATGAAGCAGGGAGGATGAAGAAGCAGTGAGGATAAAGAAGCAGGGAGGATGAAGAAGCAGGGAGGATGATGAAGCAGTGAGGATGATGAAGCAGTGAGGATGATGAAGCAGGGAGGATGAAGAAGCAGTGAGGATGATGAAGCAGGGAGGATGAAGAAGCAGTGAGGATGATGAAGCAGGGAGGATGATGAAGCAGGGAGGATGAAGAAGCAGTGAGGATGATGAAGCAGGGAAGATGAAGAAGCAGTGATGATGATGATGCAGTGAGGATGAAGAAGCAGGGAGGAAGATGAAGCAGTGAGGAAGATGAAGCAGTGAGGATGAAGAAGCGGGGAGGATGAAGAAGCGGGGAGGATGATGAAGCAGGGATGATATAAAGCAGGGAGGATGAAGAAGCAGGAAGGATGATGAAGCAGTGAGGATGATGAAGCAGGGAGGATGAAGAAGCAGTGAGGATGATGAAGCAGTGAGGATGATGAAGCAGGGAGGATGAAGAAGCAGTGAGGATGATGAAGCAGGGAGGATGAAGAAGCTGTGAGGATGATGAAGCAGGGAGGATGATGAAGCAGGGAGGATGAAGAAGCAGTGAGGATGATGAAGCAGGGAGGATGAAGAAGCAGGGAGGATGATGAAGCAGTGAGGATGAAGAAGCAGTGAGGATGATGAAGCAGTGAGGATGATGAAGCAGTGAGGATGATGAAGCAGGGAGGGTGAAGAAGCAGTGAGGATGATGAAGCAGGGAGGATGATGAAGCAGTGAGGATGAAGAAGCAGGGAGGATGATGAAGCAGTGAGGATGATGAAGCAGGGAGGATGATGAAGCAGTGAGGATGAAGAAGCAGGGAGGATGATGAAGCAGGGAGGATGAAGAAGCAGTGAGGAAGATGAAGCAGTGAAGATGATGAAGCAGGGAGGATGAAGAAGCAGTGAGGATGATGAAGCAGTGAGGATGAAGAAGCAGTGAGGATGATGAAGCAGGGAGGATGAAGAAGCAGTGAGGATGAAGAAGCAGGGAGGAAGATGAAGCAAGGAGGATGAAGAAGCAGTGAGGATGATGAAGCAGGGAAGATGATGAAGCAGGGAGGATGAAGAAGCAGTGAGGATAAAGAAGCAGGGAGGATGAAGAAGCAGGGAGGATGAAGAAGCAGTGAGGATGATGAAGCAGGGAGGATGATGAAGCAGGGAGGATGAAGAAGCAGTGAGGATGATGAAGCAGGGAAGATGAAGAAGCAGTGAGGATGATGAAGCGGTGAGGATGAAAAAGCAGGGAGGATGAAGAAGCAGTGAGGATGATGAAGCAGTGAGGATGATGAAGCAGGGAGGGTGAAGAAGCAGTGAGGATGATAAAGCAGTGAGGAAGATGAAGCAGTGAGGAAGATGAAGCAGTGAGGAAGATGAAGCAGTGAGGATGAAGAAGCAGTGAAGATGATGAAGCAGGGAGGATGAAGAAGCAGTGAGGATAAAGAAGCAGGGAGGATGAAGAAGCAGGGAGGATGAAGAAGCAGTGAGGATGATGAAGCAGTGAGGATGATGAAGCAGGGAGGGTGAAGAAGCAGTGAGGATGATAAAGCAGTGAGGAAGATGAAGCAGTGAGGAAGATGAAGCAGTGAGGAAGATGAAGCAGTGAGGATGAAGAAGCAGTGAAGATGATGAAGCAGGGAGGATGAAGAAGCAGTGAGGATAAAGAAGCAGGGAGGATGAAGAAGCAGGGAGGATGATGAAGCAGTGAGGATGATGAAGCAGTGAGGATGATGAAGCAGGGAGGATGAAGAAGCAGTGAGGATGATGAAGCAGGGAGGATGATGAAGCAGGGAGGATGAAGAAGCAGTGAGGATGATGAAGCAGGGAAGATGAAGAAGCAGTGAGGATGATGAAGCAGGGAAGATGAAGAAGCAGTGAGGATGATGAAGCAGTGAGGATGATGAAGCAGGGAAGATGATGAAGCAAGGAGGATGAAGAAGCAGTGAGGATGAAGAAGCAGTGAAGATGATGAAGCAGGGAGGATGAAGAAGCAGTGAGGATAAAGAAGCAGGGAGGATGAAGAAGCAGGGAGGATGATGAAGCAGTGAGGATGATGAAGCAGTGAGGATGATGAAGCAGGGAGGATGAAGAAGCAGTGAGGATGATGAAGCAGGGAGGATGAAGAAGCAGTGAGGATGATGAAGCAGGGAGGATGATGAAGCAGGGAGGATGAAGAAGCAGTGAGGATGATGAAGCAGGGAAGATGAAGAAGCAGTGATGATGATGATGCAGTGAGGATGAAGAAGCAGGGAGGAAGATGAAGCAGTGAGGAAGATGAAGCAGTGAGGATGAAGAAGCGGGGAGGATGAAGAAGCGGGGAGGATGATGAAGCAGGGATGATATAAAGCAGGGAGGATGAAGAAGCAGGAAGGATGATGAAGCAGTGAGGATGATGAAGCAGGGAGGATGAAGAAGCAGTGAGGATGATGAAGCAGTGAGGATGATGAAGCAGGGAGGATGAAGAAGCAGTGAGGATGATGAAGCAGGGAGGATGAAGAAGCTGTGAGGATGATGAAGCAGGGAGGATGATGAAGCAGGGAGGATGAAGAAGCAGTGAGGATGATGAAGCAGGGAGGATGAAGAAGCAGGGAGGATGATGAAGCAGTGAGGATGAAGAAGCAGTGAGGATGATGAAGCAGTGAGGATGATGAAGCAGTGAGGATGATGAAGCAGGGAGGGTGAAGAAGCAGTGAGGATGATGAAGCAGGGAGGATGATGAAGCAGTGAGGATGAAGAAGCAGGGAGGATGATGAAGCAGTGAGGATGATGAAGCAGGGAGGATGATGAAGCAGTGAGGATGAAGAAGCAGGGAGGATGATGAAGCAGGGAGGATGAAGAAGCAGTGAGGAAGATGAAGCAGTGAAGATGATGAAGCAGGGAGGATGAAGAAGCAGTGAGGATGATGAAGCAGTGAGGATGAAGAAGCAGTGAGGATGATGAAGCAGGGAGGATGAAGAAGCAGTGAGGATGAAGAAGCAGGGAGGAAGATGAAGCAAGGAGGATGAAGAAGCAGTGAGGATGATGAAGCAGGGAAGATGATGAAGCAGGGAGGATGAAGAAGCAGTGAGGATAAAGAAGCAGGGAGGATGAAGAAGCAGGGAGGATGAAGAAGCAGTGAGGATGATGAAGCAGGGAGGATGATGAAGCAGGGAGGATGAAGAAGCAGTGAGGATGATGAAGCAGGGAAGATGAAGAAGCAGTGAGGATGATGAAGCGGTGAGGATGAAAAAGCAGGGAGGATGAAGAAGCAGTGAGGATGATGAAGCAGTGAGGATGATGAAGCAGGGAGGGTGAAGAAGCAGTGAGGATGATAAAGCAGTGAGGAAGATGAAGCAGTGAGGAAGATGAAGCAGTGAGGAAGATGAAGCAGTGAGGATGAAGAAGCAGTGAAGATGATGAAGCAGGGAGGATGAAGAAGCAGTGAGGATAAAGAAGCAGGGAGGATGAAGAAGCAGGGAGGATGAAGAAGCAGTGAGGATGATGAAGCAGTGAGGATGATGAAGCAGGGAGGGTGAAGAAGCAGTGAGGATGATAAAGCAGTGAGGAAGATGAAGCAGTGAGGAAGATGAAGCAGTGAGGAAGATGAAGCAGTGAGGATGAAGAAGCAGTGAAGATGATGAAGCAGGGAGGATGAAGAAGCAGTGAGGATAAAGAAGCAGGGAGGATGAAGAAGCAGGGAGGATGATGAAGCAGTGAGGATGATGAAGCAGTGAGGATGATGAAGCAGGGAGGATGAAGAAGCAGTGAGGATGATGAAGCAGGGAGGATGATGAAGCAGGGAGGATGAAGAAGCAGTGAGGATGATGAAGCAGGGAAGATGAAGAAGCAGTGAGGATGATGAAGCAGGGAAGATGAAGAAGCAGTGAGGATGATGAAGCAGTGAGGATGATGAAGCAGGGAAGATGATGAAGCAAGGAGGATGAAGAAGCAGTGAGGATGAAGAAGCAGTGAAGATGATGAAGCAGGGAGGATGAAGAAGCAGTGAGGATAAAGAAGCAGGGAGGATGAAGAAGCAGGGAGGATGATGAAGCAGTGAGGATGATGAAGCAGTGAGGATGATGAAGCAGGGAGGATGAAGAAGCAGTGAGGATGATGAAGCAGGGAGGATGAAGAAGCAGTGAGGATGATGAAGCAGGGAGGATGATGAAGCAGGGAGGATGAAGAAGCAGTGAGGATGATGAAGCAGGGAAGATGAAGAAGCAGTGATGATGATGATGCAGTGAGGATGAAGAAGCAGGGAGGAAGATGAAGCAGTGAGGAAGATGAAGCAGTGAGGATGAAGAAGCGGGGAGGATGAAGAAGCGGGGAGGATGATGAAGCAGGGATGATATAAAGCAGGGAGGATGAAGAAGCAGGAAGGATGATGAAGCAGTGAGGATGATGAAGCAGGGAGGATGAAGAAGCAGTGAGGATGATGAAGCAGTGAGGATGATGAAGCAGGGAGGATGAAGAAGCAGTGAGGATGATGAAGCAGGGAGGATGAAGAAGCTGTGAGGATGATGAAGCAGGGAGGATGATGAAGCAGGGAGGATGAAGAAGCAGTGAGGATGATGAAGCAGGGAGGATGAAGAAGCAGGGAGGATGATGAAGCAGTGAGGATGAAGAAGCAGTGAGGATGATGAAGCAGTGAGGATGATGAAGCAGTGAGGATGATGAAGCAGGGAGGGTGAAGAAGCAGTGAGGATGATGAAGCAGGGAGGATGATGAAGCAGTGAGGATGAAGAAGCAGGGAGGATGATGAAGCAGTGAGGATGATGAAGCAGGGAGGATGATGAAGCAGTGAGGATGAAGAAGCAGGGAGGATGATGAAGCAGGGAGGATGAAGAAGCAGTGAGGAAGATGAAGCAGTGAAGATGATGAAGCAGGGAGGATGAAGAAGCAGTGAGGATGATGAAGCAGTGAGGATGAAGAAGCAGTGAGGATGATGAAGCAGGGAGGATGAAGAAGCAGTGAGGATGAAGAAGCAGGGAGGAAGATGAAGCAAGGAGGATGAAGAAGCAGTGAGGATGATGAAGCAGGGAAGATGATGAAGCAGGGAGGATGAAGAAGCAGTGAGGATAAAGAAGCAGGGAGGATGAAGAAGCAGGGAGGATGAAGAAGCAGTGAGGATGATGAAGCAGGGAGGATGATGAAGCAGGGAGGATGAAGAAGCAGTGAGGATGATGAAGCAGGGAAGATGAAGAAGCAGTGAGGATGATGAAGCGGTGAGGATGAAAAAGCAGGGAGGATGAAGAAGCAGTGAGGATGATGAAGCAGTGAGGATGATGAAGCAGGGAGGGTGAAGAAGCAGTGAGGATGATAAAGCAGTGAGGAAGATGAAGCAGTGAGGAAGATGAAGCAGTGAGGAAGATGAAGCAGTGAGGATGAAGAAGCAGTGAAGATGATGAAGCAGGGAGGATGAAGAAGCAGTGAGGATAAAGAAGCAGGGAGGATGAAGAAGCAGGGAGGATGAAGAAGCAGTGAGGATGATGAAGCAGTGAGGATGATGAAGCAGGGAGGGTGAAGAAGCAGTGAGGATGATAAAGCAGTGAGGAAGATGAAGCAGTGAGGAAGATGAAGCAGTGAGGAAGATGAAGCAGTGAGGATGAAGAAGCAGTGAAGATGATGAAGCAGGGAGGATGAAGAAGCAGTGAGGATAAAGAAGCAGGGAGGATGAAGAAGCAGGGAGGATGATGAAGCAGTGAGGATGATGAAGCAGTGAGGATGATGAAGCAGGGAGGATGAAGAAGCAGTGAGGATGATGAAGCAGGGAGGATGATGAAGCAGGGAGGATGAAGAAGCAGTGAGGATGATGAAGCAGGGAAGATGAAGAAGCAGTGAGGATGATGAAGCAGGGAAGATGAAGAAGCAGTGAGGATGATGAAGCAGTGAGGATGATGAAGCAGGGAAGATGATGAAGCAAGGAGGATGAAGAAGCAGTGAGGATGAAGAAGCAGTGAAGATGATGAAGCAGGGAGGATGAAGAAGCAGTGAGGATAAAGAAGCAGGGAGGATGAAGAAGCAGGGAGGATGATGAAGCAGTGAGGATGATGAAGCAGTGAGGATGATGAAGCAGGGAGGATGAAGAAGCAGTGAGGATGATGAAGCAGGGAGGATGAAGAAGCAGTGAGGATGATGAAGCAGGGAGGATGATGAAGCAGGGAGGATGAAGAAGCAGTGAGGATGATGAAGCAGGGAAGATGAAGAAGCAGTGATGATGATGATGCAGTGAGGATGAAGAAGCAGGGAGGAAGATGAAGCAGTGAGGAAGATGAAGCAGTGAGGATGAAGAAGCGGGGAGGATGAAGAAGCGGGGAGGATGATGAAGCAGGGATGATATAAAGCAGGGAGGATGAAGAAGCAGGAAGGATGATGAAGCAGTGAGGATGATGAAGCAGGGAGGATGAAGAAGCAGTGAGGATGATGAAGCAGGGAGGATGATGAAGCAGGGAGGATGAAGAAGCAGTGAGGAAGATGAAGCAGTGAAGATGATGAAGCAGGGAGGATGAAGAAGCAGTGAGGATGATGAAGCAGTGAGGATGATGAAGCAGTGAGGATGAAGAAGCAGTGAGGATGATGAAGCAGGGAGGATGAAGAAGCAGTGAGGATGAAGAAGCAGGGAGGAAGATGAAGCAAGGAGGATGAAGAAGCAGTGAGGATGATGAAGCAGGGAAGATGATGAAGCAGGGAGGATGAAGAAGCAGTGAGGATGAAGAAGCAGTGAAGATGATGAAGCAGGGAGGATGAAGAGGCAGTGAGGATGATGAAGCAGTGAGGATGAAGAAGCAGTGAGGATGATGAAGCAGGGAAGATGAAGAAGCAGTGAGGATGATGAAGCAGTGAGGATGATGAAGCAGGGAAGATGATGAAGCAAGGAGGATGAAGAAGCAGTGAGGATGAAGAAGCAGGGAGGATGAAGAAGCAGTGAGGATGATGAAGGAGGGAGGATGAAGAAGCAGTGAGGATGAAGAAGCAGGGAAGATGAAGAAGCAGTGAGGATGAAGAAGCAGGGAGGATGAAGAAGCAGGGAGGATGAAGAAGCAGTGAGGATGGTGAAGCAGTGAGGATGATGAAGCAGGGAGGATGAAGAAGCAGTGAGGATGAAGAAGCAGTGAAGATGAAGAAGCAGTGAGGATGAAGAAGCAGGGAGGATGAAGAAGTAGGGAGGATGAAGAAGCAGTGAGGATGATGAAGCAGGGAGGATGAAGAAGCAGGAAGGATGAAGAAGCAGGGAGGATGAAGAAGCAGTGAGGATGATGAAGCAGGGAGGATGAAGAAGCAGGGAGGATGATGAAGCAGGGAGGATGAAGAAGCAGTGAGGATGATGAAGCAGGGAGGATGTAGAAGCAGTGAGGATGATGAAGCAGGGAGGATGAAGAAGCAGTGAGGATGATGAAGCAGGGAGGATGAAGAAGCAGGGAGGATGATGAAGCAGTGAGGATGAAGAAGCAGTGAGGATAAAGAAGCAGGGAGGATGAAGAAGCAGTGAGGATGATAAAGCAGTGAGGATGGAGAAGCAGTGAGGATGATGAAGCAGGGAGGATGAAGAAGCAGGGAGGATGAAGAAGCAGTCAGGATGATGAAGCAGGGAGGATGAAGAAGCAGTAAAGGATGATGAAGCAGGGAGGATGAAGAAGCAGTGAGGATGAAGAAGCAGGGAGGTTGATGAAGCAGGGAGGATGAAGAAGCAGTGAGGATGATGAAGCAGTGAGGATGAAGAAGCAGTGAGGATGATGAAGCAGGGAAGATGATGAAGCTGGGAAGATGAAGAAGCAGGGAGGATGAAGAAGCAGGGAGGATGAAGAAGCAGTGAGGATGATGAAGCCGGGAAGATGATGAAGCAGGGAAGATGAAGAAGCAGTGAGGATGAAGAAGCAGGGAGGATGATGAAGCAGGGAGGATGATGAAGCAGGGAGGATGAAGACGCAGGGAGGATGAAGAAGCAGTGAGGATGATGAAGCAGGGAGGATGAAGAAGCAGTGAGGATGATGAAGCAGTGAGGATGAAGAAGCAGGGAGGATGAAGAAGCAGGGAGGATGATGAAGCAGGGAGGATGAAGAAGCGGGGAGGTTGATGAAGCAGTGAGGATGAAGAAGCAATGAGGAAGATGAAGCAGTGAGGATGAAGAAGCAGGGAGGAAGATGAAGCAGTGAGGAAGATGAAGAAGCAGTGAGGATGATGAAGCAGTGAGGATGATGAAGCAGGGAAGATGAAGAAGCAGTGAGGATGATGAATTAGTGAGGATGAAGAAGCAGTGAGGATGATGAAGCAGGGAAGATGAAGAAGCAGTGAGGATGATGAAGCAGTGAGGATGATGAAGCAGGGAAGATGATGAAGAAGGGAAGATGAAGAAGCAGTGAGGATGAAGAAGCAGGGAGGATGAGGAAGCAGGGAGGAAGATGAAGCAGTGAGGATGATGAAGCAGTGAGGATGAGGAAGCAGTGAGGATGATGAAGCAGGGAGGATGAAGAAGCAGGGAGGATGATGAAACAGGGAAGATGAAGAAGCAGTGAGGATGATGAAGCAGTGAGGATGATGAAGCAGTGAGGATGATGAAGCAGTGAGGATGATGAAGCGGTGAGGATGAAGAAGCAGGGAGGATGAAGAAGCAGTGAGGATGATGAAGCAGTGAGGATGATGAAGCAGGGAGGGTGAAGAAGCAGTGAGGATGATAAAGCAGTGAGGAAGATGAAGCAGTGAGGAAGATGAAGCAGTGAGGAAGATGAAGCAGTGAGGATGAAGAAGCAGTGAAGATGATGAAGCAGGGAGGATGAAGAAGCAGTGAGGATAAAGAAGCAGGGAGGATGAAGAAGCAGGGAGGATGATGAAGCAGTGAGGATGATGAAGCAGTGAGGATGATGAAGCAGGGAGGATGAAGAAGCAGTGAGGATGATGAAGCAGGGAGGATGAAGAAGCAGTGAGGATGATGAAGCAGGGAGGATGATGAAGCAGGGAGGATGAAGAAGCAGTGAGGATGATGAAGCAGGGAAGATGAAGAAGCAGTGATGATGATGATGCAGTGAGGATGAAGAAGCAGGGAGGAGGATGAAGCAGTGAGGAAGATGAAGCAGTGAGGATGAAGAAGCAATGAGGAAGATGAAGCAGTGAGGATGAAGAAGCGGGGAGGATGAAGAAGCGGGGAGGATGATGAAGCAGGGATGATATAAAGCAGGGAGGATGAAGAAGCAGGAAGGATGAAGAAGCAGTGAAGATGATGAAGCAGGGAGGATGAAGAAGCAGTGAGGATAAAGAAGCAGTGAGGATGAAGAAGCAGGGAGGATGAAGAAGCAGTGAGGATGATGAAGCAGTGAGGATGATGAAGCAGGGAGGGTGAAGAAGCAGTGAGGATGATAAAGCAGTGAGGAAGATGAAGCAGTGAGGAAGATGAAGCAGTGAGGAAGATGAAGCAGTGAGGATGAAGAAGCAGTGAAGATGATGAAGCAGGGAGGATGAAGAAGCAGTGAGGATAAAGAAGCAGGGAGGATGAAGAAGCAGGGAGGATGATGAAGCAGTGAGGATGATGAAGCAGTGAGGATGATGAAGCAGGGAGGATGAAGAAGCAGTGAGGTTGATGAAGCAGGGAGGATGAAGAAGCAGGGAGGATGAAGAAGCAGTGAGGATGATGAAGCAGGGAAGATGAAGAAGCAGTGAGGATGATGAAGCAGGGAAGATGAAGAAGCAGTGAGGATGATGAAGCAGTGAGGATGATGAAGCAGGGAAGATGATGAAGCAAGGAGGATGTAGAAGCAGTGAGGATGAAGAAGCAGTGAAGATGATGAAGCAGGGAGGATGAAGAAGCAGTGAGGATAAAGAAGCAGGGAGGATGAAGAAGCAGGGAGGATGATGAAGCAGTGAGGATGATGAAGCAGTGAGGATGATGAAGCAGGGAGGATGAAGAAGCAGTGAGGATGATGAAGCAGGGAGGATGAAGAAGCAGTTAGGATGATGAAGCAGGGAGGATGATGAAGCAGGGAGGATGAAGAAGCAGTGAGGATGATGAAGCAGGGAAGATGAAGAAGCAGTGAGGATGATGAAGCGGTGAGGATGAAGAAGCAGGGAGGATGAAGAAGCAGTGAGGATGATGAAGCAGTGAGGATGATGAAGCAGGGAGGGTGAAGAAGCAGTGAGGATGATAAAGCAGTGAGGAAGATGAAGCAGTGAGGAAGATGAAGCAGTGAGGAAGATGAAGCAGTGAGGATGAAGAAGCAGTGAAGATGATGAAGCAGGGAGGATAAAGAAGCAGTGAGGATAAAGAAGCAGGGAGGATGAAGAAGCAGGGAGGATGAAGAAGCAGTGAGGATGATGAAGCAGTGAGGATGATGAAGCAGGGAGGGTGAAGAAGCAGTGAGGATGATAAAGCAGTGAGGAAGATGAAGCAGTGAGGAAGATGAAGCAGTGAGGAAGATGAAGCAGTGAGGATGAAGAAGCAGTGAAGATGATGAAGCAGGGAGGATGAAGAAGCAGTGAGGATAAAGAAGCAGGGAGGATGAAGAAGCAGGGAGGATGATGAAGCAGTGAGGATGATGAAGCAGTGAGGATGATGAAGCAGGGAGGATGAAGAAGCAGTGAGGATGATGAAGCAGGGAGGATGATGAAGCAGGGAAGATGAAGAAGCAGTGAGGATGATGAAGCAGGGAAGATGAAGAAGCAGTGAGGATGATGAAGCAGTGAGGATGATGAAGCAGGGAAGATGATGAAGCAAGGAGGATGAAGAAGCAGTGAGGATGAAGAAGCAGTGAAGATGATGAAGCAGGGAGGATGAAGAAGCAGTGAGGATAAAGAAGCAGGGAGGATGAAGAAGCAGGGAGGATGATGAAGCAGTGAGGATGATGAAGCAGTGAGGATGATGAAGCAGGGAGGATGAAGAAGCAGTGAGGATGATGAAGCAGGGAGGATGAAGAAGCAGTGAGGATGATGAAGCAGGGAGGATGATGAAGCAGGGAGGATGAAGAAGCAGTGAGGATGATGAAGCAGGGAAGATGAAGAAGCAGTGATGATGATGATGCAGTGAGGATGAAGAAGCAGGGAGGAAGATGAAGCAGTGAGGAAGATGAAGCAGTGAGGATGAAGAAGCAATGAGGAAGATGAAGCAGTGAGGATGAAGAAGCGGGGAGGATTAAGAAGCGGGGAGGATGATGAAGCAGGGATGATATAAAGCAGGGAGGATGAAGAAGCAGGAAGGATGATGAAGCAGTGAGGATGATGAAGCAGGGAGGATGAAGAAGCAGTGAGGATGATGAAGCAGTGAGGATGATGAAGCAGGGAGGATGAAGAAGCAGTGAGGATGATGAAGCAGGGAGGATGAAGAAGCTGTGAGGATGATGAAGCAGGGAGGATGATGAAGCAGGGAGGATGAAGAAGCAGTGAGGATGATGAAGCAGGGAAGATGAAGAAGCAGTGATGATGATGAAGCAGTGAGGATGAAGAAGCAGGGAGGAAGATGAAGCAGTGAGGAAGATGAAGCAGTGAGGATGAAGAAGCAATGAGGAAGATGAAGCAGTGAGGATGAAGAAGCGGGGAGGATGAAGAAGCGGGGAGGATGATGAAGCAGAGATGATATAAAGCAGGGAGGATGAAGAAGCAGGGAGGATGATGAAGCAGGGAGGATGAAGAAGCAGGGAGTATGAAGAAGCAGTGAGGATGATGAAGCAGGGAGGATGAAGAAGCAGTGAGGATGATGAAGCAGGGAGGATGAAGAAGCAGGGAGGATGATGAAGCAGCGAGGATGAAGAAGCAGGGAGGATGAAGAAGCAGGGAGGATGAAGAAGCAGTGAGGATTATGAAGCAGTGAGGATGAAGAAGCAGGGAGGATGAAGAAGCAGGGAGGATGATGAAGCAGGGAGGATGATGAAGCAGGGAGGATGAAGAAGCGGGGAGGATGATGAAGCAGTGAGGATGAAGAAGCAATGAGAAAGATGAAGCAGTGAGGATGAAGAAGCAGGGAGGAAGATGAAGCAATGAGGAAGATGAAGAAGCAGTGAGGATGATGAAGCAGTGAGGATGATGAAGCAGGGAAGATGAAGAAGCAGTGAGGATTAAGAAGCAGTGAGGATGATGAAGCAGTGAGGATGAAGAAGCAGTGAGGATGAAGAAGCAGTGAGGATGATGAAGCAGGGAAGATGATGAAGCTGGGAAGATGAAGAAGCAGTGAGGATGAAGAAGCAGGGAGGATGAAGAAGCAGGGAGGATGAAGAAGCAGTGAGGATGATGAAGCCGGGAAGATGATGAAGCAGGGAAGATGAAGAAGCAGTGAGGATGAAGAAGCAGGGAGGATGATGAAGCAGGGAGGATGATGAAGCAGGGAGGATGAAGACGCAGGGAGGATGAAGAAGCAGTGAGGATGATGAAGCAGGGAGGATGAAGAAGCAGTGAGGATGATGAAGCAGTGATGATGAAGAAGCAGGGAAGATGAAGAAGCAGTGAGGATTAAGAAGCAGTGAGGATGATGAAGCAGTGAGGATGAAGAAGCAGTGAGGATGAAGAAGCAGTGAGGATGATGAAGCAGGGAAGATGATGAAGCTGGGAAGATGAAGAAGCAGTGAGGATGAAGAAGCAGGGAGGATGAAGAAGCAGGGAGGATGAAGAAGCAGTGAGGATTATGAAGCCGGGAAGATGATGAAGCAGGGAAGATGAAGAAGCAGTGAGGATGAAGAAGCAGGGAGGATGATGAAGCAGGGAGGATGATGAAGCAGGGAGGATGAAGACGCAGGGAGGATGAAGAAGCAGTGAGGATGATGAAGTAGGGAGGATGAAGAAGCAGTGAGGATGATGAAGCAGTGAGGATGAAGAAGCAGGGAGGATGAAGAAGCAGGGAGGATGATGAAGCAGGGAGGATGAAGAAGCGGGGAGGTTGATGAAGCAGTGAGGATGAAGAAGCAATGAGGAAGATGAAGCAGTGAGGATGAAGAAGCAGGGAGGAAGATGAAGCAGTGAGGAAGATGAAGAAGCAGTGAGGATGATGAAGCAGTGAGGATGATGAAGCAGGGAAGATGAAGAAGCAGTGAGGATGATGAAGCAGTGAGGATGAAGAAGCAGTGAGGATGATGAAGCAGGGAAGATGATGAAGAAGGGAAGATGAAGAAGCAGTGAGGATGAAGAAGCAGGGAGGATGAAGAAGCAGGGAGGAAGATGAAGCAGTGAGGATGATGAAGCAGTGAGGATGAGGAAGCAGTGAGGATGATGAAGCAGTGAGGATGAAGAAGCAGGGAGGATGAAGAAGCAGTGAGGATGATGAAGCAGGGAGGATGATGAAGCAGTGAGGATGAAGAAGCAGGGAAGATGAAGAAGCAGTGAGGATGAAGAAGCAGGGAGGGTGAAGAAGCAGTGAGGATGATAAAGCAGTGAGGAAGATGAAGCAGTGAGGAAGATGAAGCAGTGAGGAAGATGAAGCAGTGAGGATGAAGAAGCAGTGAAGATTATGAAGCAGGGAGGATTAAGAAGCAGGGAGGATAAAGAAGCAGGGAGGATGAAGAAGCAGGGAGGATGATGAAGCAGTGAGGATGATGAAGCAGTGAGGATGATGAAGTAGTGAGGATGATGAAGCAGGGAGGATGAAGAAGCAGTGAGGATGATGAAGCAGGGAGGATGAAGAAGCAGGGAGGATGAAGAAGCAGTCAGGATGATGAAGCAGGGAGGATGAAGAAGCAGTAAAGGATGATGAAGCAGGGAGGATGAAGAAGCAGTGAGGATGAAGAAGCAGGGAGGTTGATGAAGCAGGGAGGATGAAGAAGCAGTGAGGATGATGAAGCAGTGAGGATGAAGAAGCAGTGAGGATGATGAAGCAGGGAGGATGAAGAAGCAGGGAGGATGATGAAGCAGTGAGGATGAAGAAGCAGTGAGGATGATGAAGCAGTGAGGATGATGAAGCAGTGAGGATGATAAAGCAGGGAGGGTGAAGAAGCAATGAGGAAGATGAAGCAGTGAGGATGAAGAAGCGGGGAGGATGAAGAAGCGGGGAGGATGATGAAGCAGAGATGATATAAAGCAGGGAGGATGAAGAAGCAGGGAGAATGATGAAGCAGGGAGGATGAAGAAGCAGGGAGTATGAAGAAGCAGTGAGGATGATGAAGCAGGGAGGATGAAGAAGCAGTGAGGATGATGAAGCAGGGAGGATGAAGAAGCAGGGAGGATGATGAAGCAGCGAGGATGAAGAAGCAGGGAGGATGAAGAAGCAGGGAGGATGAAGAAGCAGTGAGGATTATGAAGCAGTGAGGATGAAGAAGCAGGGAGGATGAAGAAGCAGGGAGGATGATGAAGCAGGGAGGATGATGAAGCAGGGAGGATGAAGAAGCGGGGAGGATGATGAAGCAGTGAGGATGAAGAAGCAATGAGAAAGATGAAGCAGTGAGGATGAAGAAGCAGGGAGGAAGATGAAGCAATGAGGAAGATGAAGAAGCAGTGAGGATGATGAAGCAGTGAGGATGATGAAGCAGGGAAGATGAAGAAGCAGTGAGGATTAAGAAGCAGTGAGGATGATGAAGCAGTGAGGATGAAGAAGCAGTGAGGATGAAGAAGCAGTGAGGATGATGAAGCAGGGAAGATGATGAAGCTGGGAAGATGAAGAAGCAGTGAGGATGAAGAAGCAGGGAGGATGAAGAAGCAGGGAGGATGAAGAAGCAGTGAGGATGATGAAGCCGGGAAGATGATGAAGCAGGGAAGATGAAGAAGCAGTGAGGATGAAGAAGCAGGGAGGATGATGAAGCAGGGAGGATGATGAAGCAGGGAGGATGAAGACGCAGGGAGGATGAAGAAGCAGTGAGGATGATGAAGCAGGGAGGATGAAGAAGCAGTGAGGATGATGAAGCAGTGAGGATGAAGAAGCAGGGAAGATGAAGAAGCAGTGAGGATTAAGAAGCAGTGAGGATGATGAAGCAGTGAGGATGAAGAAGCAGTGAGGATGAAGAAGCAGTGAGGATGATGAAGCAGGGAAGATGATGAAGCTGGGAAGATGAAGAAGCAGTGAGGATGAAGAAGCAGGGAGGATGAAGAAGCAGGGAGGATGAAGAAGCAGTGAGGATGATGAAGCCGGGAAGATGATGAAGCAGGGAAGATGAAGAAGCAGTGAGGATGAAGAAGCAGGGAGGATGATGAAGCAGGGAGGATGATGAAGCAGGGAGGATGAAGACGCAGGGAGGATGAAGAAGCAGTGAGGATGATGAAGCAGGGAGGATGAAGAAGCAGTGAGGATGATGAAGCAGTGAGGATGAAGAAGAAGGGAGGATGAAGAAGCAGGGAGGATGATGAAGCAGGGAGGATGAAGAAGCGGGGAGGTTGATGAAGCAGTGAGGATGAAGAAGCAATGAGGAAGATGAAGCAGTGAGGATGAAGAAGCAGGGAGGAAGATGAAGCAGTGAGGAAGATGAAGAAGCAGTGAGGATGATGAGCAGTGAGGATGATGAAGCAGGGAAGATGAAGAAGCAGTGAGGATGATGAAGCAGTGAGGATGAAGAAGCAGTGAGGATGATGAAGCAGGGAGGATGAGGAAGCAGGGAGGAAGATGAAGCAGTGAGGATGATGAAGCAGTGAGGATGAGGAAGCAGTGAGGATGATGAAGCAGTGAGGATGAAGAAGCAGGAAGGATGAAGAAGCAGTGAGGATGATGAAGCAGGGAGGATGATGAAGCAGTGAGGATGAAGAAGCAGGGAAGATGAAGAAGCAGTGAGGATGAAGAAGCAGGGAGGGTGAAGAAGCAGTGAGGATGATAAAGCAGTGAGGAAGATGAAGCAGTGAGGAAGATGAAGCAGTGAGGAAGATGAAGCAGTGAGGATGAAGAAGCAGTGAAGATTATGAAGCAGGGAGGATTAAGAAGCAGGGAGGATAAAGAAGCAGGGAGGATGAAGAAGCAGGGAGGATGATGAAGCAGTGAGGATGATGAAGCAGTGAGGATGATGAAGTAGTGAGGATGATGAAGCAGGGAGGATGAAGAAGCAGTGTGGATGATGAAGCAGGGAGGATGAAGAAGCAGGGAGGATGAAGAAGCAGTCAGGATGATGAAGCAGGGAGGATGAAGAAGCAGTAAAGGATGATGAAGCAGGGAGGATGAAGAAGCAGTGAGGATGAAGAAGCAGGGAGGTTGATGAAGCAGGGAGGATGAAGAAGCAGTGAGGATGATGAAGCAGTGAGGATGAAGAAGCAGTGAGGATGATGAAGCAGGGAGGATGAAGAAGCAGGGAGGATGATGAAGCAGTGAGGATGAAGAAGCAGTGAGGATGATGAAGCAGTGAGGATGATGAAGCAGTGAGGATGATAAAGCAGGGAGGGTGAAGAAGCAGTGAGGATGATGAAGCAGGGAGGATGATGAAGCAGTGAGGATGAAGAAGCAGGGAGGATGATGAAGCAGTGAGGATGATGAAGCAGGGAGGATGATGAAGCAGTGAGGATGAAGAAGCAGGGAGGATGATGAAGCAGGGAGGATGAAGAAGCAGTGAGGAAGATGAAGCAGTGAAGATGATGAAGCAGGGAGGATGAAGAAGCAGCTAGGATGATGAAGCAGTGAGGATGAAGAAGCAGTGAGGATGATGAAGCAGGGAGGATGAAGAAGCAGTGAGGATGAAGAAGCAGGGAGGAAGATGAAGCAAGGAGGATGAAGAAGCAGTGAGGATGATGAAGCAGGGAAGATGATGAAGCAGGGAGGATGAAGAAGCAGTGAGGATGAAGAAGCAGTGAAGATGATGAAGCAGGGAGGATGAAGAGGCAGTGAGGATGATGAAGCAGTGAGGATGAAGAAGCAGTGAGGATGATGAAGCAGGGAAGATGAAGAAGCAGTGAGGATTATGAAGCAGTGAGGATGATGAAGCAGGGAAGATGATGAAGCAAGGAGGATGAAGAAGCAGTGAGGATGAAGAAGCAGGGAGGATGAAGAAGCAGTGAGGATGATGAAGCAGGGAGGATGAAGAAGCAGTGAGGATGAAGAAGCAGGGAAGATGAAGAAGCAGTGAGGATGAAGAAGCAGGGAGGATGAAGAAGCAGGGAGGATGAAGAAGCAGTGAGGATGGTGAAGCAGTGAGGATGATGAAGCAGGGAGGATGAAGAAGCAGTGAGGATGAAGAAGCAGTGAAGATGAAGAAGCAGTGAGGATGAAGAAGCAGGGAGGATGAAGAAGTAGGGAGGATGAAGAAGCAGTGAGGATGATGAAGCAGGGAGGATGAAGAAGCAGGAAGGATGAAGAAGCAGGGAGGATGAAGAAGCAGTGAGGATGATGAAGCAGGGAGGATGAAGAAGCAGGGAGGATGATGAAGCAGGGAGGATGAAGAAGCAGTGAGGATGATGAAGCAGGGAGGATGTAGAAGCAGTGAGGATGATGAAGCAGGGAGGATGAAGAAGCAGTGAGGATGATGAAGCAGGGAGGATGAAGAAGCAGGGAGGATGATGAAGCAGTGAGGATGAAGAAGCAGTGAGGATAAAGAAGCAGGGAGGATGAAGAAGCAGTGAGGATGATAAAGCAGTGAGGATGGAGAAGCAGTGAGGATGATGAAGCAGGGAGGATGAAGAAGCAGGGAGGATGAAGAAGCAGTCAGGATGATGAAGCAGGGAGGATGAAGAAGCAGTAAAGGATGATGAAGCAGGGAGGATGAAGAAGCAGTGAGGATGAAGAAGCAGGGAGGTTGATGAAGCAGGGAGGATGAAGAAGCAGTGAGGATGATGAAGCAGTGAGGATGAAGAAGCAGTGAGGATGATGAAGCAGGGAAGATGATGAAGCTGGGAAGATGAAGAAGCAGGGAGGATGAAGAAGCAGGGAGGATGAAGAAGCAGTGAGGATGATGAAGCCGGGAAGATGATGAAGCAGGGAAGATGAAGAAGCAGTGAGGATGAAGAAGCAGGGAGGATGATGAAGCAGGGAGGATGATGAAGCAGGGAGGATGAAGACGCAGGGAGGATGAAGAAGCAGTGAGGATGATGAAGCAGGGAGGATGAAGAAGCAGTGAGGATGATGAAGCAGTGAGGATGAAGAAGCAGGGAGGATGAAGAAGCAGGGAGGATGATGAAGCAGGGAGGATGAAGAAGCGGGGAGGTTGATGAAGCAGTGAGGATGAAGAAGCAATGAGGATGGTGAAGCAGTGAGGATGATGAAGCAGGGAGGATGAAGAAGCAGTGAGGATGAAGAAGCAGTGAAGATGAAGAAGCAGTGAGGATGAAGAAGCAGGGAGGATGAAGAAGTAGGGAGGATGATGAAGCAGGGAGGATGAAGAAGCAGGAAGGATGAAGAAGCAGGGAGGATGAAGAAGCAGTGAGGATGATGAAGCAGGGAGGATGAAGAAGCAGGGAGGATGATGAAGCAGTGAGGATGATGAAGCAGGGAAGATGATGAAGCAAGGAGGATGAAGAAGCAGTGAGGATGAAGAAGCAGGGAGGATGAAGAAGCAGTGAGGATGATGAAGCAGGGAGGATGAAGAAGCAGTGAGGATGAAGAAGCAGGGAAGATGAAGAAGCAGTGAGGATGAAGAAGCAGGGAGGATGAAGAAGCAGGGAGGATGAAGAAGCAGTGAGGATGGTGAAGCAGTGAGGATGATGAAGCAGGGAGGATGAAGAAGCAGTGAGGATGAAGAAGCAGTGAGGATGAAGAAGCAGGGAGGATGAAGAAGTAGGGAGGATGAAGAAGCAGTGAGGATGATGAAGCAGGGAGGATGAAGAAGCAGGAAGGATGAAGAAGCAGGGAGGATGAAGAAGCAGTGAGGATGATGAAGCAGGGAGGATGAAGAAGCAGGGAGGATGATGAAGCAGGGAGGATGAAGAAGCAGTGAGGATGATGAAGCAGGGAGGATGTAGAAGCAGTGAGGATGATGAAGCAGGGAGGATGAAGAAGCAGTGAGGATGATGAAGCAGGGAGGATGAAGAAGCAGGGAGGATGATGAAGCAGTGAGGATGAAGAAGCAGTGAGGATAAAGAAGCAGGGAGGATGAAGAAGCAGTGAGGATGATAAAGCAGTGAGGATGGAGAAGCAGTGAGGATGATAAAGCAGTGAGGAAGATGAAGCAGTGAGGAAGATGAAGCAGTGAGGATGAAGAAGCAGTGAAGATTATGAAGCAGGGAGGATTAAGAAGCAGGGAGGATAAAGAAGCAGGGAGGATGAAGAAGCAGGGAGGATGATGAAGCAGTGAGGATGATGAAGCAGTGAGGATGATGAAGTAGTGAGGATGATGAAGCAGGGAGGATGAAGAAGCAGTGAGGATGATGAAGCAGGGAGGATGAAGAAGCAGGGAGGATGAAGAAGCAGTCAGGATGATGAAGCAGGGAGGATGAAGAAGCAGTAAAGGATGATGAAGCAGGGAGGATGAAGAAGCAGTGAGGATGAAGAAGCAGGGAGGTTGATGAAGCAGGGAGGATGAAGAAGCAGTGAGGATGATGAAGCAGTGAGGATGAAGAAGCAGTGAGGATGATGAAGCAGGGAGGATGAAGAAGCAGGGAGGATGATGAAGCAGTGAGGATGAAGAAGCAGTGAGGATGATGAAGCAGTGAGGATGATGAAGCAGTGAGGATGATGAAGCAGGGAGGGTGAAGAAGCAGTGAGGATGATGAAGCAGGGAGGATGATGAAGCAGTGAGGATGAAGAAGCAGGGAGGATGATGAAGCAGTGAGGATGATGAAGCAGGGAGGATGATGAAGCAGTGAGGATGAAGAAGCAGGGAGGATGATGAAGCAGGGAGGATGAAGAAGCAGTGAGGAAGATGAAGCAGTGAAGATGATGAAGCAGGGAGGATGAAGAAGCAGTGAGGATGATGAAGCAGTGAGGATGAAGAAGCAGTGAGGATGATGAAGCAGGGAGGATGAAGAAGCAGTGAGGATGAAGAAGCAGGGAGGAAGATGAAGCAAGGAGGATGAAGAAGCAGTGAGGATGATGAAGCAGGGAAGATGATGAAGCAGGGAGGATGAAGAAGCAGTGAGGATGAAGAAGCAGTGAAGATGATGAAGCAGGGAGGATGAAGAGGCAGTGAGGATGATGAAGCAGTGAGGATGAAGAAGCAGTGAGGATGATGAAGCAGGGAAGATGAAGAAGCAGTGAGGATGATGAAGCAGTGAGGATGATGAAGCAGGGAAGATGATGAAGCAAGGAGGATGAAGAAGCAGTGAGGATGAAGAAGCAGGGAGGATGAAGAAGCAGTGAGGATGATGAAGCAGGGAGGATGAAGAAGCAGTGAGGATGAAGAAGCAGGGAAGATGAAGAAGCAGTGAGGATGAAGAAGCAGGGAGGATGAAGAAGCAGTGAGGATGGTGAAGCAGTGAGGATGATGAAGCAGGGAGGATGAAGAAGCAGTGAGGATGAAGAAGCAGTGAAGATGAAGAAGCAGTGAGGATGAAGAAGCAGGGAGGATGAAGAAGTAGGGAGGATGAAGAAGCAGTGAGGATGATGAAGCAGGGAGGATGAAGAAGCAGGAAGGATGAAGAAGCAGGGAGGATGAAGAAGCAGTGAGGATGATGAAGCAGGGAGGATGAAGAAGCAGGGAGGATGATGAAGCAGGGAGGATGAAGAAGCAGTGAGGATGATGAAGCAGGGAGGATGTAGAAGCAGTGAGGATGATGAAGCAGGGAGGATGAAGAAGCAGTGAGGATGATGAAGCAGGGAGGATGAAGAAGCAGGGAGGATGATGAAGCAGTGAGGATGAAGAAGCAGTGAGGATAAAGAAGCAGGGAGGATGAAGAAGCAGTGAGGATGATAAAGCAGTGAGGATGGAGAAGCAGTGAGGATGATGAAGCAGGGAGGATGAAGAAGCAGGGAGGATGAAGAAGCAGTCAGGATGATGAAGCAGGGAGGATGAAGAAGCAGTAAAGGATGATGAAGCAGGGAGGATGAAGAAGCAGTGAGGATGAAGAAGCAGGGAGGTTGATGAAGCAGGGAGGATGAAGAAGCAGTGAGGATGATGAAGCAGTGAGGATGAAGAAGCAGTGAGGATGATGAAGCAGGGAAGATGATGAAGCTGGGAAGATGAAGAAGCAGGGAGGATGAAGAAGCAGGGAGGATGAAGAAGCAGTGAGGATGATGAAGCCGGGAAGATGATGAAGCAGGGAAGATGAAGAAGCAGTGAGGATGAAGAAGCAGGGAGGATGATGAAGCAGGGAGGATGAAGACGCAGGGAGGATGAAGAAGCAGTGAGGATGATGAAGCAGGGAGGATGAAGAAGCAGTGAGGATGATGAAGCAGTGAGGATGAAGAAGCAGGGAGGATGAAGAAGCAGGGAGGATGATGAAGCAGGGAGGATGAAGAAGCGGGGAGGTTGATGAAGCAGTGAGGATGAAGAAGCAATGAGGATGGTGAAGCAGTGAGGATGATGAAGCAGGGAGGATGAAGAAGCAGTGAGGATGAAGAAGCAGTGAAGATGAAGAAGCAGTGAGGATGAAGAAGCAGGGAGGATGAAGAAGTAGGGAGGATGATGAAGCAGGGAGGATGAAGAAGCAGGAAGGATGAAGAAGCAGGGAGGATGAAGAAGCAGTGAGGATGATGAAGCAGGGAGGATGAAGAAGCAGGGAGGATGATGAAGCAGTGAGGATGATGAAGCAGGGAAGATGATGAAGCAAGGAGGATGAAGAAGCAGTGAGGATGAAGAAGCAGGGAGGATGAAGAAGCAGTGAGGATGATGAAGCAGGGAGGATGAAGAAGCAGTGAGGATGATGAAGCGGTGAGGATGATGAAGCAGTGAGGATGATGAAGCGGTGAGGATGAAGAAGCAGGGAGGATGAAGAAGCAGTGAGGATGATGAAGCAGTGAGGATGATGAAGCAGGGAGGGTGAAGAAGCAGTGAGGATGATAAAGCAGTGAGGAAGATGAAGCAGTGAGGAAGATGAAGCAGTGAGGAAGATGAAGCAGTGAGGATGAAGAAGCAGTGAAGATGATGAAGCAGGGAGGATGAAGAAGCAGTGAGGATAAAGAAGCAGGGAGGATGAAGAAGCAGGGAGGATGATGAAGCAGTGAGGATGATGAAGCAGTGAGGATGATGAAGCAGGGAGGATGAAGAAGCAGTGAGGATGATGAAGCAGGGAGGATGAAGAAGCAGTGAGGATGATGAAGCAGGGAGGATGATGAAGCAGGGAGGATGATGAAGCAGGGAAGATGAAGAAGCAGTGATGATGATGATGCAGTGAGGATGAAGAAGCAGGAAGGAAGATGAAGCAGTGAGGAAGATGAAGCAGTGAGGATGAAGAAGCAATGAGGAAGATGAAGCAGTGAGGATGAAGAAGCGGGGAAGATGAAGAAGCAGTGAGGATGATGAAGCAGTGAGGATGATGAAGCAGGGAAGATGATGAAGCAAGGAGGATGAAGAAGCAGTGAGGATGAAGAAGCAGGGAGGATGAAGAAGCAGTGAGGATGATGAAGCAGGGAGGATGAAGAAGCAGTGAGGATGAAGAAGCAGGGAAGATGAAGAAGCAGTGAGGATGAAGAAGCAGGGAGGATGAAGAAGCAGGGAGGATGAAGAAGCAGTGAGGATGGTGAAGCAGTGAGGATGATGAAGCAGGGAGGATGAAGAAGCAGTGAGGATGAAGAAGCAGTGAAGATGAAGAAGCAGTGAGGATGAAGAAGCAGGGAGGATGAAGAAGTAGGGAGGATGAAGAAGCAGTGAGGATGATGAAGCAGGGAGGATGAAGAAGCAGGAAGGATGAAGAAGCAGTGAGGATGATGAAGCAGGGAGGATGAAGAAGCAGGGAGGATGATGAAGCAGGGAGGATGAAGAAGCAGTGAGGATGATGAAGCAGGGAGGATGTAGAAGCAGTGAGGATGATGAAGCAGGGAGGATGAAGAAGCAGTGAGGATGATGAAGCCGGGAGGATGAAGAAGCAGGGAGGATGATGAAGCAGTGAGGATGAAGAAGCAGTGAGGATAAAGAAGCAGGGAGGATGAAGAAGCAGTGAGGATGATAAAGCAGTGAGGATGGAGAAGCAGTGAGGATGATGAAGCAGGGAGGATGAAGAAGCAGGGAGGATGAAGAAGCAGTCAGGATGATGAAGCAGGGAGGATGAAGAAGCAGTAAAGGATGATGAAGCAGGGAGGATGAAGAAGCAGTGAGGATGAAGAAGCAGGGAGGTTGATGAAGCAGGGAGGATGAAGAAGCAGTGAGGATGATGAAGCAGTGAGGATGAAGAAGCAGTGAGGATGATGAAGCAGGGAAGATGATGAAGCTGGGAAGATGAAGAAGCAGGGAGGATGAAGAAGCAGGGAGGATGAAGAAGCAGTGAGGATGATGAAGCCGGGAAGATGATGAAGCAGGGAAGATGAAGAAGCAGTGAGGATGAAGAAGCAGGGAGGATGATGAAGCAGGGAGGATGATGAAGCAGGGAGGATGAAGACGCAGGGAGGATGAAGAAGCAGTGAGGATGATGAAGCAGGGAGGATGAAGAAGCAGTGAGGATGATGAAGCAGTGAGGATGAAGAAGCAGGGAGGATGAAGAAGCAGGGAGGATGATGAAGCAGGGAGGATGAAGAAGCGGGGAGGTTGATGAAGCAGTGAGGATGAAGAAGCAATGAGGATGGTGAAGCAGTGAGGATGATGAAGCAGGGAGGATGAAGAAGCAGTGAGGATGAAGAAGCAGTGAAGATGAAGAAGCAGTGAGGATGAAGAAGCAGGGAGGATGAAGAAGTAGGGAGGATGATGAAGCAGGGAGGATGAAGAAGCAGGAAGGATGAAGAAGCAGGGAGGATGAAGAAGCAGTGAGGATGATGAAGCAGGGAGGATGAAGAAGCAGGGAGGATGATGAAGCAGTGAGGATGATGAAGCAGGGAAGATGATGAAGCAAGGAGGATGAAGAAGCAGTGAGGATGAAGAAGCAGGGAGGATGAAGAAGCAGTGAGGATGATGAAGCAGGGAGGATGAAGAAGCAGTGAGGATGAAGAAGCAGGGAAGATGAAGAAGCAGTGAGGATGAAGAAGCAGGGAGGATGAAGAAGCAGGGAGGATGAAGAAGCAGTGAGGATGGTGAAGCAGTGAGGATGATGAAGCAGGGAGGATGAAGAAGCAGTGAGGATGAAGAAGCAGTGAAGATGAAGAAGCAGTGAGGATGAAGAAGCAGGGAGGATGAAGAAGTAGGGAGGATGAAGAAGCAGTGAGGATGATGAAGCAGGGAGGATGAAGAAGCAGGAAGGATGAAGAAGCAGGGAGGATGAAGAAGCAGTGAGGATGATGAAGCAGGGAGGATGAAGAAGCAGGGAGGATGATGAAGCAGTGAGGATGAAGAAGCAATGAGGAAGATGAAGCAGTGAGGATGAAGAAGCAGGGAGGAAGATGAAGCAGTGAGGAAGATGAAGAAGCAGTGAGGATGATGAAGCAGTGAGGATGATGAAGCAGGGAAGATGAAGAAGCAGTGAGGATGATGAATTAGTGAGGATGAAGAAGCAGTGAGGATGATGAAGCAGGGAAGATGAAGAAGCAGTGAGGATGATGAAGCAGTGAGGATGAAGAAGCAGTGAGGATGATGAAGCAGGGAAGATGATGAAGAAGGGAAGATGAAGAAGCAGTGAGGATGAAGAAGCAGGGAGGATGAGGAAGCAGGGAGGAAGATGAAGCAGTGAGGATGATGAAGCAGTGAGGATGAGGAAGCAGTGAGGATGATGAAGCAGGGAGGATGAAGAAGCAGGGAGGATGATGAAACAGGGAAGATGAAGAAGCAGTGAGGATGATGAAGCGGTGAGGATGATGAAGCAGTGAGGATGATGAAGCAGTGAGGATGATGAAGCGGTGAGGATGAAGAAGCAGGGAGGATGAAGAAGCAGTGAGGATGATGAAGCAGTGAGGATGATGAAGCAGGGAGGGTGAAGAAGCAGTGAGGATGATAAAGCAGTGAGGAAGATGAAGCAGTGAGGAAGATGAAGCAGTGAGGAAGATGAAGCAGTGAGGATGAAGAAGCAGTGAAGATGATGAAGCAGGGAGGATGAAGAAGCAGTGAGGATAAAGAAGCAGGGAGGATGAAGAAGCAGGGAGGATGATGAAGCAGTGAGGATGATGAAGCAGTGAGTATGATGACGCAGGGAGGATGAAGAAGCAGTGAGGATGATGAAGCAGGGAGGATGAAGAAGCAGTGAGGATGATGAAGCAGGGAGGATGATGAAGCAGGGAAGATGAAGAAGCAGTGATGATGATGATGCAGTGAGGAGGAAGAAGCAGGGAGGAAGATGAAGCAGTGAGGAAGATGAAGCAGTGAGGATGAAGAAGCAATGAGGAAGATGAAGCAGTGAGGATGAAGAAGCGGGGAAGATGAAGAAGCAGTGAGGATGATGAAGCAGTGAGGATGATGAAGCAGGGAAGATGATGAAGCAAGGAGGATGAAGAAGCAGTGAGGATGAAGAAGCAGGGAGGATGAAGAAGCAGTGAGGATGATGAAGCAGGGAGGATGAAGAAGCAGTGAGGATGAAGAAGCAGGGAAGATGAAGAAGCAGTGAGGATGAAGAAGCAGGGAGGATGAAGAAGCAGGGAGGATGAAGAAGCAGTGAGGATGGTGAAGCAGTGAGGATGATGAAGCAGGGAGGATGAAGAAGCAGTGAGGATGAAGAAGCAGTGAAGATGAAGAAGCAGTGAGGATGAAGAAGCAGGGAGGATGAAGAAGTAGGGAGGATGAAGAAGCAGTGAGGATGATGAAGCAGGGAGGATGAAGAAGCAGGAAGGATGAAGAAGCAGTGAGGATGATGAAGCAGGGAGGATGAAGAAGCAGGGAGGATGATGAAGCAGGGAGGATGAAGAAGCAGTGAGGATGATGAAGCAGGGAGGATGTAGAAGCAGTGAGGATGATGAAGCAGGGAGGATGAAGAAGCAGTGAGGATGATGAAGCCGGGAGGATGAAGAAGCAGGGAGGATGATGAAGCAGTGAGGATGAAGAAGCAGTGAGGATAAAGAAGCAGGGAGGATGAAGAAGCAGTGAGGATGATAAAGCAGTGAGGATGGAGAAGCAGTGAGGATGATGAAGCAGGGAGGATGAAGAAGCAGTCAGGATGATGAAGCAGGGAGGATGAAGAAGCAGTAAAGGATGATGAAGCAGGGAGGATGAAGAAGCAGTGAGGATGAAGAAGCAGGGAGGTTGATGAAGCAGGGAGGATGAAGAAGCAGTGAGGATGATGAAGCAGTGAGGATGAAGAAGCAGTGAGGATGATGAAGCAGGGAAGATGATGAAGCTGGGAAGATGAAGAAGCAGGGAGGATGAAGAAGCAGGGAGGATGAAGAAGCAGTGAGGATGATGAAGCCGGGAAGATGATGAAGCAGGGAAGATGAAGAAGCAGTGAGGATGAAGAAGCAGGGAGGATGATGAAGCAGGGAGGATGATGAAGCAGGGAGGATGAAGACGCAGGGAGGATGAAGAAGCAGTGAGGATGATGAAGCAGGGAGGATGAAGAAGCAGTGAGGATGATGAAGCAGTGAGGATGAAGAAGCAGGGAGGATGAAGAAGCAGGGAGGATGATGAAGCAGGGAGGATGAAGAAGCGGGGAGGTTGATGAAGCAGTGAGGATGAAGAAGCAATGAGGATGGTGAAGCAGTGAGGATGATGAAGCAGGGAGGATGAAGAAGCAGTGAGGATGAAGAAGCAGTGAAGATGAAGAAGCAGTGAGGATGAAGAAGCAGGGAGGATGAAGAAGTAGGGAGGATGATGAAGCAGGGAGGATGAAGAAGCAGGAAGGATGAAGAAGCAGGGAGGATGAAGAAGCAGTGAGGATGATGAAGCAGGGAGGATGAAGAAGCAGGGAGGATGATGAAGCAGTGAGGATGATGAAGCAGGGAAGATGATGAAGCAAGGAGGATGAAGAAGCAGTGAGGATGAAGAAGCAGGGAGGATGAAGAAGCAGTGAGGATGATGAAGCAGGGAGGATGAAGAAGCAGTGAGGATGAAGAAGCAGGGAAGATGAAGAAGCAGTGAGGATGAAGAAGCAGGGAGGATGAAGAAGCAGGGAGGATGAAGAAGCAGTGAGGATGGTGAAGCAGTGAGGATGATGAAGCAGGGAGGATGAAGAAGCAGTGAGGATGAAGAAGCAGTGAAGATGAAGAAGCAGTGAGGATGAAGAAGCAGGGAGGATGAAGAAGTAGGGAGGATGAAGAAGCAGTGAGGATGATGAAGCAGGGAGGATGAAGAAGCAGGAAGGATGAAGAAGCAGGGAGGATGAAGAAGCAGTGAGGATGATGAAGCAGGGAGGATGAAGAAGCAGGGAGGATGATGAAGCAGTGAGGATGGTGAAGCAGTGAGGATGATGAAGCAGGGAGGATGAAGAAGCAGTGAGGATGAAGAAGCAGTGAAGATGAAGAAGCAGTGAGGATGAAGAAGCAGGGAGGATGAAGAAGTAGGGAGGATGAAGAAGCAGTGAGGATGATGAAGCAGGGAGGATGAAGAAGCAGGAAGGATGAAGAAGCAGTGAGGATGATGAAGCAGGGAGGATGAAGAAGCAGGGAGGATGATGAAGCAGGGAGGATGAAGAAGCAGTGAGGATGATGAAGCAGGGAGGATGTAGAAGCAGTGAGGATGATGAAGCAGGGAGGATGAAGAAGCAGTGAGGATGATGAAGCCGGGAGGATGAAGAAGCAGGGAGGATGATGAAGCAGTGAGGATGAAGAAGCAGTGAGGATAAAGAAGCAGGGAGGATGAAGAAGCAGTGAGGATGATAAAGCAGTGAGGATGGAGAAGCAGTGAGGATGATGAAGCAGGGAGGATGAAGAAGCAGTCAGGATGATGAAGCAGGGAGGATGAAGAAGCAGTAAAGGATGATGAAGCAGGGAGGATGAAGAAGCAGTGAGGATGAAGAAGCAGGGAGGTTGATGAAGCAGGGAGGATGAAGAAGCAGTGAGGATGATGAAGCAGTGAGGATGAAGAAGCAGTGAGGATGATGAAGCAGGGAAGATGATGAAGCTGGGAAGATGAAGAAGCAGGGAGGATGAAGAAGCAGGGAGGATGAAGAAGCAGTGAGGATGATGAAGCCGGGAAGATGATGAAGCAGGGAAGATGAAGAAGCAGTGAGGATGAAGAAGCAGGGAGGATGATGAAGCAGGGAGGATGATGAAGCAGGGAGGATGAAGACGCAGGGAGGATGAAGAAGCAGTGAGGATGATGAAGCAGGGAGGATGAAGAAGCAGTGAGGATGATGAAGCAGTGAGGATGAAGAAGCAGGGAGGATGAAGAAGCAGGGAAGATGATGAAGCAGGGAGGATGAAGAAGCGGGGAGGTTGATGAAGCAGTGAGGATGAAGAAGCAATGAGGATGGTGAAGCAGTGAGGATGATGAAGCAGGGAGGATGAAGAAGCAGTGAGGATGAAGAAGCAGTGAAGATGAAGAAGCAGTGAGGATGAAGAAGCAGGGAGGATGAAGAAGTAGGGAGGATGATGAAGCAGGGAGGATGAAGAAGCAGGAAGGATGAAGAAGCAGGGAGGATGAAGAAGCAGTGAGGATGATGAAGCAGGGAGGATGAAGAAGCAGGGAGGATGATGAAGCAGTGAGGATGATGAAGCAGGGAAGATGATGAAGCAAGGAGGATGAAGAAGCAGTGAGGATGAAGAAGCAGGGAGGATGAAGAAGCAGTGAGGATGATGAAGCAGGGAGGATGAAGAAGCAGTGAGGATGAAGAAGCAGGGAAGATGAAGAAGCAGTGAGGATGAAGAAGCAGGGAGGATGAAGAAGCAGGGAGGATGAAGAAGCAGTGAGGATGGTGAAGCAGTGAGGATGATGAAGCAGGGAGGATGAAGAAGCAGTGAGGATGAAGAAGCAGTGAAGATGAAGAAGCAGTGAGGATGAAGAAGCAGGGAGGATGAAGAAGTAGGGAGGATGAAGAAGCAGTGAGGATGATGAAGCAGGGAGGATGAAGAAGCAGGAAGGATGAAGAAGCAGGGAGGATGAAGAAGCAGTGAGGATGATGAAGCAGGGAGGATGAAGAAGCAGGGAGGATGATGAAGCAGGGAGGATGAAGAAGCAGTGAGGATGATGAAGCAGGGAGGATGTAGAAGCAGTGAGGATGATGAAGCAGGGAGGATGAAGAAGCAGTGAGGATGATGAAGCAGGGAGGATGAAGAAGCAGGGAGGATGATGAAGCAGTGAGGATGAAGAAGCAGTGAGGATAAAGAAGCAGGGAGGATGAAGAAGCAGTGAGGATGATAAAGCAGTGAGGATGGAGAAGCAGTGAGGATGATGAAGCAGGGAGGATGAAGAAGCAGGGAGGATGAAGAAGCAGTCAGGATGATGAAGCAGGGAGGATGAAGAAGCAGTAAAGGATGATGAAGCAGGGAGGATGAAGAAGCAGTGAGGATGAAGAAGCAGGGAGGTTGATGAAGCAGGGAGGATGAAGAAGCAGTGAGGATGATGAAGCAGTGAGGATGAAGAAGCAGTGAGGATGATGAAGCAGGGAAGATGATGAAGCTGGGAAGATGAAGAAGCAGGGAGGATGAAGAAGCAGGGAGGATGAAGAAGCAGTGAGGATGATGAAGCCGGGAAGATGATGAAGCAGGGAAGATGAAGAAGCAGTGAGGATGAAGAAGCAGGGAGGATGATGAAGCAGGGAGGATGATGAAGCAGGGAGGATGATGAAGCAGGGAGGATGAAGACGCAGGGAGGATGAAGAAGCAGTGAGGATGATGAAGCAGGGAGGATGAAGAAGCAGTGAGGATGATGAAGCAGTGAGGATGAAGAAGCAGGGAGGATGAAGAAGCAGGGAGGATGATGAAGCAGGGAGGATGAAGAAGCGGGGAGGTTGATGAAGCAGTGAGGATGAAGAAGCAATGAGGAAGATGAAGCAGTGAGGATGAAGAAGCAGGGAGGAAGATGAAGCAGTGAGGAAGATGAAGAAGCAGTGAGGATGATGAAGCAGTGAGGATGATGAAGCAGGGAAGATGAAGAAGCAGTGAGGATGATGAATTAGTGAGGATGAAGAAGCAGTGAGGATGATGAAGCAGGGAAGATGAAGAAGCAGTGAGGATGATGAAGCAGTGAGGATGAAGAAGCAGTGAGGATGATGAAGCAGGGAAGATGATGAAGAAGGGAAGATGAAGAAGCAGTGAGGATGAAGAAGCAGGGAGGATGAGGAAGCAGGGAGGAAGATGAAGCAGTGAGGATGATGAAGCAGTGAGGATGAGGAAGCAGTGAGGATGATGAAGCAGGGAGGATGAAGAAGCAGGGAGGATGATGAAACAGGGAAGATGAAGAAGCAGTGAGGATGATGAAGCGGTGAGGATGATGAAGCAGTGAGGATGATGAAGCAGTGAGGATGATGAAGCGGTGAGGATGAAGAAGCAGGGAGGATGAAGAAGCAGTGAGGATGATGAAGCAGTGAGGATGATGAAGCAGGGAGGGTGAAGAAGCAGTGAGGATGATAAAGCAGTGAGGAAGATGAAGCAGTGAGGAAGATGAAGCAGTGAGGAAGATGAAGCAGTGAGGATGAAGAAGCAGTGAAGATGATGAAGCAGGGAGGATGAAGAAGCAGTGAGGATAAAGAGGCAGGGAGGATGAAGAAGCAGGGAGGATGATGAAGCAGTGAGGATGATGAAGCAGTGAGGATGATGAAGCAGGGAGGATGAAGAAGCAGTGAGGATGATGAAGCAGGGAGGATGAAGAAGCAGTGAGGATGATGAAGCAGGGAGGATGATGAAGCAGGGAGGATGAAGAAGCAGTGAGGATGATGAAGCAGGGAAGATGAAGAAGCAGTGATGATGATGATGCAGTGAGGATGAAGAAGCAGGGAGGAAGATGAAGCAGTGAGGAAGATGAAGCAGTGAGGATGAAGAAGCAATGAGGAAGATGAAGCAGTGAGGATGAAGAAGCGGGGAGGATGAAGAAGCGGGGAGGATGATGAAGCAGGGATGATATAAAGCATGGAGGATGAAGAAGCAGGAAGGATGATGAAGCAGTGAGGATGATGAAGCAGGGAGGATGAAGAAGCAGTGAGGATGATGAAGCAGTGAGGATGATGAAGCAGGGAGGATGAAGAAGCAGTGAGGATGATGAAGCAGGGAGGATGAAGAAGCTGTGAGGATGATGAAGCAGGGAGGATGATGAAGCAGGGAGGATGAAGAAGCAGTGAGGATGATGAAGCAGGGAAGATGAAGAAGCAGTGATGATGATGAAGCAGTGAGGATGAAGAAGCAGGGAGGAAGATGAAGCAGTGAGGAAGATGAAGCAGTGAGGATGAAGAAGCAATGAGGAAGATGAAGCAGTGAGGATGAAGAAGCAGTGAAGATGATGAAGCAGGGAGGATGAAGAGGCAGTGAGGATGATGAAGCAGTGAGGATAAAGAAGCAGTGAGGATGATGAAGCAGGGAAGATGAAGAAGCAGTGAGGATGATGAAGCAGTGAGGATGATGAAGCAGGGAAGATGATGAAGCAAGGAGGATGAAGAAGCAGTGAGGATGAAGAAGCAGGGAGGATGAAGAAGCAGTGAGGATGATGAAGCAGGGAGGATGAAGAAGCAGTGAGGATGAAGAAGCAGGGAAGATGAAGAAGCAGTGAGGATGAAGAAGCAGGGAGGATGAAGAAGCAGGGAGGATGAAGAAGCAGTGAGGATGGTGAAGCAGTGAGGATGATGAAGCAGGGAGGATGAAGAAGCAGTGAGGATGAAGAAGCAGTGAAGATGAAGAAGCAGTGAGGATGAAGAAGCAGGGAGGATGAAGAAGTAGGGAGGATGAAGAAGCAGTGAGGATGATGAAGCAGGGAGGATGAAGAAGCAGGAAGGATGAAGAAGCAGGGAGGATGAAGAAGCAGTGAGGATGATGAAGCAGGGAGGATGAAGAAGCAGGGAGGATGATGAAGCAGGGAGGATGAAGAAGCAGTGAGGATGATGAAGCAGGGAGGATGTAGAAGCAGTGAGGATGATGAAGCAGGGAGGATGAAGAAGCAGTGAGGATGATGAAGCAGGGAGGATGAAGAAGCAGGGAGGATGATGAAGCAGTGAGGATGAAGAAGCAGTGAGGATAAAGAAGCAGGGAGGATGAAGAAGCAGTGAGGATGATAAAGCAGTGAGGATGGAGAAGCAGTGAGGATGATGAAGCAGGGAGGATGAAGAAGCAGGGAGGATGAAGAAGCAGTCAGGATGATGAAGCAGGGAGGATGAAGAAGCAGTAAAGGATGATGAAGCAGGGAGGATGAAGAAGCAGTGAGGATGAAGAAGCAGGGAGGTTGATGAAGCAGGGAGGATGAAGAAGCAGTGAGGATGATGAAGCAGTGAGGATGAAGAAGCAGTGAGGATGATGAAGCAGGGAAGATGATGAAGCTGGGAAGATGAAGAAGCAGGGAGGATGAAAAAGCAGGGAGGATGAAGAAGCAGTGAGGATGATGAAGCCGGGAAGATGATGAAGCAGGGAAGATGAAGAAGCAGTGAGGATGAAGAAGCAGGGAGGATGATGAAGCAGGGAGGATGATGAAGCAGGGAGGATGAAGACGCAGGGAGGATGAAGAAGCAGTGAGGATGATGAAGCAGGGAGGATGAAGAAGCAGTGAGGATGATGAAGCAGTGAGGATGAAGAAGCAGGGAGGATGAAGAAGCAGGGAGGATGAAGAAGCGGGGAGGTTGATGAAGCAGTGAGGATGAAGAAGCAATGAGGAAGATGAAGCAGTGAGGATGAAGAAGCAGGGAGGAAGATGAAGCAGTGAGGAAGATGAAGAAGCAGTGAGGATGATGAAGCAGTGAGGATGATGAAGCAGGGAAGATGAAGAAGCAGTGAGGATGATGAATTAGTGAGGATGAAGAAGCAGTGAGGATGATGAAGCAGGGAAGATGAAGAAGCAGTGAGGATGATGAAGCAGTGAGGATGAAGAAGCAGTGAGGATGATGAAGCAGGGAAGATGATGAAGAAGGGAAGATGAAGAAGCAGTGAGGATGAAGAAGCAGGGAGGATGAGGAAGCAGGGAGGAAGATGAAGCAGTGAGGATGATGAAGCAGTGAGGATGAGGAAGCAGTGAGGATGATGAAGCAGGGAGGATGAAGAAGCAGGGAGGATGATGAAACAGGGAAGATGAAGAAGCAGTGAGGATGATGAAGCGGTGAGGATGATGAAGCAGTGAGGATGATGAAGCGGTGAGGATGAAGAAGCAGGGAGGATGAAGAAGCAGTGAGGATGATGAAGCAGTGAGGATGATGAAGCAGGGAGGGTGAAGAAGCAGTGAGGAAGATGAAGCAGTGAGGAAGATGAAGCAGTGAGGAAGATGAAGCAGTGAGGATGAAGAAGCAGTGAAGATGATGAAGCAGGGAGGATGAAGAAGCAGTGAGGATAAAGAAGCAGGGAGGATGAAGAAGCAGGGAGGATGATGAAGCAGTGAGGATGATGAAGCAGTGAGGATGATGAAGCAGGGAGGATGAAGAAGCAGTGAGGATGATGAAGCAGGGAGGATGAAGAAGCAGTGAGGATGATGAAGCAGGGAGGATGAAGAAGCAGTGAGGATGATGAAGCAGGGAAGATGAAGAAGCAGTGATGATGATGATGCAGTGAGGATGAAGAAGCAGGGAGGAAGATGAAGCAGTGAGGAAGATGAAGCAGTGAGGATGAAGAAGCAATGAGGAAGATGAAGCAGTGAGGATGAAGAAGCGGGGAGGATGAAGAAGCGGGGAGGATGATGAAGCAGGGATGATATAAAGCAGGGAGGATGAAGAAGCAGGAAGGATGATGAAGCAGTGAGGATGATGAAGCAGGGAGGATGAAGAAGCAGTGAGGATGATGAAGCAGTGAGGATGATGAAGCAGGGAGGATGAAGAAGCAGTGAGGATGATGAAGCAGGGAGGATGAAGAAGCTGTGAGGATGATGAAGCAGGGAGGATGATGAAGCAGGGAGGATGAAGAAGCAGTGAGGATGATGAAGCAGGGAAGATGAAGAAGCAGTGATGATGATGAAGCAGTGAGGATGAAGAAGCAGGGAGGAAGATGAAGCAGTGAGGAAGATGAAGCAGTGAGGATGAAGAAGCAATGAGGAAGATGAAGCAGTGAGGATGAAGAAGCGGGGAGGATGAAGAAGCGGGGAGGATGATGAAGCAGAGATGATATAAAGCAGGGAGGATGAAGAAGCAGGGAGGATGATGAAGCAGGGAGGATGAAGAAGCAGGGAGGATGAAGAAGCAGGGAGGATGATGAAGCAGGGAGGATGAAGAAGCAGTGAGGATGATGAAGCAGGGAGGATGAAGAAGCAGGGAGGATGATGAAGCAGCGAGGATGAAGAAGCAGGGAGGATGAAGAAGCAGGGAGGATGAAGAAGCATTGAGGATTATGAAGCAGTGAGGATGAAGAAGCAGGGAGGATGAAGAAGCAGGGAGGATGATGAAGCAGGGAGGATGATGAAGCAGGGAGGATGAAGAAGCAGTGAGGATGATGAAGTAGTGAGGATGATGAAGCAGGGAAGATGAAGAAGCAGTGAGGATGAAGAAGCAGTGAAGATGATGAAGCAGGGAGGATGAAGAAGCAGTGAGGATGATGAAGCAGTGAGGATGATGAGGCAGGGAGGATGAAGAAGCAGTGAGGATGATGAAGCAGTGAGGATGATGAAGCAGTGAGGATGAAGAAGCAGTGAGGATGATGAAGCAGTGAGGATGATGAAGCAGGGATGATATAAAGCAGGGAGGACTAAGAAGCAGGGAGGATGATGAAGCAGGGAGGATGATGAAGCAGGGAAGATGAAGAAGCAGTGAGGATGATGAAGCAGTGAGGATGAAGAAGCAGGGAGGATGAAGAAGCAGGGAGGATGAAGAAGCAGTGAGGATGAAGAAGCAGGGAGGTTGATGAAGCAGGGAGGATGAAGAAGCAGTGAGGATGATGAAGCAGTGAGGATGAAGAAGCAGTGAGGATGATGAAGCAGGGAAGATGATGAAGCTGGGAAGATGAAGAAGCAGGGAGGATGAAGAAGCAGGGAGGATGAAGAAGCAGTGAGGATGATGAAGCCGGGAAGATGATGAAGCAGGGAAGATGAAGAAGCAGTGAGGATGAAGAAGCAGGGAGGATGATGAAGCAGGGAGGATGATGAAGCAGGGAGGATGAAGACGCAGGGAGGATGGAGAAGCAGTGAGGATGATGAAGCAGGGAGGATGAAGAAGCAGTGAGGATGATGAAGCAGTGAGGATGAAGAAGCAGGGAGGATGAAGAAGCAGGGAGGATGAAGAAGCGGGGAGGTTGATGAAGCAGTGAGGATGAAGAAGCAATGAGGAAGATGAAGCAGTGAGGATGAAGAAGCAGGGAGGAAGATGAAGCAGTGAGGAAGATGAAGAAGCAGTGAGGAAGATGAAGCAGTGAGGAAGATGAAGCAGTGAGGATGAAGAAGCAGTGAAGATGATGAAGCAGGGAGGATGAAGAAGCAGTGAGGATAAAGAAGCAGGGAGGATGAAGAAGCAGGGAGGATGATGAAGCAGTGAGGATGATGAAGCAGTGAGGATGATGAAGCAGGGAGGATGAAGAAGCAGTGAGGATGATGAAGCAGGGAGGATGAAGAAGCAGTGAGGATGATGAAGCAGGGAGGATGATGAAGCAGGGAAGATGAAGAAGCAGTGATGATGATGATGCAGTGAGGATGAAGAAGCAGGGAGGAAGATGAAGCAGTGAGGAAGATGAAGCAGTGAGGATGAAGAAGCAATGAGGAAGATGAAGCAGTGAGGATGAAGAAGCGGGGAAGATGAAGAAGCAGTGAGGATGATGAAGCAGTGAGGATGATGAAGCAGGGAAGATGATGAAGCAAGGAGGATGAAGAAGCAGTGAGGATGAAGAAGCAGGGAGGATGAAGAAGCAGTGAGGATGATGAAGCAGGGAGGATGAAGAAGCAGTGAGGATGAAGAAGCAGGGAAGATGAAGAAGCAGTGAGGATGAAGAAGCAGGGAGGATGAAGAAGCAGGGAGGATGAAGAAGCAGTGAGGATGGTGAAGCAGTGAGGATGATGAAGCAGGGAGGATGAAGAAGCAGTGAGGATGAAGAAGCAGTGAAGATGAAGAAGCAGTGAGGATGAAGAAGCAGGGAGGATGAAGAAGTAGGGAGGATGAAGAAGCAGTGAGGATGATGAAGCAGGGAGGATGAAGAAGCAGGAAGGATGAAGAAGCAGTGAGGATGATGAAGCAGGGAGGATGAAGAAGCAGGGAGGATGATGAAGCAGGGAGGATGAAGAAGCAGTGAGGATGATGAAGCAGGGAGGATGTAGAAGCAGTGAGGATGATGAAGCAGGGAGGATGAAGAAGCAGTGAGGATGATGAAGCCGGGAGGATGAAGAAGCAGGGAGGATGATGAAGCAGTGAGGATGAAGAAGCAGTGAGGATAAAGAAGCAGTGAGGATGATAAAGCAGTGAGGATGGAGAAGCAGTGAGGATGATGAAGCAGGGAGGATGAAGAAGCAGTCAGGATGATGAAGCAGGGAGGATGAAGAAGCAGTAAAGGATGATGAAGCAGGGAGGATGAAGAAGCAGTGAGGATGAAGAAGCAGGGAGGTTGATGAAGCAGGGAGGATGAAGAAGCAGTGAGGATGATGAAGCAGTGAGGATGAAGAAGCAGTGAGGATGATGAAGCAGGGAAGATGATGAAGCTGGGAAGATGAAGAAGCAGGGAGGATGAAGAAGCAGGGAGGATGAAGAAGCAGTGAGGATGATGAAGCCGGGAAGATGATGAAGCAGGGAAGATGAAGAAGCAGTGAGGATGAAGAAGCAGGGAGGATGATGAAGCAGGGAGGATGATGAAGCAGGGAGGATGAAGACGCAGGGAGGATGAAGAAGCAGTGAGGATGATGAAGCAGGGAGGATGAAGAAGCAGTGAGGATGATGAAGCAGTGAGGATGAAGAAGCAGGGAGGATGAAGAAGCAGGGAGGATGATGAAGCAGGGAGGATGAAGAAGCGGGGAGGTTGATGAAGCAGTGAGGATGAAGAAGCAATGAGGATGGTGAAGCAGTGAGGATGATGAAGCAGGGAGGATGAAGAAGCAGTGAGGATGAAGAAGCAGTGAAGATGAAGAAGCAGTGAGGATGAAGAAGCAGGGAGGATGAAGAATTAGGGAGGATGATGAAGCAGGGAGGATGAAGAAGCAGGAAGGATGAAGAAGCAGGGAGGATGAAGAAGCAGTGAGGATGATGAAGCAGGGAGGATGAAGAAGCAGGGAGGATGATGAAGCAGTGAGGATGATGAAGCAGGGAAGATGATGAAGCAAGGAGGATGAAGAAGCAGTGAGGATGAAGAAGCAGGGAGGATGAAGAAGCAGTGAGGATGATGAAGCAGGGAGGATGAAGAAGCAGTGAGGATGAAGAAGCAGGGAAGATGAAGAAGCAGTGAGGATGAAGAAGCAGGGAGGATGAAGAAGCAGGGAGGATGAAGAAGCAGTGAGGATGGTGAAGCAGTGAGGATGATGAAGCAGGGAGGATGAAGAAGCAGTGAGGATGAAGAAGCAGTGAAGATGAAGAAGCAGTGAGGATGAAGAAGCAGGGAGGATGAAGAAGTAGGGAGGATGAAGAAGCAGTGAGGATGATGAAGCAGGGAGGATGAAGAAGCAGGAAGGATGAAGAAGCAGGGAGGATGAAGAAGCAGTGAGGATGATGAAGCAGGGAGGATGAAGAAGCAGGGAGGATGATGAAGCAGGGAGGATGAAGAAGCAGTGAGGATGATGAAGCAGGGAGGATGTAGAAGCAGTGAGGATGATGAAGCAGGGAGGATGAAGAAGCAGTGAGGATGATGAAGCAGGGAGGATGAAGAAGCAGGGAGGATGATGAAGCAGTGAGGATGAAGAAGCAGTGAGGATAAAGAAGCAGGGAGGATGAAGAAGCAGTGAGGATGATAAAGCAGTGAGGATGGAGAAGCAGTGAGGATGATGAAGCAGGGAGGATGAAGAAGCAGTCAGGATGATGAAGCAGGGAGGATGAAGAAGCAGTAAAGGATGATGAAGCAGGGAGGATGAAGAAGCAGTGAGGATGAAGAAGCAGGGAGGTTGATGAAGCAGGGAGGATGAAGAAGCAGTGAGGATGATGAAGCAGTGAGGATGAAGAAGCAGTGAGGATGATGAAGCAGGGAAGATGATGAAGCTGGGAAGATGAAGAAGCAGGGAGGATGAAGAAGCAGGGAGGATGAAGAAGCAGTGAGGATGATGAAGCCGGGAAGATGATGAAGCAGGGAAGATGAAGAAGCAGTGAGGATG
>CM060064.1:48767286-48996783 GCA_030533445.1 Cyprinodon diabolis | reverse complement strand
CGGTACCATAACACAGCGACCCGCTGTTATTCTACCGGGCCCGACGATCACAGCAGAGCCCCGGTACCATAACACAGCGCCCCGCTGTTATTCTACCGGGCCCCGCGATCACAGCAGAGCCCCGGTACCATAACACAGCGACCCGCTGTTATTCTACCGGGCCCCGCGATCACAGCAGAGCCCCGGTACCATAACACAAAGAGCTCTCGGAGCTAAGCTAAACAGCCGGCTACATGCTACCCCGCAGCAAAGAGCCACGGGCCGGCTGAATACACAGCAGTCACCCGAACACGGTCCGGTAGATGAGCTACCTTGTTAGCTGCTGTGATCCATCCAGATCTCCGGTAGATCGCCTCCCTCCTTAGCCGCTGCAATCCGTTCAAAGGTCCGGTAGATGAGCTAACTTATTAGCCGCTTTGATCCATCCAGAGCTCCGGTAGATCGCCTCCCTCCTTAGCCGCTGCGATCCGTTCAAAGGTCCGGTAGATGAGCTAACTTATTAGCCGCTTTGATCCATCCAGAGCTCCGGTAGATCGCCTCCCTCCTTAGCCGCTGCGATCCGTTCAAAGGTCCGGTAGATGAGCTAACTTATTAGCCGCTTTGATCCATCCAGAGCTCCGGTAGATCGCCTCCCTCCTTAGCCGCTGCGATCCGTTCAAAGGTCCGGTAGATGAGCTAACTTATTAGCCGCTTTGATCCATCCAGAGCTCCGGTAGATCGCCTCCCTCCTTAGCCGCTGCGATCCGTTCAAAGGTCCGGTAGATGGCTACCTGGTTAGCCGCTTCCAGACTCAGGCGACCGATGATGATGTCATCTCTGGTGCCGGAAAGTCTGGTAAACAAGCGTGCAGCTGGCGGAGCTCAGTTCGTCTCCCAGAGCTGGCTCCCTCTTCACCGCTTAAAGGTGAATGTCGAGTACATAAGCACTACTCCCGCTTCCGGGTCACGTGACCAGGCTGGTCCAGCGGTAGAATGCCCGCCTCCCAAGCGGCGGACCGGGGTTCAATCCCGGGAGCGGACATCTCTTTTCACCGCTGGAATGTGACGGTCGAATACATAACCACCATGCCCGTTTCCGGGTCACGTGACCAGGCTGGTCCAGCGGTAGAGTGTCCGCCTCCCAAGCGGTCGTCCCGGGTTCAACTCCCGGCTGTGCTTTTTGAACTATACTGTGAAATGTGACTGGAGGTTTTTTATTTTTTTTTTTAATAAAAATATAGATAAATTGTAGCCTGGTCCTCCAGAACCAGGGGGCCCATGGACCGGGCCCTGGTTCCCCACGGGCCTCCAGAACCATGGGGCCCGGTTCATAACACCGGGGACATGTGTCGAGACCAGGGGACAGTAATCAGCAGGGCCTGGGTCCAGAACCAGGGGTCCAGAACCAGGCCCAAAAGCGGGCCCAGGACCGCCCTGGTTCTCCACAGGCCTCCAGAACCATGGGGCCCGGTTCATAACACCTGGGACATGTGTCGAGACCAGGGGACACTACTCCGCAGGGCCTGGGTCCAGAACCAGGGCCCGGGTTAGGAACCAGGAACCAGGGCCCCACCGAGGAAGAAAGCGCCACCGGGACCAATTGGACCGGAACCACGGTGGGTTCGGGGCCTACCAGCAGGACCGAGATCCGCCGTCTCAGCACTGGCGACCCAGCTACGCTTCCGTCACCCGTGGGTATCCCCGCAGCCATAGCCGGGGCTCCGGCTACCATAGAGGCCCACGCAGCCGTAGCGGGGGCTCTGGTTACCATGGTTACCGCCAAAGCCAGTCCAGGTATCCGCAACGTCACTTCCAGCAAGACTCTGGTTACCATGGCTACCGCCGAAGCTTTTCCGGGTATCCACGACGTCACTTCCAGCAACAACAGCAGCAGCAGCAACCCCGCCTCGGCTCCCGCAGCCGTGAATGGAACGCACCTGCACAGAATCAGCACAATCAGAGGTATGGATCTGGCTACCAGAACTCTAATAGATATAAGCAGAATCAGAACAATAACAATTATCAGCAGTCTGACGATCCGCGGTTCAAGGACAAAGTCAGAGCTCTGCATAAACTGCTTAAAGCGACACACCACCTTAACAACGTGTCGCATCATGAACGGAAGCCACCGGCTATTGAACGTACCACTGATAGCTTAGCATCCACCATTAAACCGGCCTTCCCCAGCAGAAGAACTATGGAGCTGATTGAAGGCAATGCTATGAACTGGGCCCTTAATACCATGCTGATTTTAAAACAGCACTATGAAGAGGTGCGCGTTTCTGAAAGAAACAGACTGAGACGGCTAGGCGGGGACATGTTAGCTCCACTGGAGGTAGCCATCAAGTGGGCACAGAGGAATCTGGGTCGCAGATTCGACCCAAAAACAGCTGATGAAGTTCAGCTCTTCCTGGCCACAGAGGAATTAGGGATGAACCCTCCATCACCATCATCTTCATCCTCGGGCTCATCTGGTTCGACCTCACCTACCCCCCCTCGTCCATCAACCCGCCCCCCCACCCCTTCTTCCCCATCCCTGTCTTCTGCAAGCCAAACAGGGCGACAGGATCAGGCTGTGGGGACCGATGATGAACCGGAGGAGGCTGATCAGACTCCTCCACCTACTCCAGCTCCAGCAACTACAGCCAGGGGCCCCTCTTCTCCATCTTCCGGCCCTGTCATGACCACAACAGCCACCATGACAGATCCTCCTCGCACCGGCTGGACACCACCAGCTTCTGAGGATGTGAACGACGTAGCAGACACCACACCACCACCACCACCGACTGATGACATCACCACACCTCTTCCTCCACGACAGCAGAGGACCTCCACAGCTTCCGGGATCATCACCTCTGCTTCGACTGGAACATCGCAGACGGCTTCTCCTCACTCTTCTCAGCAGCCTCCTCCTCTCCAACCCGAGAGGGCAGCAGTTCCTGCCACGGGGGACGACTTCAACCTAATAGAAGACCTCATCGAAGCAGAGATCAGCAGTCAGCAACGAGCAGAGGCAGCCTCTCCTCTGTCACAGGCCTCCAACTCATCCCAGGTCGGACGGCGGGCCTTACTTAGGCCCAGACTGATGCCTCTGCACAGAAGGCTGCAGGCCAGCACACAGCGACGACTCACCTTCACCACCAGGGGGAGGACTCCTGGTCCAGCTGCAGCATCCTCCATCAGTGGAAGCAGGGAACCCACATCTGCTCAGGTAACTGTGGCAGCCAGACACATAGGATCACAGAGAAAGATCCGTGAGTGGTCCCTTAACCTGACTAATAAATGTGTGGTTCTGGGTGATTCTAATGTGGCCAAGTTCCAGACTATTTCCACGCTGGCCCAGAGATTTCCTGAAACACAGGTTAACAGCTTTCCAGGTGCCAAATGGAGACACATGACCCACCTCTTCGAGAAGGAGCCAGTGGCAGAGAACGTGGAGCGTGTGATCCTGTCTCTGGGCATCAACCACAGAGCTCAGAGGGACAAGACAGCAGCTGTGAAGGAGATGAAAGAGACATTGAGAGCAGCCAGGGTTAAATGTCCAAATGCTGAGATCTTTGTTCCACTAATAAATTTCTCAACAGCACTGCCTCTCCAGGAACAGATGACCCTCTCTCACATGAACATGCACATCTCACAGCTCAACCGCTTCATCCCGGCGCTGGAGAAACAGCTGTTCTCTGTGAGCAGTGACAACGTCCACTGGTCCAAAGCCACTGCAGCCCGCATGCTGAGCCACTGGGGTGAGTGGCTAAAATAGAAAGCCCCAAGAGCCTGCAAAGGAAGGAGGGGCATTCTCAGATTGTCAATAATAATATTTGCAATCTTTCTAAAACTTTCACTCTCAGTGATGCACAGTGTTCCCTGTTAAACAGGGGTCTGACGTTCATCCCCACCCAGGGTAATAATAATCTGAATCTTCTTAAAATCCAAATGAGGCATGAACTCCAAAACTATCATAGAAGAATAAAATTGGCCATTTACTACAAAGATGAAATTGGAAATAATCCTAATAAAAACTTACCTTTTATGCCGGAATCGAGCTGGTCTCCTCCAATTTCTGCTCTTCCTCCTGAGGTGGAAAAATTAATTTCCCAGGATCTAAAATATATAGATAAAAAATTCATATGTATCAAAACCATACCTAACCTAAATTTAGAAGAAACAAAAGCACTTAAAGAACTAATTAATAACAAAAATATTGTAATCAAACCTGCTGATAAGGGCAGCTCCATTGTCATAATGGACAGGGAGCAATATTTATGGGAGGGATACAAACAATTATATAATGAAACTTATTATAAAAAATTAGATACCCCTATTTATATGGATACTATACCACTAGTAAATAAAATTCTGGATGATTTATATAAAAAGAAATTCATTAATGCAAAACAAAAAACATACTTACGTGGATCTTCCGAACCCAGAGCCAGAAGGTTCTATTTGCTTCCAAAAATCCATAAGGAACCAGAAAAATGGAGCAAACCACATGAGATCCCTCCTGGCAGGCCCATAGTCTCTGACTGTAGCAGCGAGACATATTATACAGCAGAGTTTATTGATTATTATCTATATCCACTATCTATTATACATAAAAGCTATATCAAAGATACATATGATTTTGTAGAAAAAATTAAATTAATTTCTTTACCTCAGGACTCTATTCTTTTCACGATTGATATTGATAGCTTATATACTAATATTGACATAGATGAAGGAATCAATTGTATAAGAAACATTTTTCACAAACATCCAAATTCGAAGAGACCAGATCGAGAACTTCTACAATTGTTAGAAATAAATTTAAAGAGAAACGATTTCAACTTTGATGGCCAATTCTTCTTACAGATCAAGGGAACAGCCATGGGGAAAAAGTTTGCACCGGCATATGCAAACATCTTCATGGCTGAGTGGGAAACAGGAGCCCTCAGTACGTGCAGGAAGGCCCCACTGCACTACTTCAGGTACCTGGATGACATCTGGGGGGTCTGGACTCATTCGGAAGCAGAATTTCAGGAATTCCTCCATCACCTTAACACACATAACCCATCAATTAAAGTAAAGTCCACTACCAGCGTTAAAGCCGTAGATTTTCTGGACACCACCACATATAAAGGGAAACAATTTGATAAGACACATAAATTGGATATTAAAGTCTTCTTCAAACCTACAGACACACATGCTCTGTTATTCAAAACCAGTTATCATCCCAGGCACACTTTTGCTGGCCTAGTTAAATCACAACTCCTCAGATTTCACAGAATTTGTACACAGAAAACAGACTTTGAGGAGGCAACTAGGATTCTGTTTTCTGCCCTTGGTAAGAGAGGATATTCCAGATCCTTCTTGAGAGCATGCAAGAGGGACTTCCTTGAATCCAGACCCCCTGATGCATCACCCATGATCCCTCTGATCACAACATTCTCCTCCTCAGCAGGACACTTTGCACATAAAATCAAAAATAATTTTACTAAATTCCAATCTGACACTTCTTTGCTCCAAAATTATAAAATAATCACGGCTTACAAAAGAAATAAAAACCTGAGGGATTTCCTCGTCCATGCTGAGGTCAAACCTTTGAAGAAACCCAAGGTGAAAGGTCACATGGGTTTCTTCAAACAGTTGCACTGGGTACAAAACAAATTCAACAAAACAATTTTTAAATCAGACAGATCAGGACACCCCAAGTCTAAAAATTGTGTTTATTTAATTACATGCAAAGTGTGCAACATGTACTATGTTGGTGAAACAGGTAACAGCCTCCTTACACGCTTCACCCAGCATAGATACAACATTTTAAAGCACAAAGAAACACATGTACCCCTAGTGCAACACTTTGTACACCACGGATGGGATGCAGTCTCTGCCCTGGTGCTTGAATGCAACCCAACCTGGTCTGCAGCCCAGAGGAGAAGGGCAGAAAGATTGTGGATCCACAGGTTGGACACACTCATCCCCAGAGGCCTGAATGAGAGGTAGGATCCGCAGGTGGCGACCCTGGCAGATGTGCCCGTGCATCGGGGCGGGTTGGGGCCTGGGGGTGGGTTGTGGGGGATCCAGTTCACTGGGTTCCTTGCTTCCTATTCTCAGTCACCCTAACCCTCACCCTAACCCTAACCCTACCCTAACCCTAACCCTAACCCTAACCCTAACCCTAACCTAACCCTAACCCTAACCGGACCTTGACCTTTGACCTTTTGTAGTTTTTTTCTTCTATGCTGTGATTGACTTAGTTTTAGAATTATTTAAACCTAATTGGCTATTGGACACACAGCAGGGACTGATCATCCCTGTCTGGGCCGTCCTCGAGTGAGGGTGTCTAGTGATAATGGCCGAAACACCCGATGATCTTGAGGTCCACTACTGATGATGTGTTCCAAAAATTCCTTTTATTTAGTTTAGAATATTTTGTAGTATTCTCTCTACTTCTACTTAATGATCAACGCTTACCTAACCATGTACTCTGACTTTAATCATATGGAGTAAGTTGGATGGTATGGAGACCTGTTAAAGGGCCTCGGTGCTATCCTATTCTGAAACTCCATACAACAATTTTTATTTTTTAGAATGTCTTTACTATGTACTTCCTACCCGGGCTAAACAAAAGGAGATGAGCTCTTGAGTGACATGCGTCGGCCAGTGCCTTGCCTTTGACTCCCTGAACCATACCTTTTTCGGTCAATGGACTGATTTAGGGGGATGTCATCGTGATACTATTCCTACACCTAACCCTAACCTAACCCTAACCCTAACCCTAACCCTGACTCATCTGGACACCCTAAAACAAAAAACTGTGTTTATTTGATCAGCTGCAAGACCTGTAAGAAGCAATACGTGGGAGAAACCAGCAATTCTATTCTCACCCGTTTCACACAGCACAGATATAACATATCCAGACAAATAGACACACACACATTGCTGGTTCAACATTTTATTTTACATGGATGGAAGGCCCTAACTGCCACCATCCTCCAATCCAACATCACCTGGACCACGGCCCAACGTAGAAGAGCTGAACGCATCTGGATATCCAGATTAAGCACTCTGACCCCATCAGGCCTTAATGAGAAGTAGGCTCCCTGGGGGGGCTGGCGCAGAGGTGCCTGTGCACAGGGGGATCTGTTGCCTTGGTGGCGGGTCCCTCTCCTTTTCAGAATCCCTAACCAGCCCGTAGCCCTCTGCGCTGCGTGCTCCTCAGGGGTCCTGCCCTCTACGGCCTCCACCGACAGATCCACCTGGAAAATAGAAAAAAACTAACAGACCAATCCGTTTAACCTATGCAGCCGTTAGATCAGGACTAATCCTGATTCTGAATTTCCTAGTTCTGATGCCTCACCTTTTTGCCTCTTTTTAGATTATAAACCTAACCCTAATCTGTATCCTAAACCTAAGAAACACTTATTATGGCCCTCCATTGATCTAAAATTAATATGTTTACCTCAATTATATACAGCTCCCCCTCCAGCCCATACTTGTCCTTTAATAATAATAAAAACCCAAGTTTGAAAAAACTAATAATAAAATTTAGTAGGTTTGAAATTATGTCCTAACATGACAACTACCATAATAGATCCTCTTGAATAATCCAAGATTTATTAACCTAATCTGATATGTTTTGAGTTAAAACCTTAACATGGCCATCTCACCAAAATATGCTTGGTATTAGCCCTCTTTTACAACTCCAAGATTTATTAACCTAATCGGATATATTTTTAATAAACCAGGTTTATTAACTTAGCATTAATTTTAAACTCTTTCTTTTGAGATGTAGTCTTAACGGACCATCTCATTTCAGGGTTTATTAAGCTAACATTAATTTTGCATTTTTTCTTTTTGGATGCAGTCTTAACATGACCATCTAATCTCAAGGTTTATTACCTAACATTAGTTTCAAACCTTAAATTTTAAACTTTATCTTTTGGGATATAGTCTTAACATGACCATCTCATTCCAAGGTTTATTAACCTAGACTTAATTTTAAACTTTATCTTTTGGGATATAGTCTCAACATGACCATCTCATTCCAAGGTTTATTAACCTAGACTTAATTTTCAACTTTATCTTTTGGGATATAGTCTTAACATGACCATCTCATTCCAAGGTTTATTAACCTAGACTTAATTTTAAACTTTATCTTTTGAGATGCAGTCTTAATATGACCTTCTCATTTCAACGTTTATTAAACTAACATTAATCCTAAATTTTATCTTTTGGATGTAGTCTTAACATGACCATCTCACTCTAAGGTTTATTAACCTGGCATTAATTTTAAACTTTATCTTTTGGGATGCAGTCTTAACATGACCATCTCATTTAAGGTTTTTTAACCTTGCCTTTATTTTACATTTATCTTTGAGGATGCAGTCTTAACATGACCATCTCATTCCAAGGTTTAATAACCTAGATTTAACTTTAAACTTCATATTTTGGGATATAGTCTTAACATAACCGTCTCATTCCAAGGCTTATTAACCCAGCATTAATTTAAACTTTATCTTTTGTGATGCAGTCTTAACATGACCATCTCATTTCAAGGTTTATTACCTAACATTTTAAACTTTAAACTTACCTTTTGGGAGGCTGTCTTAACATGACCATCTCATTCCAAGGTGTAATAACCTAGATTTAACTTTAAACTTCATATTTTGGGATATAGTCTAAACATGACCATCTCATTCCAAGGCTTATTAACCCAGCATTAATTTAAACTTTATCTTTTGTGATGCAGTCTTAATATGACCATCTCATTTCAAGGTTTATTACCTAACATTTTAAACTTTAAACTTACCTTTTGGGATGCAGTCTTAACATGACCACCTCATTCCAAGGTTTAATAACCTAGATTTAACTTTAAACTTAAATTTTTTTTGGGATATAGTCTTAACATGACCATCTCATTCCAAGGCTTATTAACCTAGCATTAATTTAAACTTTATCTTTTGGGATGCAGTCTTAACATGACCATCTCATTCCAAGGTTTAATAACCTAGATTTAACTTTAAACTTCATTTTTTTGGGATATAGTCTTAACATGACCATCTCATTCCAAGGTTTACTAACCTAACATTAATTTAAACTTTATCTTTGGGATGCAGTCTTAACATGGCCATCTCATTCCAAGGTTTATTAACCTAACATTAATTTTAAGCTTTATCTTTTGGGATGCAGTCTTAACATGACCATCTCATTTCAGGTTTTTTAACCTAACATTAATTTCAAACTTTATCTTTTGTGATGCAGTCTTAACATGACCATCTCATCCTAATATGCTTGGTATTAAGCCCTCTTTTAAAACTCCAAGATTTATTGATCTGATATATTTGGAGATAAAGCCTTAACATGGCCATCTCACCTTAATATGCTTGGTATTAAGCCCTCTTTTAAAACTCCAAGATTTATTAACCAAATCTGATATATTTGGAGATAATGCCTTAACATGGCCATCTCACCATAATATGCTTGATATTAAGCCCTCTTTTAAAACTCCAAGATTTACTAATCTGATATAATTGGAGATAAAGCCTTAACATGGCCATCTCACCATAATATGCTTGGTATTAAGCCCTCTTTTAAATCTCCAAGATTTATTAATCTGATATATTTGGAGATAAAGCCTTAACATGGCCATCTCACCATAATATGCTTGGTATTAAGCCCTCTTTTAAAACTCCAAGATTGATTAATCTGATATATTTGGAGATAATGCCTTAACATGGCCATCTCACTATAATATGCTTGGTATTAAGCCCTCTTTTAAATCTCCAAGATTTATTAATCTGATCTATTTGGAGATAAAGCCTTAACATGGCCATCTCACCATAATATGCTTGGTATTAAGCCCTCTTTTAAAACTCCAAGATTGATTAATCTGATATATTTGGAGATAATACCTTAACATGGCCATCTCACCATAATATGCTTGTTATTAAGCCCTCTTTTAAAACTCCAAAATTTATTAATCTGTTATATTTGGAGATAAAGCCTTAACCTGGCCATCTCACCATAATATGCTTGTTATTAAGCCCTCTTTTAAAACTCCAAGATTGATTAATCTGATATATTTGGAGATAAAGCCTTAACACGGCCATCTCACCATAATATGCTTGGTATTAAGCCCTCTTTTACATTAGATGTCTCCTTTTAAACACCTGATGAGCAACCTTAAATTAACCACAATTAGTGAATTAATACCATAATGTGACCACTCCTCACTAATTTCTATAAAATCCCTTACACCCTATTTTACACCGAAATTATCAAAATCTTAACCTTTAGTAACAAAACTCCTACCAATATTAGACCTAAAAAATATTTATTTATAAAACATTTCCCTCTACCCACCTCCCTTCCCTCAGTTTAGAACTGCAGGGAGTGGAGGGGGCAGAGTTCACATGCCAGACTGGCGGGGGTCGACTTAGCCCATTCCAGGGCGGTTTACCCTGACTCTGCTTCCTCCATTGAACTAAAATTAATAAAATTAATATACTTATCTTCAATTAATCATAACCTCCACCCTTATACTACACTTATAGAGAGACGGGGGGCAGCGACAGCGAAGGCCCGATCTCCCATGGACCTTAATCTGGAGCGAGGAAGGTGAAGGAAGTTGCAGTCTTGTGATCGAAGAGATCTGGTGGATGAATGTGGAGTGAGAAGGTCCTTCAGATAATCCGGTGAGGATCCGTTTAAACACTGATGGGTGATGAGCGCGATTTTGTATTGAATTCTGCAGGTGATGGGAAGCCAGTGAAGGTCATGCAGAAGAGGTGTAATATGGGCAGATTTGCGGGCCCTCAAGAGAATCTTGGCTGCGCTGTTTTGAATGTATTGGAGCTTCTGAAGATGTTTTTTATGGATTACAACAAACAGAGAGTTGCAGTAGTCTAACCTGGAGGAGACAAATGCATGAACGAGAGTCTCAGCATCAGAAAAAGAAAGAAACGGATGAATTTTGGAGATATTACGAAGATGAAGGAAACAGATTTTAAACAGATGCTTAATGTGATTTTCAAAAGTAAGTTGAGAATCCATTCTAACTCCAAGATTTGTAACTATGGTGGAAAGGGGGATGTCTTGTCCAGAAAAGAAAACAGTCGTCATAGTTGAAGATTGAACCTGGTGAGGTGTTCCGATCAGCATGGCCTCAGTTTTGGAGCAGTTTAACTGAAGGAAATTCTGAGTCATCCACTTCCTTATCTCCTCCAGGCAGGTAGTGAAAGCATTAAGTGAAGATGGTGATGATGCTCCAGTTCTAATATAAAGTTGTATATCGTCGGCGTAGCAGTGAAAGGAGATGTTATATCGATTTATGATTTGACCCAAAGGCAGCATGTAAAGGGAAAACAGCAGGGGCCCTAATACTGACCCTTGTGGGACACCACAGGAGACAGAGACAGCCTGGGACTTGGCCTTGCCAAGGCTAACACATTCCAGCCGATTGGAGAGAAAAGATTTAAACCAGTCCAGAACAGTGTCACAGAGACCGACCTCCGCATGAAGACGGTGTAGTAGGATGTTATGGTCCACAGTGTCAAAGGCTGCAGTTAGATCAAGGAGAACAAGGAGAGATGTAGACCCAGCATCAGCTGCCATGTAGTACTTCCTACCCGGGCCAAACAAAAGGAGATGAGCTCTTGAGTGACATGCGTCGGCCAGTGCCTTGCCTTTGACTCCCTGAACCATACCTTTTTCGGTCAATGGACTGATTTAGGGGGATGTCATCGTGATACTATTCCTACACCTAACCCTAACCCATAGACAAAGAAAACAACAAGAAAACAACTACAAACAAATAAACCCTGATGAGGCAAAAGAGGGTTTCTTCCTCTCATTTAAGTCTGTGGTTTTTTTTGTTAAGGTGATTAATGATTCACCAAACAAGAGTCCATCTGGTTTAGTCCATGATCAAAGGGAAGAAGAAAAAGGAAAAAAAAATAATTGCATCCTACCGCAAAGCTGCGGTGATCCGGTGGTAGCTCGCCATCCTGACGTGAGACAGTGGGGGGGGGGAAAACCCCGACCTAAACGAGGTCATACATAAAACAAAAATTAGTACTTTACCAAAGTTAAACTGCTATCCAACAACTAAACATAAAAAAAACATAATTATATTCCAAATAATTTTTGTCAGGAATCATTCAATTAAGTTTCAAGTTAGCAACATCAAGGTTACAGCTCAAGTAAAAATATCAAAGTCAGTCAAGATATCAAAAACAAAGTCAGACAAGTTATCAAAGTAAAGTGCACTTTTTAAAGTCTATCAAATTTTAATTGACACTGATGTCAATTAAAATTAATTTACTTGAATTCCATTTCAACAAACATTGAATTGGTTTCTGGATTTGTTGCGCAACTACATAGAAACCAATCAAGTGCAGAGCTCCATTGGCCGTTCACAAAATTAAAATAATAATAAGAAAAATAACTAAAAGTATCCATAAAGGACAAAATCAAAGGGCTTATCTATGGCTTTAACGGCATATCTTTCATTCGACCACATAATTAACAAAAGAAAATGGTTTTTTAGACCACAAAACCATTTAAAAACGCCAATACAGAAGTTATAAGGGGGCGTGTCGCCGCCGAGTTTCAACTTAAAAAAAAAGACAAATAACAAAGGATCAACAACTCACCGTCGAGTGGTTGTCACAGCACACTTAATGCAATGCTTCGGTTGTTTCAATTTAAGTCCCAATATTCTTCGGCGATTTAGGAAAACGCCAACATGAGTAGCTAGCCACAGCAGTAGCAGCAACAGAGGAGGTCCGAGTTCACCTTCGACCCAGAACTTATAGCGTGCTTCCCGGTTTGACCCGCCAAAATAAAATGCAGTCGATTATTTTCTGCAGGTTACAAATTCAAAAAATTGTTTGAAGGTCTTAAATATTTTGAGATTCTTGGCTGGCAGTGACTGGGGAGCAGATAGACAATCACTAAAACAGATTTACACAGGTATGGTAAGATCTAACATAAACTTTGGTTGAATAGTTTACAGTTCAGCAGCTAAAATACATCTGGCTGAATTAGACATTATCCAGCACCAGGCATTAAGATTATGTACTGGAGCATTAAAAACCACATCCACAGCAGCAATGCAAGGAGAAATGGGAGAAATGCCGTTGGATTTAAAAATAACAAAACTAGAGATAAGTTATTTGTTAAATCTACAAGGTAATAACTCTGATCATCCAAATTTTAAATGGTTGGAATCATTTACAATTGATTCCAACCAATCCTGCGGCGCACGCAAGGTCCCCCTGCTGAAGAAGAAACATGTACAGGCCCGCATGAAGTTCGCCATTCACCACCTGGATGACCCAGAAGAGGCCTGGTAGAAGGTGATGTGGTCAGATGAGACCAAAATAGAACTTTTTTGGCCTTAACTCAACTCGTGTTTGCAGGGCAAAGAACACAGAGTACAACCCAAAGAACACCATCCCCACCGTCAAGCATGGTGGTGGCAACATCATGCTTTGGGGGTGCTTTTCAGCCAAGGGGACGGGACAACTCCATGGTATTGAGGGGAGGATGGACGGGGCCATGTATGGTGGAATTCTGGACCAAAATCTCCTTCCCTCAGTGAGAGAGCTGAAGATGGGTGGAGGATGGGTGTTTCAGCATCACAACAACCCTAAGCACACCACCAAAACAACAACAGAGTGGCTGAAGAAGAAGCACATCAAGGTTCTGGAGTGGCCTAGCCAGTCTCCACACCTGAATACAATTGAAAATCTTTGGAGGGAGCTTAAAATTTGAGTTGCCAGGTGACCTCGTAACCTGAATGATTTGGAGGCTGTCTGCAGGGAGGAGTGGGCCAATATCCCTGCTGAAATGTGCTCAAACCTTGTCACCAACTATCAGAGATGGGAAGTAACAAAGTACAAATACTTCGTTACTGTTCTCAAGTAGATTTTTCTGATATTTTGACTTTACTTTACTACTTATTTTTATGGTGACTTTTTACTTCTACTCCTTACATTTTTACACAAATATCTGTACTTTCTACTCCTTACATATTTAAAAATTGGCTCGTTACTTTAGTTTTGAATCATTTCAATGGAGTTACCGTTATTATTTTTCACGTCATCAATACCAAATTCAATCTAATTGGATGGGAATCTACGTTGCATTTGACGCACCACTACAATATGAATCGACAGATTCGGCGGTATTCATTGGCGGCAAATCATTGCAGCTTGGTGGCGGTGGCGTTAGCATAGTATGGACGACAAGATGATTGAAAATGAACACAACAGAGATCTAGTCCTATTGGCAGACATCCATTTAAAATGTAGGCAACGCCATGAAAAAAGTGGTTCCTATTTTACTTTTATACTTTAAGTAAATTTACATGCCTGTACTGTTGGGATCTGGAGATCTGCCACCTTTCTCCAGCAGAGAGCGCCCTGGATCTCCTGAGCCGAAGCCACCTGCACACCTGAGGCTGATTTATCTCAGCAGGAGACCAGCTATATAAGCAGAGGCTTTACTTCCCTTCAGCGCCGGAGTGTTGACCAGTTTTGGAAGACCTGATTGAAGTCTGGAGCTCTGGAGGAGCTCATGTTTGGAAACCTGCCTGCCTGCTCTGAGAAGCCAAACCTGAAGAACCTCAGCCTGCATCTCCCTGTCAGTTCTCTGGAGAGAACTAGGAGAACAATCCAAGGTCTGAACCTCACTAGTCTGAAGCCAAGCTCTCTGGTGAACCATCAGTCTCTGGACCCAACTGGTTCCCTTTCTCCACCGATCAGTCTGAACCTCATCAGGTACAATTCAGTATCAAACTCTGTCAAGACGTCACTGCTGCCTGGCTAACCAAACTGTCCCTCTCTACAGAGAACTCTGTGAATCCAGTCCCGGACCTGTACCAGAATCAGTGCAAACAAATAACTCTGTGTGTTTATTCAAAAAAACTGTTGAACTTTTATCCAGTCTCCTGTGGTGTTCTGCATGTGGGTTTAATCAGAGACCCATCATGACATGTACTTTGTTACTTTTACTTGAGTAAAGAAGTTTAATCAGTACTTCCACTTTTACCAGAGAATTTTTTAACACAAGTATCTGTACTTTTATTCAAGTATGGAAAGTGAGTACTTTTGCCATCTCTACCAACTATAAAAACCGTTTGACATCTGTGCTGGCCAATAATGGTTTTGTTTTTTTAATATTAACATGCTGTTTGTTCAGGGTGTCAAATACTTGTTTTTCCTCATCAGATGGTTATCAATTTTAATAAATTCATATGATGTGATTTTCTGGAATTTTCTTTGGGATTCTGTCTCTCACTGTTAGAATGTACATATGATTAAAATTATAAATTGTTGCATTCTTTGTAAGTGGGCAAACCTGCAAAATCAGCAAGGGGTCAAATACTTATTTTCACCAGATCTGTCACTTATGGAAAAGAAACAAGATAAATCGTACATGGTAGATATTAATTTAGTACAGTTATATTTAGACAGTTATTATCAACATATTTACATTTATACAGATGCATTAAAAATAACAAGGAAAATAGGAATAGCTTTTATAATACCAGAATTCATTATAATAATAGGAAGAGGAATTTCAGATGGATTCAGTATAAAAAGGGGAAATGTTGGCAAATATTATTAATTTTACAATGGGTAGAAGATATAAAACCATTAAAACCAGTCATGTGTTCAGATTCAGGCTCTGCATTATTAAGTTTAAAATATAATCAGTCAGATAGTAGGATGGACATTTGTTATTCTTACATTATTCAGAATAAAAATATGGGTTTGATTGTTGTATTTGTGTGAGTTCCAGCACATATTGGAGTAGAAGGAAACCAGAGGGCAGATAAAATGGCAAAGAGAGCAATTCATAATGCTGTTAGTTTTACAGTTAAAAGACGTAAATCGGAGGGAAAGAGTTTTATTAAAGGGAATCTGTGGAAAAATGGCAAAAAGGTGGGATGAAGAAAAAGCAGGAAGATGGTTTATAAAATTCAGAAGATGTTTGGAAAGAAGAAATGAGGATGAAATAGAAACGAGGAGAGAGAGAGATAACGAGGTTAAAATTTGGGCAAACAGGACTTAGTTTAGTTTATTTAGGATCCCCATTAGCTGTACCAAGCTTCAGCTATTCTTCCTGGGGTCCAACAACAAAACATGAAATAAAAAATTACAAATGAAATAAAATTTTGTGGACATTAAAACAACATCTCCCATAATCTATACACATACATATATAAATATACATATATATCCATATACATAAACAGAATTCAATTAAATTCAATTCAGTTTATTTATATAGCGCCAAATTCACAACACATGTCATCTCAAGGCACTTTACAGTTCAACCAGATCATACAGTCAAATTGATACAAAGTTTTCTATCTAAGGAAAACCAGCTGATTGCATCGACTCATTGACTCAAATACAATCCCTCACACTAAGCATGCTTGTAGCAACAGTGGAGAGGAAAAACTCCCTTTTAACAGGAAGAAACCTCCAGCAGAACCAGGCTCAGTGTGAGCGGCCATCTGCCGAGGCCGACTGGGGTTCAAGGAGACAGAAGCAGACATAGAAAAAGCAGCTGTAAAAGGCGGCCCCGTCCAGGAAACACACAGCCAGGCAGACGAGCTCCAAGGAATGGATGGTTCAACAGAGCTTTGGCTCTGGGTGAGTTTGGCAACTGTATTAAAAAGAAATCTAGGTTTATTCTTATTCTCCTCTATTAATGAGGAGAAGTATGCTGCTCTTGCTTTACAAAGGGTCCTCTTATACAGCAGTAAACCATTTTTCCAGACTAGGAAGGACTCCCGCAGGCCTGTGGAGCGATATTTTCTCTCCAGTTTCCTAGCATTTTGCTTCAAAGTACGCAGCTCTGCATTAAACCAAGGAGCAAGCTTTCTATTTTCAACGGTTTTCATTTTCAAGGGAGCTGCGTTGTCTAAGGCAGTACGCAGAGAACTAGCAACCCCATCAACAAAATCATCAACCTGTGAAGGGGAATAAGCTATGCTTTTGCACTCTGCAGCACTGCTCAGCGACACAGAGGAGAGAGAAAGTGAAGCAGATTCTTTAAAATTTATAACTGCACTATCTGATAAAGATCTACTAAAATTGAACCTTCTTTTGGGGGAGGAGAATTCTGTTAAAGTAATCCTGAAGATTATTAGAAAGTGGTCAGAGAGGACAGGGTTGTGAGGAAATACTGTTATTTCTTCACATTCTATGCCGTATGTCAGCACAAGATCCAAAGTATGAAGATGAGAATGTGTGGGACTATTCACATTTTGAACAAAGCCAATAGTGTCTAAGATAGCATTAAAGGCTGCTCTTAAGCTATCGCCTTCAATGTCAGCATGGATGTTAAAATCTCCCGCTATGATGACCCTGTCAGTATTTAATACCAAATCAGAAAGGAACTCTGAAAACTCATCTAAACATTCAGAGTAAGGACCTGGCGGACGATACAAAGTTACAAAAAGAAGAGGTTTTCTTGCCTTGAAATTTGGATGAGGGAAATTAAGGGTTAAATGTTCAAAAGAGTTGTAGGTATTAACTGTTGTGGGAGTAATCAGTAAGTCAGACTGGAAGATTGTTGCTACTCCTCCTCCTCGCCCAGAACTTCTGGGTATGTGAAAATTTAAATAGCTTGAAGGAGTTGCCTCGTTTATGCTCACATAATCCTCTTGCTGCAGCCAGGTTTCTGTAAGGCAAAACAAGTCAATGTGATTATTTCAAATCAAGTCACTAACTAGCAGACTTTTAGAGGAAAGCGATCTTATGTTAAACAGACCACATTTAATTGTTTTAACTTTTTCCCCAATTGGAGTTGTTTTGATTTTAATTAGATTATCATGATTTACTCCTTTGGGAATCTTTGCTAATTTATTAGATTTTGGTCGTGGGCAAGACACTGTCTGGATGGAGTAAAGAGTGGGTAACAGTAGAGAAGCTGCAGAGATGTGTGTTAAACTACAACTCTGCTTCCTGGTCTGCACCCTGGGGGGTCAGGGTTTTGGAGGACTAATAAATGTGGCCAGATTCCTAGAAAGAAGAGCGGCACCATCCAAAGTGGGATGGATGCCGTCTCTCCGAATCAGACCAGGCTTTCCCCAATAGGATTGCCAATTATTAATGTAGCCCACGTTGTTTTCAGGACACCGCCTAGACAACCAGCGGTTGAATGACGACATGAGGCTAAACATGTCATCACTGGTCAGATCAGGGAGGGGACCAGAGAAAATTACGGAATCCGACATTTTTTTGGCAAACTTACACACCGAAGCAACACTAATTTTAGTGACCTCCGATCGGTGTAACCGGGTGTCATTACCACCAGCGTGAATAACAATCTTACTGTATTTAACCTTATCCTTAGCCAGCAGTTTCAGGTAGGATTTGATGTCGCCCGTTCTGGCCCCCGGCAAACATTTGACTATGGTCCCTGGTGTCTCTAATGCCACGTTTCTGACTATGGAGCTGCCAATCACCAGAGTGGGCTTCTCAGTGGGTGTGTCACTGAGTGGGGAAAACCGGTTAGAAATGTGAACGGGATGGTGGTGACCAGTGGGCAGAGATCCACGACTACGCTTTCTGCGTACAGTTACCCAATCGCCTGGCTGCTCAGGCACTTTTGGAGGACAGCTAGGTGGGGGGCTTACTTTAACTCCTGGATGTTCAACAGCCTGAAGCCTGGATTCTAACTCTGACACCCTCACCTCCAAAGCTACAAAAATACTACACTTATTACACATCCCATTATCACTAAAGGAGGCAGAGGAATAACTGAACATCTGACACAGAGAGCAGGAGAGAGGAGAGGAAGAAGGAAGAGTTGGAAAAGAGTCAAGGGAGGGAGAGAGAGAAGCCATAGCAATGCTAAGCTAGCGCTAGCCTAGGCTAGCTACTCCTTGCTACAATCCAAACTAATCAAAACAAACTACAAAGCACAGCAAGTGAAGAAGACTGTGTACTCCCTCACAGTCCTAATCGTGTTTTACCTCTATATTTAATAAATGTTCTTTCAATGATTTTTTAAATTTCCTTAAATCCGTTATCAGTTTAATGTAATTTGGCAGTAAATTCCATGCTTTCATACCTCTATACATAACAGTTCTTTTTAAGGCATTTGACTTTACTTTAGGCAAACTAAAGTTTCCTTCAGTTGCATGCCTAGTCATGTCATGTCATGACTTAATTAAACACTTTATAAAATTCAAAAGCAAACTACTGGAAAATGTAATCACTGTGGAAAATCTGAAACAATAGAAAATGTTTTACTGGAATGGTAATTACAAATAATTATTTGATTTTTAAAGAATTTTTTTTTATAGAATTTGATTATAGAGAGGGTGAATCTGTTTATGATATAGATGGGTAGAATACAAATTTATGCATAAATGTGCAGGTTTTAGCTTTCTTTTTTTCCCTTAAAAATTATATTTATATTTATTAGTAGATAGTTAATCAAAAACCACAATCCATACCAGTAAGTGGCGCTAATGCTATTAAATATTTGTTGCCAACCGTCAAAAACTCCAACAAGAAGACATCCGGAAAAAATGGAAAAAAACAAAAGAAGAGGAAACCAGGCACGTTCTGTGCATGGCACGTGTTTCGAAGTCACTTGTGGAGAAATGTCCTGGGCTGTGAGTAGCGAGGAAACAGGAAGCGATTCTTGTGGGATGGAAGAGGGAAATAGTGAAAACGAAGAATATTGGAAGAGAGTTGTGTCAAAAAATGAGAAACAGCGGAAAAAGCAGAGATCAGTTGAAGGGGAGTCCAGTTCAGAACATTCAAGTTATGATCAATCTAGAAATTCCACAGGAAACAAACAAAATGAGTACAAAGTCATATTCAAGGTAGTTAATCAGAGAGACTACAGATTGGAATCCGGTTCACTTAACAAAAACCATAAATAAACTAGTAGGAGAAGTCCTCAGTGCCAGAATCCTGTACAGTGGAGACCTGCTAATAAACTGCAGAGACCGCGCCCAGCAAGGCAAAGCTATTCGGATTAACAAGATGGAGGGAAAAGAGTTCAGTGCAGCTTGGTGGAGAACAAAAAGATCAGCAGAGGAGTCATTGGAGGAGTTCCTCTAAGAGTTTCTGAAAAAGAGATTAAAGAAAACATAAGCGGTGCAAAAGTAAAAGAAGTAAAAAATGTTAAAAACAACAAGAAACGGAGAAAGATCTGACAGTTTATCTGTGTTAATTAAATTCGAAGAAGAGAAATTACCAAGCAAAGTATTCATCGGTTACATCAGCTATAATGTTAAAATCTACAATCCTCCACCTTTGAGATGCTTTAAATGCCAAAGATTCTGACACATAGCAGCAGTTTGTAAAGGAAATAGAGATGTGGAAGGTGTGCTGGAGAACACGAATATGGAAAATGTGGGAAAGAAGCTAAAATAAAATGCTGTAACTGTGGTGGAGAACATACTTCTGCTTATGGCGGCTGTGAAGCGAGCAAAAGGTCTGAGGAAATTAGAAAAAGGAAATTTGAGCTCCGAATAACTTAAGCTGAAGCTGAAAATAGGATCCCATCTCAGTTAGGAAAAACCCAAACCAACAGTTCAGCACACGGCAAATTCAAAACCTCTGGAGAAATGTCCCAAAACTGAAGAAGATTCACTGACTGGTAAAAAGAAAGATTTTGTTCTATTCATGGTTGAAGTGATCAGCTGTAGTGCACAGACGACAAGGAAAACCGAAAAAAAATATATAAATAATAGTGAAAGCTGCAGAAAAATATCTGGAAGTTATGTTGAGCTGAGCTCTCATTATAGTTTATTGTGAACCTCCGTCTGCAAGGGCTGAAGGACACTATCCTGATCGCACCAGGCACAGATGATGACAGTGATGATGAGAAGAACACGGAGGCATATGCGGAACTCATCCAGTTTCTGGATGAAAAGAGCTTGTCCCTGGTGATGCGTGAGGCGGCAGATGATGGGCGAGTGGCACTTAGGATCCTCCGCGGATATTACGCAGGAAAAGGAAAGCCTGGAGTGATAAACTTGTACACTGAACTCACATCACTACAAAAATCACCTATGGAGAACGTCACTGAATACGTGACAAGGGCCGAGACTGCGATCACCGCTTTGAGGAGCGCAGGTGAGACGCTCAGTGATGGATTGCTCATAGCGATGGTACTGAAGGGGCTACCAGAAACTTTTAAGCCTTTTACGATCCATGTGTCTCAGATCGAGGACTCAGTGACTTTTGCCGAATGTAAGACAAAGCTTAGAAGTTTTGAGGACATTGAGAACATGCATCCATCTACGTCTGAAGATAACGTGATGAAAGTATGCGCTCAATTTGACACAAGATGAGCACAAGAAAGTGCGCAGGACAGTGACACTCTGGACATTGTATGTTTTAAGTGTGTCACCAGAGGCCACATCACCAGGGCCAGCGCAAACAGTGGTGTAATCAATGCAAAAGCAACACGCACACCAATGCTACCTGCAGGCGAAGGAAGAGATGGTGCACACAGATTTAGCCGGTCACGTTGATCCTATGTCCAGAGAGCGTCATAAATATGCACTATCCTTTACAGATGACTATTCTAGTGCAGTGTTTGTTTACTTTCTGAAATATAAAAGTGACACAGTGCAAGCTACTGAAAAGTTTCTAGCAGATATGGCACCATATGGACAACTTAAATGCATTAGATCTGATAATGGCAAAGAATAAACCTGCAAAGGGTTCCAAGCATTATTGAGACGTAATGGTATTAGGGATGAGACCTCAAACCCATACTCTCCGCATCAAAATGGTACAGCTGAGAGGAACTGGAGAACTCTCTTTGACATGGCCAGGCGTATGCTCATCCAGAGTGGGCTACCAAAGACGTTGTGGACCTATGCAGTCCAGACAGCATCTGTAGTGAGCAATAGGTGCTACAATAAGCGCACAAAACAGACTCCTTACTATATGTGAACAGGCAGGCAGCCCAATGTTTTCAGGATGCAACAGTTTGGACAGTTATGCTACACATATAAGCATCAGCAAAAGGGAAAATTGGACTCAAAATGTGAGAAAGGAATTTTTGTGGGTTATGATAAGAACAGCCCTGCCTATTGGATTTATTATCACAGCACCAGAAAAGTTCTGAAGCACAGACTTGGTAAGTTTATAAATGGAGCAAATACTGAGATGCTGGATGTTGATGAGGATGATTTTGTGATAAACAAACAGGCTGTCAAGACTCATAGTAGCTCACAGGTTACTGTAAAAGAGGGAGAGACCCAATCAGAGCAAAGCAGTGAACCAAAACAGGATGAAAACCTACCTGACCAAAGGCGATACCCTGTAAGAGAAAAGAAGAGGCCTGCATATTTCAGTGAGTGTCATGATTGGGTTAAGAGACTTAACCCACATGCAGAACACCACTGGAAGCAGAGTAAAAGTTTAACAGAGTTTATTGAATGGTTTCACAGAGAGAACATGAACTGGTTCTGGCACAGGTCCGGGACTGGAATCACTGATGTCTGCAGAGATGGATAGTTTGATTAGCCAGGCAGTCAGATGATTTGTCGAGTGAATTAATTCTGAAGATACCTTGAAGAGGTTCTGACAGATCCTTTGTGAGGGAGGGAACCGGTTGGGTCCAGAGACTGTAGGTTCAGCAGAGAGCTCAGCAGCAGCAGTGTCTACCTTCTGGCTTGTGAGTTGCAGACCTTGATGTGAGTTTCCAGCTCTCCCTTGAGAGCAGTTGGAGAAGTCCAGACTGAAATCTTCAGGTTTGGCTTCCTTGGGCAGGCAGGCAGGTTTACAGGCAAAGCTCATCCAGAGCTTCAGACTTCAGTCAGGTTTTCTGTGAGCAAGACAGAGACAGGTTAGAATCAAGTTTCTCTCTAGAGGCAACTAAGATTCTTCAGATTAACAGAGGCTCAGGTTCGCTAACCAAACTTGGTCAACACTGCGGCGTCGAAGGAAGGTCTGACTGCTGCTTATGAAGGAGGTCTCCTGATGGGCTGATGATCCTCAGGTGTGCTGAGGGCTCCAGCCCAGGAGACCCACAGTGCACTATGTTTGAGGATGATGGGAAAGATATTGACTATTGTTACAGACTTTTGTGTAATGTACCTCAAGCCTATGATGCAGCTATAAACTCACCGAATGCAAAAGAGTAGGTCAGTGCTATGGACGAAGAAATGCAATCATTAAAGGACAATAGGACATACACCCTGACCACACTCCCACAGGGCAAAGAAGTAGTGGGGGCAAGTGGGTCTATGCACTGAAAAAGAACATTGATGGATCTGACAAATAAAAGGCAAGATTTGTAGCCAAAGGATACAGTCAGACACAGGGTGTGAACTATGAGGAGACTTTTTCTCCTACTGCTAACATGCACAAAAAGCAGCACAGGAGGATCTAATTGTCCACCAGATGGATGTAAAAACGGCCTGTTTGCATGCACCAATTGAATTTAAGATCTATATGGAACAGCCACAGGGTTATGAAGTTAAAGCTAAAGGAAATGACAGACTGGTTAGTAAATTGGAGAAATCCCTGTATGGACTTAAACAATCAGGACGCAACTGGAACAAAATGTTGCCTGACTATCTATAATTTGGGTTGATGATTTGATTATTGCAACTAATGATGACATGATTATGAAAAATGTAAAAGATATGCTAAACTCTCACTTTAGAATGAAAGACAACAATACTGGAGAGGTTTGACATGCAAAACTGTAAAGCTAGGCCTACACCGTGAGAACAGAGAGTAGATTACAGTGAGGATGCTGAAACATTGGAGGATGTGAAAAAATACAGAGAAATTGTTGGTAGTCTGATCTATCTAGCTATTTGTACGAGACCAGACTTGTGTTTTGTAGTCAGTAAATTGTCACAGTATTTTATAAAACCAACTACTGAGCAGTGGACTACTGTTAAACACACTCTAAGGTTCTTAAAGGGGACTGAAAGCAAAGTACTCAGCTTTCAGAAGTACACAGATAATGGCATCATATATGGATACAGCGAGGCAAATTGGGCAGCTGATGTGAGTGACCGAAGAAGTACATCCGGTTATTGCATCAGTCTATCCAAAGATGGTCCCTCAGTCTCATGGAAATCAAAGAGACAGCCCACTGTAGCTTTGTCAACTTGTGAAGCTGAGAATGTGGCTTTGGCTGCAACCACACAAGAGTGCATCTACTTGCAGCAGCTCTTAAAATCATTTGATGGTCGAGAATACAGATGCAAAATCTATGAGGACAACCAGGGAGCTATAGCATTAGCTAAAAATCCTGTACAGAGACAAAGATGCAAACATGGACATTAAATACCATTTTTGTGAGGTCCATGTTAAATTCAGGCTGGATTAAATTTTCACATACCCAGAAGTTCTGGGCGAGGAGGAGGAGTAGCAACAATCTTCCAGTCTGACTTACTGATTACTCCCAAAACAGTTAATACCTACAACTCTTTTGAACATTTAACCCTTAATTTCCCTGATCCAAATTTCAAGGCAAGAAAACCTCTTCTTTTTGTAACTTTGTATCGTCCACCAGGTCCTTACTCTGAATTTTTAAATGAGTTTTCAGAGTTCCTTTCTGATTTGGTATTAAATACTGACAGGGTCATTATAGTGGGAGATTTTAACATCCATGCTGACATTGAAGGCGATAGCTTAAGAGCAGCCTTTAATGCTATCTTAGACACTATTGGCTTTGTTCAAAATGTGAATAGTCCCACACATTCTCATCTTCATACTTTGGATCTTGTGCTGACATACGGCATAGAATGTGAAGAAATAAAAGTATTTCCTCACAACCCTGTCCTCTCTGACCACTTTCTAATAACCTTCAGGATTACTTTAACAGAGTTCTCCTCCCCCAAAAGAAGGTTACATTTTAGTAGATCATTATCAGATAGTGCAGTTATAAATTTCAAAGAATCTGCTTCACTTTCTCTCTCCTCTGTGTCGCTGAGCAGTGCTGCAGAGTGCAAAAGCATAGCTTATTCCCCTTCACCGGTTGATGATTTTGTTGATGGGGTTGCTAGTTCTCTGCGTACTGCCTTAGACAACGCAGCTCCTTTGAAAATGAAAACCTTTAAAAATAGAAAGCTTGCTCCTTGGTTTAATGCAGAGCTGCGTACTTTGAAGCAAAATGCTAGGAAACTGGAGAGAAAATATCGCTCCACAGGCCTGCGGGAGTCCTTCCTAGTCTGGAAAAATGGTTTACTGCTGTATAAGAGGACCCTTTGTAAAGCAAGAGCAGCATACTTCTCCTCATTAATAGAGGAGAATAAGAATAATCCTAGATTTCTTTTTAATACAGTTGCCAAACTCACCCAGAGCCATAGCTCTGTTGAACAGTCCATCCCACCTGCTCTTAGCAGCAATGATTTTATGGGATTCTTTATAAATAAGATTGATCTTATTAAAAATAAGATCATAAGCACTCCTCTATCCGTGATTGTATCTGAGGTAGTCATGGAATCTAAACCGGCTTTGATCCAGTTGAACTTTCTGAATTAGCAAAATTATTGTCTTCATCTAAGCCTTCAACTTGTATGTTAGATCCAGTTCCAACCAGGTTATTTAAGGAGGTATTCCCTTTGATCTCCTCCTCCATTTTAGATGTGATTAATCTATCTCTGTTACAGGGATATGTACCTAAAGCTTTTAAGGTTGCTGTAATTAAACCTCTGCTTAAGAAACCGTCTCTTGACCCAGATGACTTGGTTAATTATAGACCTATATCCAATCTTCCTTTCTTATCCAAAATTCTTGAGAAAGTAGTTGCCAAACAAGTGTGCGATCACTTACACCATAATGAACTTTTTGAAGAGTTTCAGTCTGGCTTTAGAGCTCATCATAGCACTGAAACAGCTCTGGTGAAAGTCACTAATGATATTCTCATGGCCTCAGATAATGGACTTGTATCTGTGCTCGTCCTGTTGGATCTTAGTGCTGCATTTGATACAATTGACCATAATATTCTTTTAGAAAGACTTGAATATTTTGTTGGAATTAAAGGAACAGCACTAGACTGGTTTAAATCTTATCCATCTGATTGAATTCAGTTTGTTCATGTTAATGATAGATCTTCCTCGTGCTCAAAGGTTACCTGTGGAGTACCACAGGGATCAGTGCTAGGACCAATTCTCTTTACTTTATACATGCTCCCAATTGGTAGAGTTATTAGACAGCATGGGATTAATTTCCACTGTTATGCTGATGATACCCAGCTATATCTGTCTATAAATCCAGATGAAGCTAACCCATTACATAGATTACAGGCATGTCTGAAGACATAAAAACCTGGATGACTCTTAACTTTCTGCTTCTGAATGCAGACAAAACAGAAGTTATAGTCTTTGGACCAGAGTCTCTGAAAAATAAGCTGATTAGCCAGTCACTTTATTTGGATGGGATTAAACTGATTTCAGATAATAAAGTAAAAAATCTTGGTGTTATTTTTGATCAGGACCTGTCATTTAAATCCCAGATCAAAGAGGTTTCTAGAATTTCCTTCTTTCATCTGAGGAACATTGCAAAAATTAGAAATCTCCTGTCCAGGGGTGATGCTGAGAAACTAGTCCATGCATTTGTTACTTCAAGGCTGGACTATTGTAATTCTTTACTATCAGGAAGTCCACAAACTGTAGTTAAAAGCCTTCAGCTGATCCAAAATGCTGCAGCCAGAGTTCTGATGAAAATGAAAAAGAGAGATCATATCTTTCCTATCCTGGCTTCTCTTCATTGGCTTCCTGTTAAATCCAGAATAGAATTTAAAATCCTCCTTCTCACATATAAAGCCTTAAATGGCTAAGCTCCATCTTATATCAGAGATCTGATTGTTCCTTATGTTCCTAACAGAGCACTTCGCTCTCAATCTGCAGGTTTACTAGTGGTTCCTAGAATTTCTAAAAGTAGAATGGGAGGCAGATCTTTTAGTTATCAGGCTCCTCTCCTGTGGAACCAACTACCAGTTTTAGTCCGTGAGGCAGACACCCTGTCTACTTTTAAGGCTAGGCTTAAAACTTTCCTTTTTGATAAAGCTTATAGTTAGAGTGGCTCAGGTTATCCTGATCTATCTCTATAGTTCTGCTGCTATAGGCTTAGACTTCTGGAGGACATAGGGACCCCCATTTCATCATTCTGCTTCATTCTATCTCTATTCTCCTATTCTGCAGAATCTGTTTGTTCAATCTCTAATCTTCTGCTCTCTCTGCTTTTCCTCAGAGTAGCTTTGCCTCGTCTGTTCCTGTTTGGCTGTGACGTCATCCAGGAAAGAAACATCAGCTGTGCTGCTTCCATCAACACCCTTGTTTGTAGATGTTGGAGATCGGCCTGTTTTCCAGTGTGGTCCTGTTTCTCTGGCCGTGGCTGGGTGGATGTGCTCTCTTCATCCTCTGGCATGGGAGCTGCCTTGGAGCTCGTCTGCCTGGCTGTGTGTTTCCTGGACGGGGCCGCCTTTTACAGCTGCTTTTTGTGTCTCTGCTTCTGTCTCCTTGAACCCCAGTGGGCCTCGGCAGATGGTCGCTCACACTGAGCCTGGTTCTGCTGGAGGTTTCTTCCTGTTAAAAGGGAGTTTTTCCTCTCCACTGTCGCTACAAGCATGCTTAGTGTGAGGGATTGTATTTGAGTCAATGAGTCAATGCAATCAACTGGTTTTCCTTAGATAGAAAACTTTGTATCAATTTGACTGTATGATCTGGTTGAACTGTAAAGTGCCTTGAGATGACATGTGTTGTGAATTTGGCGCTATATAAATAAACTGAATTGAATTGAATAGTTCTGCTGCTATAGGCTTAGACTTCTGGAAGACATAGGGACCCCCATTTCATCATTCTGCTTCATTCTCTCCCTGTTCTCCTATTCTGCAGAATCTGTTTGTTCAATCTCTAACGTTCTGCTCTATCTGCTTTTCCTCAGAGTAGCTTTGCCTCGTCTGTTCCTGTTTGGCTGTGACGTCATCCTGGAAAGAAACATCAGCTGTGCTGCTTCCATCAACACCCTTGTTTATAGATGTTGGAGATCGGCCTGTTTTCCAGTGTGGTCCTGTGACTGGGTGGATATGCTCTCTTCGTCCTCTGGCATGGGAGCTGGCTCGGAGCTCGTCTGCCTGGCTGTGTGTTTCCTGGACGGGGCCGCCTGTGGAGCTGGTTGACAGTTGCCTTTTGTATCTATGCTTCTTTTTCTATGTCTGCTTCTGTCTCCTTGAACCCCAGTCGGCCTCGGCAGATGGCCGCTCACACTGAGCCTGGTTCTGCTGGAGGTTTCTTCCTGTTAAAAGGGAGTTTTTCCTCTCCACTGTTGCTACAAGCATGCTTAGTGTGAGGGATTGTATTTGAGTCAATGAGTCGATGCAATCAACTGGTTTTCCTTAGATAGAAAACTTTGTATCAATTTGACTGTATGATCTGGTTGAACTGTAAAGTGCCTTGAGATGACATGTGTTGTGAATTTGGCGCTATATAAATAAACTGAATTGAATTGAGTACCCTGGAGTACTGTCCAACAGATCAGCTGGTTGCTGACTTAATGACCAAACCAGCAACCAAATCAAAATTGTCAATGTTTAATGGTTTTCTTTTTGGTAAAGTATAAAATGACTGTACAGAACGTCTTATGAAGAATGTTAAGTTTTGGGTGTATAAGGCTGAATTTGTGTTATTGACAATGTTATGAAATGTAAACAAGTGGGGGTGTTGAGCTGTGCTCTCATTATTGTTAATTGTTTCTGTGGTAAAGATGACATCACACTTGCATGCTCACGTGACAAGATAATCAATGGCCTACACCTGTGTGGAAATAAATGAGTGTGCCCATGAGTGAACGGTGGTCACAGGAAAAGGAATCTCAGACTGAGTGTGTCTTCAATGGCTACGTGAAAAGCTGAGTAAGAGACTCAGCTAACGAGTTAAACAATATTTAAACTGGGAAATGGGTAAAAACTTGATGGGAAAACCAGTAGGACCATCAGAAACTGGCAGAGTGACAGTGATTAAAGATAAATTAGAAATTATGAGGGCAAACATGATCAAGTATTTATTATGTTGTGTTCAGTTAAATTTATTTATTTTCTATTTTTATTTTTTATTATTGAAAAAAAACAGAATATCAATGACAAATTCAATAATACATCAATATTGAACATTACAAGAAACAAATAAGATCACAACTCCTATTAACTCCAATAAAAAATTACAGGCTGGAAAAAAATAAAAAATAAATTATTAAGAAGAGGGGACTAACTGAAATTCTTTCAATAAATTGGACAATTAATTTGCTTTAAGGTTCTGCATCTTCTTCAGACGTCGGTTAAAGGAGGAAAGTTTGTTTTTGACAGCAGAGAATGAGACGGAGCATTTTGCATAATGACATTTATGGATATAATATTTCGTTATAATCATCAAAGTATTAACTAAGAATTCCACCTTTTTTTCATTAATATATAAACCAAACCAAATTATTTGTAAGGAATTAAAGTCCACATTTATAGATCTAGAAGATAGAAAGATCTGAAGTTGATCCCATAGATTTTTAACTTCTTTACATCCATAAAACAAATGATTAGCAGTTTCCAACTGAGTTGTACAGAAACCACAATTCCCAACATTGAATTTAAATCTCTCTCTTAAGTACTCATTGAAGGATATGTGTAATTTATTATTTTAAATTGTAATTCTTTATATTTAGGAGGAATTGGGAATTTTAAATAATTTGTCCTAATTTTGATTATTGTAGATTTGTTAAAATGTTGTAAGAGAAATGTACGTTTAGTTGGACCAGGGTTCATATTATGTATAAAATATTGATTGAAGAACCTATTGGTGCATTTATTATCTCTAATGTCCACATGCTCATTATGAAGCTTATGGAGTCTTAGAATAGATAAATTAAATATACTGTTCTAGCAGAACCTGTTGATGGAAATGTGAGAGTTGTAGGGGGAGTTTAGATAATTCAAAATCACATTTTAGAAGCAACTCAATACCACCCACACTTTGAAACACAAATGACGGTTTAACAAACCAAATGAGATCACCATTTAAAAAAAAAAGCCTATTTATTTATTGTTCTGGATGTGAGTCTCATTTCCTGTGTCCTTGTTTTACTCCATATCAGTAGGTGGCGGTAATGCACTTAACATTAGTTTGCCAACCGCCATAAAACCTCCCAAGAAGAAGAAGAAGAAGAAGAAGAAGAAGAAGAAACCGGAAAAAAGAAAGTCAGCTGACCCGACTGTCTCGTCTTTGGCTGTTTGAGAGACTTTTTTAAAAATATTTCGGGGCAGTTTTTACACAGATTTAATTAGTTGGTTCGGTTCTGGGAGCTGAAATGCTGCGACCGAAAGCTTTGACCCAAGTTCTGAGCCAAGCGAACACCAACGGAGTCCAGAGCACCCTGTAAGTCTGGAGCTAGGCTGCTAGCTAAGCTGCTAGCGGCTAGCTGAGCGGCTAGCGGCTCTGTTTGCTATGGAGAGACCAATCCTCACTGAAACTATTAATAATTGTTGCTTTTTGTTCGGATCCTCAAACCGTTTTTCTGCAGGACTGAGAACTTTTATTAGAGAAATTAGATCAGGATCCTGAAGCTGGTAGAAAAGTGAGCAAAGCGGTTAAAGTGTGGAGATCTGCATGTTTCTGCGGTCAGATGTGAGCTTTGTTTCCCCACAGCTTGTTGAACAATGAGGGATCTCTGCTGGCTTATTCCGGTTATGGAGACACAGACGCCAGAGTCACAGCCGCCATTGCCAGCAACATCTGGGCCGCCTACGACAAGAACGGCCACCAAGCGTTTAATGAAGACCAGCTGAAGTTCATCCTGATGGACTGCATGGTGAGACACGCCTCAGGAAGCTGCTGAGAAGCCTTCAGGAGATTGGAGCTATTTTTCTGTTTGTTCCTCAGGAGGGGCGAGTGGCCATCACCAGGGTGGCCAACCTGCTGCTGTGCATGTACGCCAAGGAGACGGTGGGCTTTGGGATGCTGAAGGCCAAGGTGAGGAAGGCTTTGCTTCTCTGTCAGAAAAAGTCCAGTTTACTTTTTAAAGATGACAGCAGCTGCTCCCCACCAGAGCTCGTTCTGAACTGTTCTGTCTGGTTTGCAGGCGGAGGCGCTGGTTCAGTATCTGGAGGAACCTTTAACTCAGGTGGCAGCATCGTAGCGGATCCGCGGCTCAAGCTTGGCGCGCACGCCGTTCTGAAAACGGACCCCTGGATCGGGATCCTTAATGAGCATCGGATGTTGGAGGTTTTACTGAAGGACTCTGTGCTTCTCCAGCTTCTCTCACTAACCTCAGTCCATCCTGGGGAAGATGTGAATCTGTGAAAATGTGTCTAAATAATAAATGTTTGAGAACATTTCCCTTTTTCAGATGAATTGTCCAATAAAGAAGATTTTATGGAAGAGTTTGTTCTTCTTTCAGGCAGCGATGAGCCGCCATGCAGGTAGAGCATAAAAACAGAACCAGGTCTGTTCGGTTTTATGATTAATTCTTCCAAGAACAAATTTAATACATAAAGGGTTTAATGAGCAGTGAAGGCAGATGATTAAAATCATTCTGTATTAATGTGGAAACAAACCTTTTTTTAATCTTTGTCATTTATTCAGTTAATTTGATTGTTTTTGTTCCAGATACACAAAACTAACCTCCCATGGCTTTTTATTTTTTTTTTTTTTAGTTTTCTAATAAAAATCAGGAAGAATCTAGAAGTTAAAACTGGATTAGAGTTTCATTGATCATGTGTAAAGAGTTTATTCTAACCCCGGGGAGATGATTTAACTGAACTGGGAAACTTGAATCACAGCGTTTCCACTTTGGTCGATTAAAGAACGGCTCCTCTTCCTTTGGACTCACGAACTCTGGCTCCTTCATTTATTCCAGAAAAGCTGGTTGTTAATAATTGGAAAAGGTTTAATCTCTGAGGATGAGCTGATCTATCAGAGCTTCTAGAAGTGATGATCTGAGCTTCCGAACATCAAAGATGACGTTTTCTTGGAGATTTAAGGTTCAATTCCTGGTTCCTCCACCAGGAGGAGCCTCAGCGCTTCACCTCAGGTTCATCTGCCCAACCTGCTGGTCATGTTCCACGCCTCCATCACCCTGCAGCCGCTCCCTACCTGAAGGGCCGCCCACCGCAGCACAAGCTGGAAGCGCTGCTGTGTGCTGTGCAAACAAAGCAGCTCTGTTGACTGAGCCGGAAGGACAGGAAGCTGCTGACAGGCGTCCATGGGGAAGGACAGATCTGCAGCCGTCTTCTGTCCTCTTTAGAGAAGCAGGCGGGTCTCAGTGTCGTCTTACATCTAGACTTTAGACGGCGACAGCACTGAATGGAAACATGGGATCAGATGAGGCTTACAACTTTGTGTTTAAGGGTGAGTTCCTGATTTCATCCCTGATATCTGCAGTTGCTGTTGAAGGCCTTCTTCTTCTGCTCCCTTGTTTCTTATTAACCTTCTGGCCTTTCTGACTCTGCTGGTTGTTAACAGAACGTTCAATGATTGCAGGAACAAACAGCCAATCATTCACCTCCTATCACTGTTGGGTCAGATATGAGGGGGCTAACTGTGATGATGACATCACTGCAAAGGTCCGCAGTGATGTCATCAAGTCTCAGAAAAGAAACAGTTCTTCCACTGAGGATGATTAGTGGCCTAGTTAAAGTTCAGAAGTCAGGTCTCTATTGAAACAGAGTGAGCCACGGATGCACCTCTGTCTTTAGAAACGGTCCAAATGGATCCAAATATTCAGAACCAGACAATAAAATGACGGATCTTGGACATAAGTGCTGCTCGGTTCAGTGTCTTCCACAGCAGAAAAGCCGATCCCATTAAAGGCATCAATTATGGTTCTAAAAGCTGAAATCAGGATAAATTCAGCTCTGGACCCACTGAGCGGCTCCGGACCCACTGAGCGGCTCCGGATCCACTGAGCGGCCTTGGACCCGCTGAGCGGCTCTGGACCCACTGAGCGGCGGCTCTGGACCCACTGAGCGGCGGCTCTGGACCCACTGAGCGGCTCTGGACCCACTGAGCGGCTCTGGATCCACTGAGCGGCTCTGGATCCACTGAGCGGCCTTGGACCCGCTGAGCGGCTCTGGATCCACTGAGCGGCTCTGGACCCGCTGAGCGGCTCTGGACCCGCTGAGCGGCTCTGGATCCGCTGAGCAACTCTGGACCCGCTGAGCGGCTCTGGATCCACTGAGCGGCTCTGGACACACTGAGCGGCTCTGGATCCACTGAGCGGCTCTGGATCCACTGAGCGGCTCTGGACCCACTGAGCGGCTCTGGACCCACTGAGCGGCTCTGGATCCACTGAGCGGCTCTGGACCCACTGAGCGGCACAGCAGCTCCACCTGGGCCTCTGCAGGCCTCAGGTAGGTTGGTTGGGCTTCTTTTGCAGTCATCAGGTCCACTTTAGCTCCTCTGTGCCGCCGCAGGTCTGACTGCTGAAGCTGAGCCCAAACTGGCTTCTCTGGCAAATGATCCACAGAGGCCTAGTCCAAGTCCTCAGTTAGACGAAGAGCTGAAGTCTGCGAACCTCAGCGAAGCTAAAGTCCTTCTAATACCACCTTCATACGTAATTAGCATATTTTTATTTCTTTTAAATTCTTATTTTATTTATATTAATTTGAAATCTATATAAATGCTTAAATACTCTGGATGATCAAAATGATGAAATCTTCTATAGATTATTAGAAAACGGCAACAGAATAAAATAAAATGTCAATCTTAGCTGCTTAATTCGGCTGTTTTCCGAAGATGCTTTGGGCCCCCATGAGGCCCCTGAGGGTCCCTTGGTGCCCGTTAGTGACCCCTGCTCTGAAATCCAACTGCTGTGTGATTCTAGAGAAAGTGAGAAGGTTCCACTCTGTTCAGGTTATTTCTATAGTTCTTCATCAACCGTCATCTTATGTCAATTTATAGATCCAGATCATCCAATAATTGACTTTATAGGATTATCTTCTGGATGAGCAGCTAGAAACAGTAGATATTGACTCTTCAGCAATCCCTCACACTAAGCATGCTTGTAGCGACAGTGGAGAGGAAAACCTCCAGCAGAACCAGGCTCAGTGTGAGCGGCCATCTGCTGAGGCCCACTGGGGTTCAAGGAGAAAGAAGCAGACATAGAAAAACAAGCATAGAAGCACCGATCTATAAATACGTTCAATGTTAGAAAAGCTAACGGTAAGCTAGCTCTACAGGTAGCTCTGTCTGGGAAAGCCACAGTTAATCAGATGAACTCTGACCTCCAACCCTGAAGGTCATAAAAGCGAGGAAGAGAAATTGATTCTCCTGGAAACTCTCCAGGTTTTTCCAGGTTTCCATGGGATCAACCAACCTGGAACTTCAAGGTCGCTTGTCGTGCATTTCCATAGAAACCTGCAGGATTGTTTGCTTTAGCAGTTACTCAGTAGCAGAGAAGAAAGCAGCTCCTCTAAAGATTAATAATAAGAACAACCTGAGAAACATTCTTCTTCACTTGAACTCAACACTTCCAGTTTAACACATAGAAAATACATTTTAGATATTATTGACAATAGAAGAATTTCTTTAAAAAAAAACCATCTGGTTGAAAACATTGTGAGGCATCTCTGCCAGTGACTGAAATCTAAACTCTGTTCTAACAATAGATCAATCACATGATCTGAACGTCTGCAGGCATCTTTGGAGGCTAGAAGATCTAAATGACTAAATCAATGGGAAAATAACACAAAATGTTCAAATCCTGCCAACAAACATGTGATTTATCCTCCAATGCTGTGAAAGCCAGGTCTGGAAAAGGCCTAGTTCTGTTAGACTAAACTAAAATGTGCTGAAATATCCAATCATGTCCATTTCATCTCAGCAGCTCAAAGTCTAATGAAGCTTCAAACAAAATGGTTTTGAGTTTTAGACTCATCATAGTCTGACGCACACATTTCACCGAGTGCAAAAACACATTTTAAATTAACAATCCACAAACTATTGATGCCTCAGATGCCTGAACTTTAGGCTCTAAAATAAATTTTTTAATTCAACATTAGATACTATTGATACTCCAGTCACTGTCTGTTTAAGCAGCATGATAACCCTAACCCTTAAACAGACAATGGAAGATTAGAACTAAAGTAAGAAAATAAAGAGCCAAAATTCAACCTGTGATGTTTGAGGAGAAACAGGACTGGCTGGTCAAACTCTGCAGGTGAAAGCAGAGAATATGGAGGAGTGAGGATGAGGATGGAGGAGGAAGAGCCCAGCCGCTGGTAGATTGAAGGCAGCGACAGAGCGCCACCATGTGGAGCTTTAAATCCCTGCATTCATTCAGCCTTTTCCACAGTTTAAGGTCCATTTCCTAACAACGAATCATTTCAAGCTGATTATATTCATCAATCAGAGCGACTGGAATAAAACAGCTTTAAAAATATCTACTAGTTGGTTAAACAAAAAACTTTGATTTGCTGTGAGCAATAAGTCCAATTATCAGATCTGCTCACTTATTGTTTTAAAACATGGGGAGGGACAATTCTGCAATAATGATGGCATTTATTTTTTTAACTAAAGAAGGAATTTTCCAATCAGATCAATCAGTTTTATACAGCAGCGATTTTCAAACATGACTTTCTCTGTTTTCCATGTTTCTGTTCCAGCAGATTATTGCATTCCTCCCCAGCAGCCTCCAAGTTCTGCAGACGTCTGATAATCACCATTTATTAAGGCAGGAAACACCTGAACATCCGGTGGGTCCTGAGGAGCCAGTTAGAGAACCACTGTTATAGAGCAGCTACATTATTTGAACATTTTGAAAACACATTCGGTTTATAGGAAGTCAATCAGATAAAAATCTTTTTTACAAAATAGATCTGATCAAATAAGATCTTATTTACCTGCTGGTGAAGATTCTCAGTCATTCAGGTCATATTCATTCCAAAAAAGTTAAAAAACAATCCACTGGACTTTTTATCCAAGTTTTAAGATGTTTCTCTTCCCATCCGGGACGTTTTTTTCAATTCAAAATGTCTGGATTTATAGAGTGGACCAACAAAGCCTTGTTTTAGCTTAGAAACAATGCAAATCGAACCTAAAGAACAGGCCCTCCCCTTAGGAACGGGGAGTCCTGGAGGTTTCTGTTAGGATGCAAACCTGATACTGATCAATGCCTCTGAAAGGGGGGGGGGGTTAGGCTCATTATTGGCCTGGCTGACCAGGTGAGATGTCCTGGTCCACTGGATGGCGATCGTGGTAGCAGGGAATATCCAACTCTATCGCTGCCTTGTAGGTTTTTAAGAGCAGCGTCAGATTGCATGTTTTCTAAGCCTAAACCAGGCTTTGTTTTTGGTCCACTCTATAAAACCTGGAACTAAATGCTATTTCTGACATTTTGAATTGAAAAAGCTTCCTGGATGGGAGAGAAACGTCTCTAAACCTGGAAACAAAGTCCAGTGGATTGGGTTTTTTTTTTTTTTTTTTTGGAACTTATTAATGTATTTATTGAGCTTTGGTAGCATTTACAGTTTTTTGATAAATACAACCGATAGTAACTGAATGAAGTTGCAGACAAATTTAAAATCCACTTCCACTAAAAACTGCATCACTAAGGTTTTCTACGCAGGTAACCCTGCTGCTCCTGCACATCGAGAGGAGCCAGCCGAGGTGGCTCGGACATCTGGTTAGGATGCCTCCTGGACGCCTCTCTGGTGAGGTGTTCCAGGCACGTCCCACCAGGAAGAGGCCCAGGGGGAGACCCAGGGGGACAAACAAAAAAAGTACCGAAGGACAATAATTGAATAAAAGTTCTGTGTTCCTTCCCACTTCTGCCCAAACAAAACGTTTGTACTTGTGGAAATCCTGGAAGTTTAGCCCATCCCAGTTTGAAGCTCCGACCTTAATAGGTCCTCAGGAATTCTCTGTTATTTGATATCTCTGGGCCGGTGAAGCCACACCTTGGTTTCTGAATCAGCCAGCTATGACTGAAAGCCAAACAGTCACTGAAATTTGCAGAAACTCTTTCAACTGGTCAAGATTAAAGGAAGTAGCTGCTGAACTTGTTCCTCCTGATTCAGAGCCTCCTTCACCCCAAACCAACCGTTTCACGATCTTTGGCTGATTGTTCCTCAGGCTTCCTGGAGATTGGATCAATTGAAGGGAAATGAAACCTGCAGTAAATTCACAGCCATCAAAGGGATCCTCCTGAGAACCTTTGGGGGGTCTTGTGAAATTGGTGGCTTCTAAGTATCTATTGTCTCTACAGAAGCCCAATCAGTCAGGATGTTGGTTTTGGAATATTTATCTGTGGGCTGAGGTTTAGATAATTTCTCAATAATATCCTTCTTAAAGTCTCAGACAGCTCATCCTCTGGATTTATGGAGAAATGACATTTGAGGGCCGCGCCTAGAGCCAGCCACTTTGTTTACTGTGTTGCAAGGAGACGGTTTGGTTTGCTTTATAAGAAAATCTGCTGTCTATTGGGATCTCCTCCAGTGGTCCTAATTGGAGAATCTGGTGTTGGGAAGAGCAACCTGCTGTCCAGATTCACTAAAAACGAGTTCAACCACGACAGCCGCACCACCATCGGGGTGGAGTTCAGCACACGGACGGTTAAACTCAACAGCTTCACTATCAAGGCACAGATCTGGGACACGGCTGGTCTAGAACGCTACCGGGCCATCACATCTGCGTGAGTACCCCTCACCTTATGCACTGCGGGGTGTGTTTCAGTGTCAGACTGGCGTTAGCATTGGATAGACTGGCGTTAGCATTGAATAGACTGGCGTTAGCATTGAATAGACTGGCGTTAGCATTGGATAGACTGGCGTTAGCATTGGATAGACTGGCGTTAGCATTGGATAGACTTGTGTTAGCATTGGATAGACTGGCGTTAGCATTGGATAGACTGGCGTTAGCATTGGATAGACTGGCGTTAGCATTGGATAGTGTATATTCAATTTAATTTTAATTAAGTTTATTTATAAAGCACCAATTCACAACACATGTCATCTGAAGGCACTTTACAGTTCAACCAGATCATACAGTCAAATTGATACAAAGTTTTCTATCTAAGGAAAACCAGCTGATTGCATCGACTCATTGACTCTTCAGCAATCCCTCACACTAAGCATGCTTGTAGCGACAGTGGAGAGGAAAAACTCCCTTTGAACAGGAAGAAACCTCCAGCAGAACCAGGCTCAGTGTGAGTGGCCATCTGCTGAGGCCCACTGGGGTTCAAGGAGACAGAAGCAGACATAGAAAAAGAAACATAGATACAAAAGGCAACTGTCAACCAGCTCCACAGGCGGCCCCGTCCAGGAAACACGCAGCCAGGCAGACGAGCTCCGAGCCAGCTCCCATGTCAGAGGATGAAGAGAGCACATCCAGTTAGTCACAGTCAGAGAAACAGGACTACACTGGAAAACAGGCCAAGCTCCAACATCTAGAAACAAAGGTGTTCATGGCAGCAGCACAGCTGATATTTCTCTCCAGGATGGAGTCACAGCCAAACAGGAACAGACCAGATGAAGCTACTATGAGAAAAAGCAGAGAGAGCAGAATGTAGAGATTGAACTAACAGATTCTGCAGAGTGGGAGAATAGAGATAGAATGAAGCAGAATGATGAAAAAGGGGTCCCTATGTCCTCCAGCAGTCTAAGCCTATAGCAGCAGAACTATAGAGATAGATCAGGATAACCTGAGCCACTCTAACTAGAAGCTTTATCAAAAAGGAAAGTTTTAAGCCTAGCCTTAAAAGTAGACAGGGTGTCTGCCTCACGGACTAAAACTGGTAGTTGGTTCCACAGGAGAGGAGCCTGATAACTAAAAGATCTGCCTCCCATTCTACTTTTAGAAATTCTAGGAAACACTAGTAAACCTGCAGATTGAGAGCGAAGTGCTCTGTTAGGAACATAAGGAACAATCAGATCTCTGATATCAGATGGAGCTTGGCCATTTAAGGCTTTATATGTGAGAAGGAGGATTTTAAATTCTATTCTGGATTTAACAGGAAGCCAATGAAGAGAAGCCAGGATAGGAGAGATATGATCTCTCTTTTTCATTTTCATCAGAACTCTGGCTGCAGCATTTTGGATCAGCTGAAGGCTTTTAACTACAGTTTGTGGACTTCCTGATAGTAAAGAATTACAATAGTCCAGCCTTGAAGTAACAAATGCATGGACTAGTTTCTCAGCATCACCCCTGGACAGGAGATTGCTCATTTCTGCAATATTCCTCAGATGAAAGAAGGAAATTCTAGAATCCTCTTTAGCATTGAATAGACTGCTGTTTGCATTGGACAGGCTGCCATTAGCGTCGGACAGGCATTAGCATTAGCATTCCATAGACTGGTGTTAGTATTGGATAGACTATTGTTAGCATTGAATAGGCTGGAGTTAGCATTGGCTAGGCTGCCGTTAGCGCAATCCAAACTGGATTATTTGGATTGTGGCAGGATTGCTGCCATGACAGGCAAAGCATACCTTACAGCTACTGCCGGAATTCTGAGATGCCTCCTGGACGATTCCCTCCTAGGTGTCCAGGTTCGTCCCACCAGGAGGAGGAGCAGGAGACGACCAGGACACCGGGGAGGGACTATGTCTCTGTGCTGGCCTGGAGCGCCTCAGGCTTCCCCTTGCAGAGCTGGAGGAGGAGTCTGGATAGAGGGAAGTCTGGGAGTCTCCGCTTAGACCAGGTTCTGGATCAAAGGATGACCAGAAGCAGGATCTTCTGGGTTTAATTAAACATCTTTAGTTTTCCCAAGATGAAAGCAAAAAACATGTTATTCTGATGTTTGCATGAGTGCTGATCTGACTGAAGACCTCTGATATCGCAGATACTACAGGGGCGCCGTTGGAGCCCTGCTGGTCTATGACATCACCAAACATCTGACCTATGAGAGCGTGGAGCGCTGGCTGAAGGAACTGTACGACCACGCTGACCCCCACATGGTGGTGATGCTAGTGGGCAATAAAACGGACCTGGAATCAGAGCGATCTGTGCCCACAGAGGAGGCCAAAGACTTTGCAGGTGAAAATGCTCCCATTCGTTCATGAAAGAGAAGTTATTAGAATAGAATAGAATAAATTAGATTAGAATAGATTAGAATAGAACAGAATAGAATAGATTAGAATAAATTAGAATAGAATAGATTAGGATAGGATAGAATAGAATAAATTAGAATAGATTAGAATAGAATAGATTAGAATAGAATAAATTAGAATAGAATAGATTAGAATAGAACAGAATAGAATAGATTAGAATAAATTAGAATAGAATAGATTAGAATAGAACAGAATAGAATAGATTAGAATAAATTAGAATAGAATAGATTAGAATAGAATAAATTAGAATAGAATAGATTAGAATAGAATAGAATAAATTAGAATAGAATAGATTAGAATAGAACAGAATAGAATAAATTAGAATAGAATAGATTAGAACAGAATAGAATAGATTAGAATAAATTAGAATAGAATAGATTAGGAAAGAATAGAATAAATTAGAAAAGAATAGATTAGAATAGAATAAATTAGAATAGAATAGATTAGAATAGAACAGAATAGAATAGAATAAATTAGAATAGAACAGAATAGAATAGAATAAAATAGAATAGATTAGAATAGAACAGAATAGAATAGAATAAATTAGAATAGAATAGAACAGAATAGAATAGATTAGAATAGAATAGAATAAATTAGAATAGAACAGAATAGAATAGATTAGAATAGAATAAATTAGAATAGAATAAATTAGAATAGAATAGATTAGAATAGAACAGAATAGAATAAATTAGAATAGAACAGAATAGAATAAAATAGAATAGATTAGAATAGAACAGAATAGAATAGAATAAATTAGAATAGAATAGATTAGAATAGAACAGAATAGAATAGAATAGATTAGAATAGAATAGAATAAATTAGAATAGAATAAATTAGAATAGAATAGAATAGATTAGAATAAATTAGAATAGATTAGAATAGAACAGAATAGAATAGAATAAATTAAAATAGAACAGAATAGAATAGAATAAATTAGAATAGAATAGAACAGAATAGAATAGAACAGAATAGAATAAATTAGATTAGAATAGATTAGAATAGAACAGAATAGAATAGATTAGAATAAATTAGAATAGAATAGATTAGAATAGAATAAATTAGAATAGAATAGAATAAATTAGAATAGAATAGATTAGAATAGAACAGAATAGAATAGATTAGAATAGAACAGAATAGAATAGATTAGAATAGAATAGATTAGAATAGATTAGAATAGAATAAATTAGAATATAATAGATTAGAATAGAACAGAATAGAATAGAATAAATTAGAATAGAATAGATTAGAATAGAATAGAATAAATTAGAATAGAATAGATTAGGATAGAACAGAATAGAACAGAATAGAATAGAATAGAACAGAATAGAATAGAACAGAAAAGAATAGATTAGAATAGAATAGAATAAATTGGAATAGAATAGAATAGATTAGAATAGAATAGATTAGAATAGATTAGAATAGAATAGAACAGAATAGAATATCCATTATTGTCCCAGAAAGGGGAAACTTGGTGTTTTCAGCCGCAAGAAGTTTATAGAAAAAATGGTCACAAAAATGTGAACCTTAGAAAAATGTAAAAGAATAACATAATAGTGAAGAGTTAAAATATAAACAATAAAATAAAGTGTTTTATTGGACAACATCATATATTAAAATGATCTTTTCAAAAACTCATCTGAAAAAATGTTCAAATGTCTTAAAATCAGTTGGAGCATTTAAATAAGATGATCTTCATATAGAATGAGTTTTTTAGCCAATACAATAAAATAATTAGATATAATATAGTTTAAAAAGATCACAGAGATGTTATTTTGTTATTTAAAGGTTGATCATCTTGTTTGTTTGGTAATTTTTCTAATTATCCTGTTTAAATTGGTTTAGAAACAGTTTTATTGTTTTCCTCGTAGAAAAGAAAGGCCTGTTGTTTCTGGAGACTTCGGCTTTGGAATCAACTAATGTGGAATCAGCGTTCAACACGGTGCTGGAAGGTGATCCGCCCCTTTAAGCTTCATCTCCGCTTCTTCATGTCTCATTCACTGATTCTTTGGTACTAAACCAGTTCCTGAATCACTTCTTCACTTCGGTGGTGTTTGGCAGTGATGGGGAGGTGGGTTGGGGGTGGGTGGAGTAGTCATTAGTAATGATCATCCTCGCAGTGAGAGACAGAAATCAGAGCAATCCTGCTTTAGAGAACAAGTGGTGTTATGAACAAATTGAACTAGTTTAGCTGTTTTTCAGTCCCTTAGCTTTCCTCTATAGGAGCATCATTTACAGCCGGACCAAACATGAAGGAAACGGCCGGACCGCCTCCTCCTTTATGATAACAGAGCTGATCTGAGTGTTTCCTCCCATTCATGAAGGAAACGGCCGGACCGCCTCCTCCTGTATGATAACAGAGCTGATCTAAGAGTTTACTCCCATTCCGAGCCGACTGACAGCAGGCAGCTGCTAGACTTCTTGGTAAAGACTGCATATTGTTCGCTTCCACAGTTTAAACCTAGCTAAGGCAGCTGTTAGCCTCTCTGACTAAAAGTAGGGAAACTGTTATAACAATCAAAACCTGAGTAATCAGCTGATCTAGAGAAGTTGTTTCTATGTCCAGCCAATAGATGTTTCAGGTCCGTTCAGCTCTCCCTCCTCTCTCTGTCTCTCCAAACTGAACCCACTTCATCTGATGTCTACTATTCATAGCACTCTGACTGCTCACATGTGTTCCACACATCCATGCTGTCAATATTGAAGATTTGTTGCTTTTGACACACAGAGATTCACAAGAAGGTGAGCAGCAAAGAAGTGATCCGAGGATCCATAAAGGCGGTGACCCTGAACAGCTCCAGAGCAGAGGATGAGGAGGAGAAGAAGCCCTGCTGCAGGAACATCTGAACCCACCAGGACCCCCCCTCTGATGCCGGGGAGAAGATGGCAGCGGACATGGAGACTTCATGCTCCCAAACATACGGGCTGTGGTTTGGCCTTCAAATGACTCATGTCTGCATTTCAAAGCCTGAATATGAAGGATGTTTCTGGAAACTAACGTCCAGATTCATCCAAACTGGAAGGAAGCATGGGAACCTTGGAGCAAAGCTGATGCTTGAATAAAGAAATGTTCACATAGAGTCTGATTATGATGATGAGTGCCGTAGCTCCTGACCTCCGTAAGCTCAATGATTAAAGTCTTTGTTTTTTGCTGAGAAATAAATATTCCTGCAGGCTGATGATTATTTTGATCTTCTAACCAAAGAGTGTGAGAAGAAATTAATCTGATTTCACTTCATTATTATTAAATGTAGTTTGTTAAGTGTGGCTGTTTGGGGACGGGAGCCGAGGGATAATATTTAACGGAGTCGAACTGCAGACGGAGCCCCAGCTTAGCTGCTTCTGTTAGTGAATAAAACAGTCGAGTTTTAGCAACATGATAATAAACTGAAAAAAAATTTTATAATTGGAGTTAAAGGAATAAAGGAGGATCTTTTATTTCCGGGTGGATCATCTCAATCAGTGGTCCTCCTAACTGTCAATCTTTCTGGTCATATGTTTGCATCAGGCCATCCTACGCGCTCGTCCCGTTAGCCATCTTTTTCTTTCAGGCGTAGATCTGTGGTGAGCTACGGTTTCAGACGGTCATTGAAGCTCACCTTTCTCACCGCGGTTCTTTGAACATGGCCGACGGTTGGAAGAGAAAAAGTGTCTATGAAGTGGATGAGAAGAAAGGCCTTAGTAGAGGCAGATATATCCCAGAATGCTTTGCACTGAGAGCTCTCCTCACGAAGCATTCTGGGATTTGCTGTCACATCGGCCGGCGGTTGCCATAGGCTGTCGCTACCCGACAGCGGAGCCCAAAAACAAAGATGGCAGCACGCGGTGGAGGAGGAGTTTCATGACCAACGGAGCAAAAAGCAACGATCATCTTGTGCATGTGCATTTTCTATTTTAAGTGGAGAGGGCGGGACTTTTCAAAAATTAGTGAAAATCCTCCTACAGTAAAATCTAAAGACTGAGTCCTTGGTATCTAAAGGTTCCTGTTCTTCAGGTTTCTGTCGTTTATTTTGGGTTTAACTCCTGCTGAGTCCCATGTGATGCTGAACTGGAGGGAAACATAGAACCAAAGCATAAAGATGGACAGTATTCAACTGTGACTGCAGATTTTGGATCGCTGCAGTTGACCTGTCAGGCTGAATGCAGCTGGATCCCGACATCAGCTTTACTGGCTGGATATCTCTGCTGGGGGGAATGGAGCAAAGAGAGAAAGCAGCATCCAGGCGGAGCCCAGGGACATTAGGCTGGTTTCTGTTCTGTGTGGCTCTATGGTAGGATCTGCTGCAAGAACCAGATCATAAACTCTCCAGCTGAATGAAGGAACAAACAAAACAAAGCAAATCTAAAAAATGAGCAGAAAATGTTCTACAAGAAGCAGTGTGCACAATGGTGAGCAGATAAGCACCCAGAAGGTGGTAATGAGTACAGTGCCCTGGTGGCAGCAACATTAGTCTGTGTTTAAACATCAGGCAGCGCCGCTTCCATCTGACCTCCAACATCTAGAAACAAAGGTGTTGATGGCAGCAGCACAGCTGATATTTCTCTCCAGGATGGAGTCACAGCCAAACAGGAACAGACCAGATGAAGCTACTATGAGAAAAAGCAGAGAGAGCAGAATGTTAGAGATTGAACTAACAGATTCTGCAGAGTGGGAGAATAGAGATAGAATGAAGCAGAATGATGAAATGGGGGTCCCTATGTCCTCCAGCAGTCTAAGCCTATAGCAGCAGAACTATAGAGATAGATCAGGATAACCTGAGCCACTCTAACTAGAAGCTTTATCAAAAAGGAAAGTTTTAAGCCTAGTCTTAAAAGTAGACAGGGTGTCTGCCTCACGGACTAAAACTGGTAGTTGGTTCCACAGGAGAGGAGCCTGATAACTAAAAGATCTGCCTCCCATTCTACTTTTAGAAATTCTAGGAAACACTAGTAAACCTGCAGATTGAGAGCGAAGTGCTCTGTTAGGAACATAAGGAACAATCAGATCTCTGATATAAGATGGAGCTTGGCCATTTAAGGCTTTATATGTGAGAAGGAGGATTTTAAATTCTATTCTGGATTTAACAGGAAGCCAATGAAGAGAAGCCAGGATAGGAGAGATATGATCTCTCTTTTTAATTTTCATCAGAACTCTGGCTGCAGCATTTTGGATCAGCTGAAGGCTTTTAACTACAGTTTGTGGACTTCCTGATAGTAAAGAATTACAATAGTCCAGCCTTGAAGTAACAAATGCATGGACTAGTTTCTCAGAATCACCCCTGGACAGGAGATTTCTAATTTTTGCAATGTTCCTCAGATGAAAGAAGGAAATTCTAGAAACCTCTTTGATCTGGGATTTAAATGACAGGTCCTGATCAAAATTAACACCAAGATTTTTTACTTTATTATCTGAAATCAGTTTAATCCCATCCAAATGAAGTGACTGGCTAATCAGCTTCTTTTTCAGAGACTCTGGTCCAAAGACTATAACTTCTGTTTTGTCTGCATTCAGAAGCAGAAAGTTAAGAGTCATCCAGGTTTTTATGTCTTCAAGACATGCCTGTAATCTATGTAATGGGTTAGCTTCATCTGGATTATAGACAGATATAGCTGGGTATCATCAGCATAACAGTGGAAATTAATCCCATGCTGTCTAATAACTCTACCGATTGGGAGCATAGATATAAAGTAAAGAGAATTGGTCCTAGCACTGATATCAGAGATATGTGGTCAGAGATGAAGAAGCTTGAAGCAGAAGGATGATCAGACAGATGGAAATCTGGACAGAGCCAATGAACTAAAGCCATTCTTCAACATTCTCCATTCAGTTCAGCATCTTTCTCTCCTGCCCTCAATCACATGGACATCCTGCTCTCCTCTGACATTCACTCTCCTGCGTCTATTAGTTTATTATCAGCCAGACCAGCAGGTGGTGCTGCTCCCTCCACCTTCCACCGGTCTGTCTCTAGAAGTCAGTAAAGAGGCAGCTGGAGAGACTGGATCGTAACCAGTCAGCAGGTCCTGATGGCGTCAGAGTCCAGAAGGCCTGAGCAGAGCAGCTCTGTGTGATTCTACAGCACCTCTACAACCGTACCCCGAAATCCCAGATCCTCCGTCACTGCTCTGCCGCCCCCGGCCCCCCCTTCCAGACCACCTGCGTAAAGCCTACATCCTCCACTGTTCCTCCCACCTTCTCCGCTCCAACTTCCCTGGAGCTCTAGGAGAGCATGCGCAATATTATTATTATTAAACTTGTAGGAGCAAAACGTGGAAATGAAAGATTCATTTAATTTGAAACGATAAAAAAATCCCCATCATCATCCAGCATATGTGCAGTTTCTTATCGCTGTGGAGATGGAGTTGATGATGTCATCATCCACTGTCATTTATCCACACTGTATAACATGTGAGGGGCTTTGTTCTGAATTTGTGACACAAGGGTGTTCCACAAGGTTCTGTTTTGGGCCCCCTCTTATTTATCTTGTACATCAACAATGTTAAACAAAACTTCCCTGATGCTAATATGCATTTTTATGCTGATGATACCATTATTTATTGCTTTGGGTCGTCTCTTCAACAGGCTATTTATTCCTTACAGAAAGCCTTTGTTTCAGTACAGTATTCATTTTTTAATATTAAATTGTTTCTTAATCCTGACCAAACAAAGTTAATGTTGTTTTCGATTAATAGGAAGGTGCCTCAAACCCGTCCAGCAGTTTCCACTCTGGAGAGGAATGTCACTGAGGTGGAACATAAATATAAATACCTTGGAATTGGAATTGATGACTCCCTCACCCTGTGATGGACAGGCGACCTGTCCAGGGTGGACCCCGCCTCTCGCCCATCGATTGCTGGAGGCACCAGCACCCCTCGCGACCCCACTCACGACAAGCGTGTCATATAATGGATGGATGGATGGATGGATGGACTATAAAGATAACAGATATTATCTATTTTATCTGCATCTATAAAGTGACCAAAGGTTATCTGGTTGATCTGGATCTATAAAGTGACCTGAGATAATCTGGTTCTATAAAGTTATCTGGTTGATCTGGATCTATAAAGATAACAGATATTATCTATTTTATCTGCATCTATAAAGTGACCAAATGTTATCTGGTTGATCTGGATCTATAAAGTGACCTGAGATCATCTGGATCTATAAAGTTATCTGGTTGATCTGGATCTATAACGTGACCTGGGATTATCTAGATCTATAAAATGATCTGGTTGATCTGGATCTATAACGTGACCTGGGATTATCTAGATCTATAAAATGATCTGGTTGATCTGGATCTATAAAGTGACCTGGGATTATCTAGATCTATAAAATGATCTGGTTGATCTGGATCTATAAAGATAACAGATATGATCTATTTTATCTGCATCTATAAAGTGACCAAAGGTTATCTGGTGGATCTGGATCTATAGAGTGACCTGAGATGATCTGATTGATCTGGATCTATAATGTGATCTGAGAATATATGCTAATGAAGATTCTCAGTCATCCAAGGCATAGTCATAAAACAATCCATTGAACTTTTTCTCCAGGTTTAAAGACATTTCCCATCTAGAAAGCCTTTAAAATTCAAAATGTCAGAAATAGTGTTGAGTTCCAGGCTTTATAGAGTGGACTAAAAACAAAGCGTTGTTTAGGCTTAGCACACATGCAAATGGATCTATCAGGTCACCCGAGATGATCTGGTTGATCTGGATCTATAGAGTGACCTGAGATGATCTGATTGATCTGGATCTATAAAGTGGTTAAAGGTGATCTGGTTGATCTGGATGTATAAAGATAAGAGATTATCTATATAGTCTATAACGACCTGAGACAAGAGGTGAAGTTTGGTGGTATAACCAAATTAAATTGATTCCCATTTGTTTTTCATTGTATTCCTATAGATATTGCTGATGAAGGTTCTCAGTCATCCAGGTCATAGTCATTCCAAAGCTTCCAAAGCTTCCTGGAGAGGTGGAAAAACGTCTTCAAATCTTGAAAACCAAGTCCAGTGGATATTTTTAGAATTTTTACGGAATCCTATAGATATTGTTCCTTGTTTGTGTTTTTTGTTTGTGTTTTAAATGTTTCTTGGTTTTATACATTTTTTTATACTTTTCTTGCAGTTTTAGATGTATCAAGGTTCGTTTTTAATAAAAATGGAAGTATGTACCATTGATATAAGGAGTAAAATCTAGAATATGAATTAATTTTAATTTCTCATTATTATATGACAACTTTACTTGCCATACCATACCTGTTGCTTCGCGACGTCATACAAGTTGGCACCCCGGCACCTGACTCAGGACCGACAGCCTAGCCGACCTATCAGGTTAAGGTAAGTAAGAACACGGAAGTAACAATTGGCCAATAGGAGCGGACAAGGGGCGGGGCTTGATGTTGACGTTACGTCGCAGGTCTGATCATGACAAGTGTCGGAAGAAGAGGAAGAAGGCGCTGAAGTTTGTTGTCTTGTGTTTTTTTTATTGAGGGACTGAAGTTTGTTGGACTTCAAGCAGAGAAAGAATGACGCACAAAGAGGACGAATATGATTACCTGTTTAAAGGTGAGTGGCTGTTTCCTCGCTGCTTTTCCACCTGTGGACAATCAGAGGGCCAAGCAGCTCCGATCGGTCTGCCTCCGAGGCCGAACCGGACCGAACCGAACCGGCCAATTAACAGCGATTCTTGTCTTTTTATTTCTCTGTAAGCATCGTTTGATTCAAGCTCGGTGACGTAATCATCTGGGATGCAGCCGCTTCCGGTTCTGGAATCAGGTTTTAAAGCAGGCAGGCACAGCTGGCCTGGATGCCTTTAATCACCAACATGCTTATTTAATCGTTTTATTTGGTGACCTGAGAACCTGTTCACCTGAGGACCTCCTATTGGTCAGTGTAGAAGCAGCTTTGTAATATTCAAAGAGGTTTCCTGACGGAGATGTTTTGAATTTCAAATAAAGTCCAAACATTTGTTTCTGCTTTAAGACATTTCTGATTTCTCCAGAAAGCTTCGACAATCAAAAGAAACAAAGTTTATGTTTTTTTATTAATCTACTGCTGATAAATGTTTTCTGTTTTCTTAGATGCAGGTTACTGTTTGTTTCTTTGTTTGTTTGTTCTAGTGGCTTTTTCTTCACTTTGATGTTCAAAGAAAACTTTCTGAGATGTTGCCTGTGGAGTTGAGGCTAACTGAGCCGCCATCCGTATCGTTTAGTAGAAGCAGTTGGACGTGATTCACTTTGGGCGTCTGTCGCATTCAGGACCTCAAACCAGCTGGTGTTGTCAAACTGGAAATACCTGCATGAAGCCACAAAGAAGCTCCGCCCCCAAAGTTAGGGATCCAGTCAGACTCAGCACAGAGCTTCTCATGTGACTGATATGAATCTGTCAGCAGGGCAGGAATCCTTAGTCAGTCCTGCAGCTGCAGACTGGGGTGGGTCAGGTTGGGTGAGCTGCAACTGAGTCACAAAGACGTCTCTTGGTGCCTCAGCCTGAGATGCAAGACGGTCCACATTAGACCTGTGAGGGGGACATTAGACGGTCCACGTTAGACCCCTGAGGGGGACGTCAGACGGGCCACATTAGACCCCTGAGGGGGACATCAGACGGTCCACGTTAGACCCCTGAGGGGGACGTCAGACGGGCCACGTTAGACCCCTGAGGGGGACGTCAGACGGGCCACGTTAGACCCCTGAGGGGGACATCAGACGGTCCACGTTAGACCCCTGAGGGGGACGTCAGACGGGCCACGTTAGATCCGTGAGGGGGACATCAGACGGTCCACGTTAGACCCCTGAGGGGGACGTCAGACGGGCCACGTTAGACCCCTGAGGGGGACGTCAGACGGGCCACGTTAGACCCCTGAGGGGGACATCAGACGGTCCACGTTAGACCCCTGAGGGGGACGTCAGACGGGCCACATTAGACCCCTGAGGGGGACGTCAGACGGGCCACGTTAGACCCCTGAGGGGGACGTCAGACGGGCCACATTAGACCCCTGAGGGGGACGTCAGACGGGCCACGTCAGACCCGTGAGGGGGACGTCAGACGGGCCACGTTAGACCCCTGAGGGGGACGTCAGACGGGCCACGTTAGACCCCTGAGGGGGACGTCAGACGGGCCACGTTAGACCCCTGAGGGGGACATCAGACGGTCCACGTTAGACCCCTGAGGGGGACGTCAGACGGGCCACATTAGACCCCTGAGGGGGACGTCAGACGGGCCACGTTAGACCCCTGAGGGGGACGTCAGACGGGCCACATTAGACTCCTGAGGGGGACGTCAGACGGGCCACGTCAGACCCGTGAGGGGGACATCAGACGGGCCACATTAGACCCCTGAGGGGGACGTCAGACGGGCCACGTTAGATCCGTGAGGGGGACATCAGACGGTCCACGTTAGACCCCTGAGGGGGACGTCAGACGGGCCACGTTAGACCCCTGAGGGGGACGTCAGACGGGCCACGTCAGACCCGTGAGGGGGACATCAGAGGGTCCACGTCAGACCCCTGAGGGGGACGTCAGACGGGCCGCATTAGACCCCTTAGGGGGACGTCAGACGGGCCACGTTAGACCCCTGAGGGGGACGTCAGACGTGCCACGTTAGACCCCTGAGGGGGACGTCAGACGGGCCACGTTAGACCCCTGAGGGGGACGTCAGACGGTCCACGTTAGACCCCTGAGGGGGACGTCAGACGGGCCACGTTAGACCCCTGAGGGGGACGTCAGACGGGCCACATTAGACCCCTGAGGGGGACGTCAGACGGGCCACGTCAGACCCGTGAGGGGGACATCAGACGGGCCACATTAGACCCCTGAGGGGGACGTCAGACGGGCCACGTTAGATCCGTGAGGGGGACATCAGACGGTCCACGTTAGACCCCTGAGGGGGACGTCAGACGGGCCACGTTAGACCCCTGAGGGGGACGTCAGACGGGCCACGTCAGACCCGTGAGGGGGACATCAGAGGGTCCACGTCAGACCCCTGAGGGGGACGTCAGACGGGCCGCATTAGACCCCTTAGGGGGACGTCAGACGGGCCACGTTAGACCCCTGAGGGGGACGTCAGACGTGCCACGTTAGACCCCTGAGGGGGACGTCAGACGGGCCACGTTAGACCCCTGAGGGGGACGTCAGACGTGCCACGTTAGACCCCTGAGGGGGACGTCAGACGGGCCACATTAGACCACTGAGGGGGACGTCAGACGGGCCACGTTAGACCCTGGAGGGGGACATCAGACGGGCCACGTTAGACCCCTGAGGGAGACGTCAGACGGGCCACGTTAGACCCCTGAGGGGGACGTCAGACGGGCCACGTTAGACCCCTGAGGGGAACGTCAGACGGGCCACGTTAGACCCCCGAGGGGGACGTCAGAGGGTCTGAGTAGTCCCTGTCATGGGCCTGTCCTCTGAACTGTGCAGTATCAGACATTCTGTGTCTTTAAACTCCCATATTCTACATCCTCCGTCTTCGCTGATGGTGAATTTTTATGGCTTATTAGGCGAAATAAAGCATTAATTATCTCAGGTTTTGCTTCGATGAATGAACAAATAATAATATCGCTCCTGCTCTCCTTGATTTCCAAGGACCTCAAAGCGGAGCGAGAAGGGAGGAACCGCCGAGGCGGTAGGCGTATCTTTGGGCAGGTGGTCTTGAATGGGGCGGTTACAGAGGATTTGGGATTTCAGTGTCAGTGTTGAACATTTCTGCAGAGGGTGTGTGGACAGGTGTGCACTGCATTGGACGAATGTGCAGTGAAGCTGCACCTATCTGCTGACGTTCGACTTGGGAGGAGTTGATGGTTTTTGTCCTCCACCCAAAAAGAATGAAGGTGTGTCCTCTGTGCTCAGGTGTCTCCCCAGTGGACACAGAGCAAACGACTCTAGTCCAGCAGTCAGTGAGCAGCAGAGACATGGAGGACGGCCAATATTGGCGTCTCAGCAGGACGGTGGGCCCTTTGTGGGACCGACTGGCTGGTCCACTTGGTCACTGGGAAGTTCCCAGTTTGGATGCCGTCACTTCTGGCTTTAAAAGGCTCAGTGAGGCTTTGATGCAGCAGCATCTGATCAGATCAGACTTTGCTTTGGTTCTAAACAGTCTGTATTAATTAGCCTCCTTCCTTCAGCCTCTCCTTTCTGGCCCTTTTGTTTCTAAAGCGCCTTATTTATTTATTCAGTATTTTAAAAGTGGTGCCCATCAATACGTGTTTTAATGTTTCTCATATAATCAGTGTTTACTTGCAATATGAATAAAATAAACTATTAATTTCAGTCCGTTTAAAACGCTGAACTAGTCTAAGATGAACAGTTTGTTGAGTCTAAGAACCGACCTTCATTCTCCTCCACTGTTTCACCTGCATGGAGGCGGAACTGTCGTCTTCTGTCCATCTATTTATAAAATAAAAGAAATATCACAGCAACAGTTAACTGGAACTGGTTTTATGCCTGTTATGTTTAGGATACATTTTACATCATTGTTATTTATACTTTAGTAAAAATATGTTAAAATATAATCAGTGCTCTAACTTGGGTAAAGTTTCTGGCTCCATCTGATGTCAGTAACTTCACTAAACATTTAGAGACACAAACTTATTTTTATACTCAAAGCGTTTTGGTTAAATGTTGTTTTCCATCTGCTGAGCAATTTGTTGATTCAAAATACAGTAAACCGTTTACTGCAACTTAAACTGCTCTTAAATAATGCAACTATTGACTGTTATAACTCAGCTGTTATGATAATAGATCAGTTAATCAGTAATTTAGTAGTCTAGTAGCTTTTTTAACTATCTACTGTTTTACAATAACTTGACTAATTTCTCTAAAGGTTAATTTTACCTGAGTAGAAATATGGCAAATAGTTCAACTCTTAAGAACATTCTGGTTTCTCCACCTCTTCTCTGAACTTATATTTTCTAAATTACTTTTTGCAGCAGAATTTCAGAAAGTAAAAAAGAAAAAACATAATTATAGTAAGAATGAATCTTTATTTATCTAGAAATGTTTCCACATTTTAAGTCGCTATTTTGACATTTATCAGCTTGACTGAAAATTTATTTATGATCAGAAAACATTTCTTCATAGTAAATAATACAAATGCTGACTGGTAACAATAGGAATATGGAGATCTGAAATTAATTTCTAGACATCCAGAAAGTTTATTTTAGATGTGAAGAATGCCTTTTTTTTTTACTAATGGTAATTTTGACAAGGAAAAACATTTTTTCAGACTAAGGTTAATAGGATTAATCTGTAAAGTGTCTGGAGATGACGTGTTGTGAATTGGCTCCATATAAATAAACTAAACTGAATTAATTAAATAATCATCAACTAATTTAGTAATCAATTAATTATTAAATGGATTGAGAGACTGTAAAACACGCCTTTAGCTGACAGACTGACGCACTTAGAGCAGGAATTATACCAAGATTGATTCCCACTCCCACAGCCTGTTACTCCCTGAGCAAGACCCCCACCCACTGCTCCCCGGGCGCCGCACAATGGCAGCCCGCTGCTCCCCAAAGGTTAAATGCAGGGAGGGAATTTCATTGCTCTGAACTTGTGACAGAGGAATGACAATAAAATTTAATTCAATTTCTGTAATTGTTATTTGTGAAATCACCTGTCAGCAGGTGAAGAATAAAAATGTTCTAATCTATGGAACCTGTTCATCATCTCATGGGTTCCTCCTCACAGTAAATCAGTGGCTGTTTGCTGCAGAGTTTCGGATGTTATCGTCCCAATAAATGGTCGTTATTAGCGGCTATCAGGCCCATAGAATGGCTCCAGATGGACCAGTAGGACCAGTAGGTTGGCATCATCATGTGATTCTTTATCCTAAAGTCATTAATTTTCCCCCACAGAATTAATGAATCTATTTATGTGTAATCTGAAAATAATTGATGTAGTTCTTCATGTACTCTAAAAGTTAATAACTAAAAATGTCATTTTATTAACTAAACCAAAGACCAATAAATCTCTCCTGTCACTGAGTTGTAGAATCCTCTCCCTATAAATGTTTAATTCTCTGTGAATTAATTATTGCCGATCATTCTTTAATAAGATCCTTGTCTAACGGAAATGCAATGTTTGTTTTTAAAACCCTTTTTTATGCACAAAACTGAGAGAAAAATCTCCAGACTGAATCAGGAAATAAAGCAGCGTGATAGACGGAGGACTCTGACTTTACTGATGGAAACCTGCTGCTGACCAGGTTAGCTCTGGGAGGTTGTTACCATGGCAACAGATACAGGTTGAGGAAAGTGTAAAAAATAAAACTGTTTACCTGATTTCAGGTTTAGAGAACTTTACAGTAAAGCTGCTTTGTGAGACGGACCCTCGATTTATTAAACTTTAATTTTCCACAGAAAGGAAAACACAAGGAGATGCAAATTATTTTCTGACATATATAAAAAAGATAACAGTTTGTTTATTGTTTGTTTGGTTTTATCTTCACCTTTATGTTTTGAAAAAAAAACAGCATTTTCTTAAATTTATGAAATGCAGAGCAAACTATGGCAGGCAACAATTTCCAGAGTTTGTAGAAAGGAGGCGGGGCAATTTAATGAACGGTTAATAAAGAAAAGAGCAGGAAGCAGGAGAACCAGCAGCAGTCAGACCCAGCTGGATCGTTTATCTACCCCCCGCCTGCAGCATCACCATGGAAGAGCTGCTGGACCGTCACTAATTCACTCATTCATCACAGATTCATCCTGTCCTTGCTGAACGTCGAATCACAGCTGCAACAATTTCCCACGTTAGTGAACTACTGTCACTGGATCTGTCCAGCCCAGTTAGGGTTCTGTTCTGGTTCCCATCACTGCCACCAGCACTGCAGCTCTCAGGTCACTCACAGCAATATTGTGATAATATGTCATTGTGACTGAAGTACCAGTGACTGAAGCGGGCCCCCTCACCCTGTTTTCCCATTGAACGGGGTTCTGCTCTATTTGGTGAAACTTGTGGCCTACAGTGGTGAGGATGCGGTGGTGAGGATGCAGTGGCGAGGATGCGGTGATGAGGATGCAGTGGTGAGGATGCGGTGATGAGGATGCAGTGGTGAGGATGCAGTGGTGAGGATGCGGTGATGAGGATGCGGTGATGAGGATGCAGTGGCGAGGATGCGGTGATGAGGATGCAGTGGTGAGGATGCAGTGGTGAGGATGCAGTGGTGAGGATGCAGTGGTGAGGATGCAGTGGTGAGGATGCAGTGGTGAGGATTAAGTGATACAGTGGTGAGGATACAGTGGCGAGGATGCAGTGGTGAGGATACAGTGGTGAGGATGCGGTGGTGAGGATGCGGTGGCGAGGATGCGGTGATGAGGATGCGGTGGCGAGGATGCAGTGGCGAGGATGCAGTGGCGAGGATGCAGTGGTGAGGATGCAGTGATACAGTGGTGAGGATACAGTGGTGAGGATGCAGTGGCGAGGATGCGGTGATGAGGATGCAGTGGTGAGGATGCGGTGATGAGGATGCAGTGGTGAGGATGCGGTGGTGAGGATGCGGTGATGAGGATGCAGTGGCGAGGATGCGGTGATGAGGATGCAGTGGTGAGGATGCAGTGGCGAGGATGCAGTGATGAGGATGCGGTGATGAGGATGCAGTGGTGAGGATGCAGTGGTGAGGATGCAGTGGTGAGGATGCAGTGGTGAGGATTAAGTGAGACAGTGGTGAGGATACAGTGGCGAGGATGCGGTGGCAAGGATGCGGTGGCGAGGATGCGGTGGCGAGGATGCAGTGGTGAGGATGCAGTGGCGAGGATGCGGTGATGAGGATGCAGTGGTGAGGATGCGGTGATGAGGATGCAGTGGCGAGGATGCGGTGATGAGGATGCAGTGGCGAGGATGCGGTGATGAGGATGCAGTGGTGAGGATGCAGTGGTGAGGATTAAGTGATACAGTGGTGAGGATACAGTGGTGAGGATACAGTGGCGAGGATGCAGTGGCGAGGATGCGGTGATGAGGATGCAGTGGCGAGGATGCGGTGATGAGGATGCAGTGGCGAGGATGCGGTGATGAGGATGCAGTGGCGAGGATGCGGTGATGAGGATGCAGTGCTGAGGATGCGGTGATGAGTATGAAGTGGAGAGGATGCGGTGATGAGGATGCAGTGGCGAGGATGCGGTGATGAGGATGCAGTGGCGAGGATGCAGTGATGAGGATGCAGTGGTGAGGATACAGTGGTGAGGATACAGTGGCGAGGATGCAGTGGCGAGGATACAGTGGCGAGGATGCAGTGGTGAGGATGCAGTGGTGAGGATGCAGTGATACAGTGGTGAGGATACAGTGGCGAGGATGCGGTGATGAGGATGCGGTGATGAGGATGCAGTGGTGAGGATGCAGTGGTGAGGATGCAGTGATACAGTGGTGAGGATGCAGTGATACAGTGGCGAGGATGCAGTGATACAGTGGTGAGGATGCAGTGATACAGTGGTGAGGATACAGTGGCGAGGATACAGTGGTGAGGATGCGGTGGCGAGGATGCGGTGGTGAGGATGAAGTGGTGAGGATGCAGTGATACAGTGATGAGGATGCGGTGGTGAGGATGCGGTGATGAGGATACGGTGGTGAGGATGCGGTGGTGAGGATGCAGTGGTGAGGATGCGGTGGTGAGGATGCGGTGATGAGGATACGGTGGTGAGGATGCGGTGGTGAGGATGCAGTGGTGAGGATGCAGTGGTGAGGATGCAGTGGTGAGAATGCGGTGGTGAGGATACGGTGGTGAGGATGCAGTGGTGAGGATGCAGTGGTGAGGATGCAGTAGTGAGGATGCGGTGGTGAGGATGCAGTGGTGAGGATGCGGTGGCAAGGATGCGGTGATGAGGATACGGTGGTGAGGATACGGTGATGAGGATGCGGTGGTGAGGATGCGGTGGTGAGGATGCGGTGGTGAGGATGCAGTGGTGAGGATGCAGTGGTGAGGATGCGGTGGTGAGGATGCAGTGGTGAGGATGCGGTGGCGAGGATGCGGTGATGAGGATGCGGTGGTGAGGATGCAGTGATACAGTGGTGAGGATGCAGTGATACAGTGATGAGGATGCGGTGGCCAGGATGCGGTGATGAGGATACAGTGGTGAGGATAGTGGTGAGGATGCAGTGATACAGTGATGAGGATGCGGTGGCGAGGATGCGGTGATGAGGATACAGTGGTGAGGATAGTGATGAGGATGCAGTGATACAGTGATGAGGATGCGGTGGCGAGGATGCGGTGATGAGGATACAGTGGTGAGGATAGTGATGAGGATGCAGTGATACAGTGATGAGGATGCAGTGGTGAGGATGCACTATGTGCCCTTTTTTTCCTGCCCTTCAGAAGTCTGTTCACGCCACTGTTGATGAGAGAAGCAGCTGAAGCACTCTGAGATTTTTCTTAAATATAAAGTGCATTACAATAAAATGTATTATTAGTAGTTATTAGCTGCAGCTGTCCTTCTGTTAGCCATTTTATCCATCTGGGCCAAATGTTCCTCAGCAGCTGGTTTCTGATTGGATGTAAAGCAGCGCTGTCATTCCTATTGGTTGAACAGCCCTGAAATCAAATGGATTAATTGCTGCTTTCTCGCTCTGCTCCTCATCATCCATTTTTAGTTTCATTTGTTAATAAAGGTTGTATTCCTGTTTTAATCCAGACGCGTATAATGTTTCATATTTGTGTGTTTGTCATTTAATGGAGGGAGAAAAAGCAACATCGAAGAAGAGAGTCCAAAAATTATGATGTCTGATATCCGTTGTCCTAAAGTCAGGCAAAAAACCTGACATTGGATTAAATCAGCCTGCAGATTAAACAGTTGATAATATCGAGCTGATGGGATCAGCTGTGAAGGTTCTGGAACCTCCTGCTTCCTACAGTCACTGAAAGAGAACATCTCTTACCCTGGGAGAGGGTCAGAGATGTTCAAGCCCAGAAGGCTGTTTCCTGTTAAACGTGCTTATGTCATGTCGCTTCGTCTTTGCAGTGGTGCTGATCGGAGACTCCGGGGTCGGAAAGAGCAACCTGCTGTCCCGCTTCACCCGGAACGAGTTCAACCTGGAGAGTAAGAGCACCATCGGGGTGGAGTTCGCCACACGCAGCATCCAGGTGGAGGGGAAGACCATCAAGGCCCAGATCTGGGACACGGCTGGACAGGAGCGCTACAGAGCTATCACTTCAGCGTGAGTCCTGCATCTATAGGTTGAAGAGTAAAACTCTGGCAACCAGCTGGATTAGAATAAACTAGCAATCACTGATCCCTGTGGTACTCCACAGGTAACCTTTGAGCATGAGGAACGTGAACAAACTGAAATCTATCGGTAGAACTCGATTTAATCCAGTCTAGAGCTGTTCCTTTAATTCCACCAAAATATTCAAGTCTTTCTAAAAGAATATTCTGATCAACTGCATCAAATGCAGCACTGAGATCCACCAAGACGAGCACAGATACAAGTCCATTATCTGAGGCCATGAGAATATCATTAGTGACTTTCACCAGAGCTGTTTCAGTGCTATGATGAGCTCTAAAGCCAGACTGAAACTCTTCAAAAAGTTCATTATGGTGGAATTGATCGCACACTTGTTTGGCAACTACTTTCTCAAGGATTTTGGATCAGAAATGAAGATTGGATATAGGTCTATAATTGACCAAGTCATCTGGGTCAAGAGATCTGTTTGCCACCTAAAATGGAGGAGGAGATCAAAGGGAATACCTCCTTAAATAACCTGGTTGGAACTGGATCTAACATCCAAGTTGAAGGCTTAGATGAAGACAATAGTTTTGCTAACTCTGAAAGTTCAACTGGATCAAAGCAGTCTAAACCCGGTTCAGATTCCATGACTACCTCAGATGCTGCCCCCCCCCCCCCCCCCCCCCCCCCTCCAGAGACAAACTGATCGCAGATAGAGGAGTGATAATTACCTTATTTTTATTAAAATCAATCATAAAGAATCCCATAAAATCATTGCTGCTAAGAGCAGGTGGAATGGACGGTTCAACTAAACTATCTGACTATTGCTCCATCAGAACCGTGTTCAGGTCAGAACAAAAACCCATTAGAATGTCCTGACCCGTCCTCCCCTGTGGTTCAGGTACTACCGCGGGGCAGTCGGTGCCCTCCTGGTCTATGACATCGCCAAACATTTGACCTACGAGAACGCAGAGCGCTGGCTGAAGGAGCTGCAGGACCACGCTGACAGCAACATCGTCATCATGCTGGTGGGAAACAAGAGCGACCTGCGCCACCTGAGGGCCGTGCCCACCGAGGAGGCCCACGGCTTCGCAGGTACCGCCCCGTTCTACTGGGTTCTGCTGGTTCCAGCAGGTCATGGCGTCCTGCTGACTCTGAAACCATGTTCAACTCTGTTCTGATTCTTTCTCCTGTTTTGTTCAAAGCAGCACCAGTTGGTGATTCTGCTTTCTGGATCTCTGCTCTGGTTCTGATGCATCCGATAGTCAAATGGTTCTGATTCACATTCAGCAGAACCGTGTCTGGGTCAGTCTGGGCTGTTTATAGGGAGGCTGACGCAGCTCATCCAGTCATAGTACCGTTGAGGCTTCTCAGCACTGCCAGTGACCGGACAGAACCAAAGGTTCTGAACTTTTGGATTCAGAAAGTGGAACCAAGGCTGGCCGTCAGGCTGTACTGGTTCAGGTTGCTTCTCTAACTGGTTTTCCTGTTCCTGCTGGAACTCCAGGTGACTCCCTGCCAGCCTGGTTCAGAACACATCTGATCCGTTAGGGATTAATTTAGGGGGAACTTGATGTTGGACCATCAAGGGTTAGAAAAGCTTTTAACAGTTTATCTCACAGCAGAACCTTTTTATCCAGTGGAGGAAATAAACTGTATGTTGGAGCAAACGGGTTTGATTCTGGTACCGCTTTAATTGGACCACCCTGATGGGCCTTGGAGGGGAACCGGGCCCCACAGCTGGGCTTGGTTCTAGTAGAGGTTTGTAGAATCTGACAGTTGGATAGAACAGTCTGACATGTAGGAGGGATCCTTCTACAGTCATCAACCGTTTTTAATCCAGAGCTAATCTTTCTAATGTAATCAGATTACATCTGCAGATCTACAGGAGAAAATGTCTCATAGATTTTTTCACAGCAGATAATAATTTAATAATAACTGAACTTTATTGATCTCACACTGGAGAACTTCCCTCTCTGCATCTAACCCCTCCCCTTGGGGAGCAGTGTGGTGTTAAGGGTCTTGCTCAGGGACCCAGAGGGGCTTGAACTCAGACACTCAGGGTTCCAAGGTCTACGCCCTAACCACTGGGCCGCCCTGTTGTTCAGTCGGCTGCTGTGGTTCCAGACCCTGAGTGATGCAGACCAGAGAACCTAAAGCCGCCTCTGCTGTGTTTTCCAGAGAAGAACGGCCTTTCCTTCCTGGAGACGTCTGCCTTGGACTCGTCCAACGTTGAGCTGGCCTTTCAGACTATTCTCACAGGTGAGTGAATTTCAACTACCAACCACTGCCAGGCCTCCATAGTGCAGCTAGACTAATCATGTTGATGCAGGTTACGAATGTGGCCACTAGGTGGCAGCAAACTCCACCCCATCAGCTCCATCATCCTGCTGCAGAAGTGAGATCTTTCAGCCAATCAGAGCACCAGTAGTTTTAGCACATCATCCACGTTCTTCCAATGTTCCTCAGAAAGTTCCAGATCTTTCATGTCTAGATAGTGATGTGATCCAAGTGAGGAGGAGAAATCCACAGGAACATCTGGGGCTTAACTCTGCCTGCAGGTGGCGCTCTGTGTCGGACCCGGAGCTGGAGAAGCATTGCTCCCACCACAGCCTGATCTGGTTTGTCTAATTCTATAAAAAACTTCCTACCTAGAGGGTTAATAATAATAATAACTGAATTTTATTGATCTCACTTTGGAGAAATTCCCTCTCTGTATTTAACTCATACCCTTGGGGAGCAGTGGGCTGCCATTGTGCAGCACCCAAGGAGCAGTGTGGGGGGATTCAGGGTCTTGCTCAGGGACCCAGAGTGGCAGTCTGTGGGAATTGAACCGGGTAATTTTCAGTTTTATTTCAATTCAGTTTATTTCTATAGCTCCAATTCACATCATGTCATCTCAGGTCACTTTATAGATCCATATCAGCCAGATCATCCAGTCAGATTGATTCAAAGTTGTCTAAGGAAAACCAGCTGATTGCATCGACTCATTGACTCTTCAGCAATCCCTCACACTAAGCATGCTTGTAGCGACAGTGGAGAGGAAAAACTCCCTTTGAACAGGAAGAAACCTCCAGCAGAACCAGGCTCAGTGTGAGCGGCCATCTGCTGAGGCCCACTGGGGTTCAAGGAGACGGAAGCAGACATAGAAAAAGAAGCATAGATACAAAAGGCAACTGTCAACCAGCTCCACAGGCGGCCCCGTCCAGGAAACACACAGCCAGGCAGACGAGCTCCGAGCCAGCTCCCATGTCAGAGGATGAAGAGAGCACATCCAGTTAGTCACAGTCAGAGAAACAGGACTACACTGGAAAACAGGCCAAGCTCCAACATCTAGAAACAAAGGTGTTGATGGCAGCAGCACAGCTGATATTTCTCTCCAGGATGGAGTCACAGCCAAACAGGAACAGACCAGATGAAGCTACTATGAGAAAAAGCAGAGAGAGCAGAAGGTTAGAGATTGAACTAACAGATTCTGCAGAGTGGGAGAATAGAGATAGAATGAAGCAGAATGATGAAAAAGGGGTCCCTATGTCCTCCAGCAGTCTAAGCCTATAGCAGCATAACTTTAAAGACAGCTCAGGATAACCTGAGCCACTCTAACTATAAGCTTTATCAAAAAGGAAAGTTTTAAGCCTAGCCTTAAAAGTAGACAGGGTGTCTGCCTCACGGACTAAAACTGGTAGTTGGTTCCACAGGAGAGGAGCCTGATAACTAAAAGATCTGCCTCCCATTCTACTTTTAGAAATTCTAGGAAACACTAGTAAACCTGCAGATTGAGAGCGAAGTGCTCTGTTAGGAACATAAGGAACAATCAGATCTCTGATATCAGATGGAGCTTGGCCATTTAAGGCTTTATATGTGAGAAGGAGGATTTTAAATTCTATTCTGGATTTAACAGGAAGCCAATGAAGAGAAGCCAGGATAGGAGAGATATGATCTCTCTTTTTAATTTTCATCAGAACTCTGGCTGCAGCATTTTGGATCAGCTGAAGGCTTTTAACTTGTGTGATAATCAGGAGTGATGGTTGATGGTTTCCAAAGACCGGAACCGTTTTTGCAGTCCTTACCAGGTCACCTGATCTCAGCGCTTTGGATCTACGGGGCTGAGATCAGGTGGAATATTGTTTGTGTTTAACCTCAGACTCTACATAACATTTAGGGCCAGACTTTGACTGACCATCCAACCTATAGCTAACATTGGAACCTTCTCATGGTAGCTCAGGTTGGACCTCCTGCTGGAAGTTGAAGATGTGCTTGATCAGCTCCCTCCTTCCCTCAGCATGCTCCCGTCTCCACCGTGATTCTCTGCCAAAGACCTTCTGGCTAAGTTCTAATAAAGTCAGGTCTGTGAAGAACTGTGGATCTCTGCTCCACATCTGTAAATTCAGGAACTCAATAAAGAGACATCTTTCCAGAAGTGAGAGGATGTGTTCCTCTCGATACGGAACTGTTTTGGACCAATGAAATGCAACAATGTTTATGGCGTCAACCAGAAGATAAAGCAAAACAAACATGGCTGCTCTGGTTTTAGGAGGAATGGCCTTTATTCTACTGGTTTGTTGCTTTGTGGATTGGGAGATGTTTTCTCGTTGCTCCCGACCAGATTCTGTAGTTTAACTTTGATTTATCAGTTAACATCTCAGCTGCTCCTGCTGCTGTGATTGGCTGAAAACTCCAGCAGGGAGGCAGGCACCCAATCAGCTGCAGCGTTGTACTGAAGGTTGGATCTCTGCAGCTCCTCCAGAGGCTCCATGGTCCTCCTCTTCTTTGGGAGATATTCTAGAATCTGGCGCTGCTTTCCATGGTAAATGGCCTGTACTTATATAGTACTTTCCACTACAGTCATTCACCCATTCACTCACACACTGATGGTGGTGAGCTACACTGTAGCCACAGCTGCCCTGGGGCTCACTGACAGAAGCGGGGCTGCCGTACCCTGGGGCCACCGGGCCCTCTGACCACCTTCAGTAGACAATGCTGGTAAAGTGTCTTGCACAATGACGCTGAAAGTCGGAGCCCGGGTTTGAACCGTCAACCCTTTGATTTCAGGGCAAACTCCTACATCCGAAGCCACTGTCGCCTGAGAGAATAAATATTTTTACAGTACGCTAAATAGGAAAAATAGTGATGGTGTATTGTTCCACCTGTACTGATGGTCCGATCAGGACCGCTGCCCCCAGATGGCCGATCACACGGAGTGCCTGTTAAGTTGTGACTTGGGTATAAATGCTTTATCTCTCTGTGATATGTTAAAATTGAATCATAAATTCACCCAATTTAGACAAAACACCAAAAAGCAGAACATATTTATTCAAAAAGAGGAATGAAAAACCTGCCAGTAGGTTGAAGTTAACATGGAAAGCAGTTAATCTGAAAGAACTGATTTCATATAAACATCACAAAACTGCTGAAATCAAACTTCAAGAAAAAAAAGAAACATTCAAAGTGAAATGCAGGTTTGATTAAATAAACAAGGCTGAGCTAAGCGCCCAGTTAGCCGTCTGAGCGCCCAGTTAGCCGTCTGAGGCCCAGTTATCCGTCTGAGTGCCCAGTTATCAGTCTGAGGCCCAGTTATCCGTCTGAGCGCCCAGTTAGCCGTCTGAGCGCCCAGTTAGCCGTCTGAGCGCCCAGTTAGCCGTCTGAGCGCCCAGTTATCAGTCTGAGGCCCAGTTAGCCGTCTGAGTGCCCAGTTAGCCGTCTGAGCGCCCAGTTAGCCGTCTGAGCGCCCAGTTAGCCGTCTGAGCGCCCAGTTATCCGTCTGAGCGCCCAGTTAGCCGTCTGAGCGCCCAGTTAGCCGTCTGAGCGCCCAGTTAGCCGTCTGAGCGCCCAGTTATCAGTCTGAGCGCCCAGTTAGCCGTCTGAGCGCCCAGTTAGCCGTCTGAGCGCCCAGTTAGCCGTCTGAGCGCCCAGTTAGCCGTCTGACTGCGCAGTTAGCCGTCTGAGCGTACAGTTAGCCGTCTGAGCGCGCAGTTAGCCGTCTGAGCGTACAGTTAGCCGTCTGAGCGCGCAGTTAGCCGTCTGAGCGTACAGTTAGCCGTCTGAGGCCCAGTTAGCCGTCTGAGCACGCAGTTAGCCGTCTGAGGCCCAGTTAGCCGTCTGAGCACGCAGTTAGCCGTCTGAGCGTACAGTTAGCCTTCTGAGCGCGCAGTTAGCCGTCTGAGGCCCAGTTAGCCGTCTGAGCACGCAGTTAGCCGTCTGAGTGCCCAGTTAGCCACCTGAGCGCACAGTTAGCTCTAACGATGTGCAGCGTATGGAGCCCAGCAGGAAGGCTGAGCTGAGCACCAAGCAGACATGATCTGTGTGTGAGTTTAAGCACATCCCATCTCTCTCCCTGCACGCTCAGGTCACAGAAAATGGCTCATAGATCTGCTGCAGATGTAGAAGATACAGACGATTGATAACAACAGACTGATCAGAGATCACAAACTTCGATGGGAATCGTCCAATCGATCTGCCTGCCGCTAATACTGCCTAAATGATCAAAAACATGTTTGTGATAAATCGTTAAACATATTTAGAAGTAATAAATATATTGAATAGAGATGTAAAGCTATAGTTAATAGACAGGGTATGTTGCTCTGACGTACTGTTAGCCAATGAAGCGGAGGCTAACAGTAAGGTAGCTCTCTGCAGTCAGTGCTGGCGCTGATTAAACAGGCGGTTCTGGTTCCTCTGAGCTAACCATGCTAACTGCTAGCTTCTAATCTTCTGTATTCGTTTCCTTCTAGTCAGAGATGTTCTGCTGCTCCTCCATGCAGCCGATTCAGGAGAACCAAAGGGCTTTCTCAGAACCACAGAAAGTTCTGGATCCGTTCATGGTTCTGCTAAGGCTAATGCCAGCCAGTCTCCAGTTTAGGACCAATAGCGGCGCCCTCTAGTGGACGCCAGTGTGTTTCTGCCCCCTGCTGGTCACTCACCTCTCTCTCTCTCCCTCACAGCCATCTACAACATCGTCTCCCAGAGGCAGATGTCTGGACAGGGAAGCTCGGACTTCTCGCCGGCCTCCAACGTGGTTCCCATCACAGTGGAGCCCACCCAGAGCTCGTCCAGTAAGGGCGCCTGCTGCCAGAACAACTGAGACCCGCCGCTGACGTCCTCCTTCATCTCAACGGACAGACGGGGCGGAGGGTTTGTCCTGTTGGGGGCTGAGGAGGAGGAGGAGCAGTGATGAAGATGGCCAGGATCAGTGAGGGCCTTAATGACGGGTCATGAAGAAGCTGTGATGTCCACCATGCTAATGGACTCTTCCTTCTGCAGCAGCGGCTCCTCCATCTTCTCCTTCTCTGTATTTATTAGCTTCCTGTTTCTACACTAAAACAAAAAATGTTCTTTTCATTCTTTATTTCTTTTCTATGAATCGTTCATAAATGAAACGATGGAGTTCAGATGCTTCTGCTCCATCTGGACTCGCTCAGCAATCCCCCCCACCCCCTTCAGCCCTTTGTTTCCAAACCTTCATGTTGGGATGGGGGGCGGGGGCATGCATGTTGGCAGGAAGAAGCTTGACCTTTGACCCAAACCTCTGGCTGCTGTAAACACTATGGTGGTGATGATGATGCAGGGAGACCAGCTCTTCTTCATCCCAGCTCGTTTTCCTGGAACTCTTCCTCCTCCTCTTCCTCTCTGTTGGCTGCAACTGGAAGAGAACTGGGCCTAATGGGCCCCTCAGGTCGGCCCTGCTTTCTCTAGTCTCTACTTCCTGTTTGGGGTGGGGGAAGACCTTTTTATTTCGACTCTTTGTATATTTGGACCCACATGGAGAAATAAAACAGATTTGGTAGAAATCATCTTTGGTGTTTCCAGTTCTCCCAGTTAGAGGCAGGAAGCGATCTTCTGAAATATTAACATCTATGGAGGGAATAAAGCTCAGTCTGTTTCAGCTGGATCATTTCCTTTTATTAGAAACATTTACAATACATTTGAAATCTGGAAAAATAACAGAACCGGAACTAACATGGCGCAGATACGATAATCATCAGAATAAAAATGTCATCCACAAAAGAACATGTGCTCTAGAAATAAACCTGCAGTATCTGCTGCCCGGCGAGGGCACGGCACACTGTAACAGAAGCTCTTCCTTCCCGTCCGCCAGCGCAGCGCTGACCCTCCCTCACTGTTCACAGAGAAACCAGAAACTACGGCCGGCTGCTGCCGACCCAAACTAATGTACTACTATCACTATTAGGCCGGCATGAAACACTCTACTGTGCTGGAAAAGTGGAAACGCTACCCAGGACAAACTGTCGGACTGCGTCGGTCTCTCTGGAGGAGGCGGAGTGGCCGGCAGCGCCGGGTCAGCCCCCACCTTTGAAATGGGGGAGGGGGTTCTGACCCGGTCTGAGGGTCCAAACCGCCTCAGCTTCTCTAAAGAGACCAGCTATGAAAATCTACAGCGGAGGAGGAGTCCAGGCGCCGCCGTCTGCAGCCGCCTGCACGCCGCTCCTGTCTAACAGACCATACAATATACATGCAATCTACTACGGTAATGAATCTGCTGTGTGCGTGTGTGTGTTTGCATCTAGTTACATAGATCTACAGTGCACCGCTCTCCACCCAATCGACGCACGAGGAGGAGCGGATCAGAAAGGCCGACCCGGTTCTGCTGCCATGGATCGACCAGACTGAGGAAATGTGTGAATGAAAGGGGCCCCTGGGGGGCCGGGGGCCACAGCTGCCTCGTTCACTCAGAGTTTTTTACTCTTTGATCAGAAAAGCGGGTTTAGATTACAGAGGAAATGAGGGATGATTCAGTCAGTAACGGGGGGCTGGGGGGCGGGGCAATAAAAAATACAGTTGAGGCACAAAATCGCTGCTCTGGCTAAAATATCTCCAATTTCTAAAAATATTCAGATATTTTCTGTAGCTGTTGGAGTAGAAAGTGGGAAAAGTGGCCATAACTCTGATAAATAAAACTTCTGTTTTCCTTTTCGTTAGTAGAAAGCCACTCCGTGTTTAGAAATATATTAAATTCTCCTCATTTGAATTAAAAAACAAAATGTCTCCAGGTTATTCATAAATATGTTGCTTCATTTTTCATAAATAACATCCAGATACTGACTTTTCCTCTGCTCTGAAATAATAACCCATGTTAGCAAAATAGATCTAAAAACTGTCATAGGATTTTTTTATTCATTTTTAACTTTCTATAAATGCATGTGGAAGAACTCAAATATAGACTAAGTCCAAACGATCAACTTAAAGCTCAGTTTAAGGAGGAAATGAAAACATTTTAATTTCTACATTCAACGCGTTGCAGCTTAGAGGAACCGCTGAAAGAGGACATGCAAACGGCTTAAAGCTTTCACCTCCCAGAACCGGTTCTGACGGGTCACAGAACCGCTTCATCCCTCCTGCGGTCCGATCCGAAAGTGATCTCTGGGTCAGATATTTCAGTTAAAGTCCAAAGAGCAGATTCTGGTTCTGAACGGGTTCTTCTTTGGTTCTATCTGACCGTTTCCTTCAAAGCAAAGAGAAAATAGATCCACATGGACCGAACCAGTCCAGAACCACGGAGCTGATCCCGGTCCATCCAACCCGGTTCATCCGACCCGGTCCATCCGAGGCGGGTTCTGCTGATAACGCAGGTCAGAACCTTATCAAAGAGCTCCAGGTATTGGTTTACCCCGGATAGAAAACCTTAAACCAATGGATGATCTAGTTAATCTAGATCTATACAGTGACCTGAGATGACCTAATGGGAATTGGAGCTATAGAAATAAACTGAATAGAATAGAATTGCTCCCCATCCTGATGTATTAGACCGGGTCGGTTCTGCCGGGATGGGATCCGTCGGTTCTGATTATAGTTGGGGGGGGGGGGGGGGGGTTCATTTATACTAAAACATCAACGGTGACTCAGAACCAGAACCTCCTTATTTACACGTTAACATCTCTGAGAAACCAGAACACAACTGGACCTGGCCCCGCCGATCCTCACCAGAACCAGAACCTGGAATCCGGATCATTTCACCATCAGCGCCATTTGCTCCTGTTTGATAATAAGGTGCTTTATTCCTTCGCCCCCCCCCCGCGGTTCTGGTCCTCCTCTATTCAAAGCTGCCGTCGGGTCGCGGTTCTGTAGAAAAGACCTAGCACGACCTAGAACCGCACAACCCAGAACCGCACAGCCTAGAAATGCATGGCATGGGAGCTGCCTTGGAGCTCGTCTGCCTGGCTGTGTGTTTCCTGGACGGGGCCGCCTTTTACAGCTGCTTTTTGTATCTCTGCTTCTGTCTCCTTGAACCCCAGTGGGCCTCAGCAGATGGCCGCTCACACTGAGCCTGCTTCTGCTGGAGGTTTCTTCCTGTTAAAAGGGAGTTTTTCCTCTCCACTGTCGCTGCAAGCATGCTTAGTGTGAGGGATTGTATTTGAGTCAATGAGTCGATGCAATCAACTGGTTTTCCTTAGATAGAAAACTTTGTATCAATTTGACTGTATGATCTGGTTGAACTGTAAAGTGCCTTGAGATGACATGTGTTGTGAATTTGGCGCTATATAAATAAACTGAATTGAATTGAACCGCACGGCCTAGAAATGCACAGCATAGAACCGCATGGTCTAGAACCGCACGACCTAGAACCGCACAACCCAGAACCGCACGGCCTAGAACTGCACGGCCTAGAAATGCACGGCCAGAACCGCACGGCCTAGAACCGCACAGCATAGAACCGCATGGTCTAGAACCGCACGACCTAGAACCGCATGGTCTAGAACCGCGCGGCCTAGAACTGCACAACCTAGAACTGCACGACCTAGAACCGCACGCCCTAGAACTGCACAGCGTAGAACTGCATGGTCTAGAACTGCACGGCCTAGAACTGCACAGCCTAGAACTGCACGACCTAGAACCGCATGACCTAGAACCGCACGACCCAGAACCGCATGGCCTAGAACCGCATGGCCTAGAAGAGGCTCATCAAAAGAATCAACCTCTGCAGCAGGGTGGGGTTCGGGGACGGGGGGGCCACAAGGTTCTCCTGAACCCTGATTTTATTTCATGGCTGCCAAACTGGGTCTGAACCCCCCACCCCCCCTATATTTGCCCAGCTGCACCGCCCCCCCCCCCAGCACATTTGCCTAATTATCAATGGACGGTTCCGGGCCGCACCAAGCCCAGACAATACCGCCCGTTGGCTTTGGGCCGGTATTGTACAGAAACACCTGCTGTAGCCAATTACAGGGAGATAGGTGGCCCCTGGGGGCCCCCCCTTACAGTATCACCTCTTTTAATCTGCAGCTGGTTCATTCAGACCCTGTCCCCTCATGAGGGTGGGGTGGGGGGGGTTTGTTTGTCGGCCAAACGACACAAGACCAGAACCCAGAACCGTCTGGGCTTCAGAACCGGTTCTGGAGAATGACGGAAAACAGCTTCTGGCCCCGAAGATTTACTGAGTTCTTTGAGGGGCCACAAGCAGCAAAGGCTTATAGGGCAGACCCCCCCCCCCCCAAAAAAGCTCTGAATAAAATCCATAATATTTTAATCCATTTCTATAAATAATTCAATCCTACATCTGTTTTCTAACGAAATAAAGAGAGTTTGATCCAGACTGGAACCCAGAACCCCGCGGACCAGTCGGCCCCAGTCTGTCCCAGTCGGCCCCAGTCTGTCCCAGTCGGCCCCAGTCTCTCCCAGGATGACTGGAAAAGTGGACGATCCTGTTTTACAGCGAGATGATTGTAAGGTGCAATAAGTTTCCTCTCTGGGTCGGTCAAGTGCTGATGGGTTCTTCCACAATCATCGGTTCCTTCAATAAACTAAAGACTAAATGTTCAGGTTAGCGTCTAGCTCTGCTCCGCCGTCATCCAACGCATGAAAAACAGCAGCAGTCAAAAAACTGAAAATGCAGGAACTATACGTCTCTTATAAACCAAAGCTTTATAAAATATATATGCTTATATATATAAAAAAGAAAAACGGAAAAATATTTCTTAGACTTTTTAGTAAAGCAAGCAGGTCTCCTAAAATATCTGCTTGATTGTTGTTTAAGTTTTCTCAACCAAAATGTCTCTAATGTCAATAATAATAATAATCATAAAACAGTAAATAATTGTTGAAGGAACCAGAACAAAGATGGCGCGGCTCTTAGGAGAATATCCGGATGGCCTGAGTCACCTGGGTGTGGCACACCGGGCACTCCGGGTGGTTCAGCTCACAGATCCGGATGGCGCACTCCATGCAGAACAGGTTGTGTCCGCAGGGGACCAGGGCGGCCGTCACCTTGCTCTCAAAGCAGGTCATGCAGTCCCGCACGCCGGCCGGCGGAGAGTCCGGCACCGGCAGGCGCCCCGGGAAGCCGTCCCCGGCCGAGGCGGGCTCGCTGTGGGCGCGGCGGGCCTGAGCGTGAGGCGAGCCGGAGACCATGCTGGTGACAGAGCTGTTGGGGGGCTCCGGCAGACCGGGGGACAGTCTGGTCAGGGGCAGAGGAAGGCCCCCGAAGCTTTTGGACCTCTGCTGGGTGTAGAAGGACATCTGCTTGGGGTAGTCGGGGTCCCCCCAGCCCTGCGTCCCCTCAGATCCAAAGTATGAGCAGGGTTTCTCTCCAGAGTTAGAGAAGTTGCTCTTGTTGTAGATGCCCCCTCCCTCTCCTCCAGGCCCCCCTCCCACCAGAGCATCTGAGAAGTTCTGCCGGTAGCTGCTGGTCAGGGGCTTGCGCTGCCCCCCCTGCAGCCCCCACACCTGCTGCAGACGGCTCTCCAGGCCGCCGGTGCTGCCCGCCGGGCTGCTCCCTCCGTTGGGCCCCAGGCAGTCGTTCTCGTTGTTGTGGTCGTGCAGGCCCCCGGTGCGGAAGGCGATGTGGGCCTCGATCTCCTCCCGGGCCCGCTCTGCGTTGCTGGGGGAGCCGGTGATCTCAAAGACCGGGTCGCGGTCTCGGCTGGGGGTCACGATGTAGGTGCAGGTCTGCTGCTGGATGCGCTTTATGGTGGAGCCCTTGGGCCCCACCACCAGCCCCACCACGCGGTACGGCACCCTGACCTGAATGGTGGTCTGACCCGGCAGGGGCGTGGGGGGGGAGCCGCTGAAGGACACCCCCAGTTTGTTGCGGGAAGCCCGGAGCATAGAGAAGTGCTCTGCGGCAGAGATGATCTCCCGGCGGGCCAGCGCCACGTCCTCCTTCCGGCCGGTGATCAGGAACACGGGCTCCTCCCCCCGGACCGGGGTCTTGATGTAGGTGTTGGTTTTGGCCCGTAGAGCTTTGATCTTGCAGCCTGAAAAAAATCAAAAACATTTCGACATTAAGAAAAGAACCAACAGGATGGAAACTCAAACTAGGCCAAATTATCGCATTTCAATATAATCAACAGGAAACGAGCCGATTCTGAATCCAGCGGAATTTAACAGCAGTAAAAAGTAAATGTTTCGCTGCGGCACCTCGAAAGGTGGAGATGTTTCAGCTCCTTCAGTGGAGGAGAAACATCTCCTTCAGTGGAGGAGAAACATCTCCTCCTTCCTGTTAGTGGCCTCACAGAAAGGTGGAGATGTTTCAGTTCCTTCAGGGGAGGAGATGAGAGATGCAGCAGATCAACGCATGTAGAGGAACAAAGGTTAGAGGAAAGTCCTGCAATCAGAGGCTGAACAAACCGGGTCAGAGCAAAGAAAATAGAAATAAAATCACTTTTTGGTTCAACTGTTGATCCTAAAACCAAACAGCTTCAACATTCAGGAGTTTCTCTGGATCCCAGAAGGTTCTGCAGAACCAGCGGGTCCAGAACGCCGCTGACCCGTCCTTGAACTCTGACCCCGTCGCCCCAAAAACTACCTTTGTCTCCAAATCTGTCAGCAAGGTGGGGGGGGTGGGGGGTGAACATATCAGAGATGAAGTCATCATCATCATCATCATCATCCATCATAAGGCTCACCTCACCTGAACCCCCCCCCCCCCCCCCCAACTGGTTTCTCTTTGCTTTAAACTGGGAGTCAAACTCCCACTGATCCAAAGATGAAAGACAGCGAGGTGGCCACGCGCTCCTTTGTCCAACCAGCGCTGGTCCAGTAAGGAACCAGTAAGGAACCAGTAAGAGATGTAAACACCCATCTGAACCCCCCCCCACCCCCTCCGCCCCAGTCTGCCGCGTATCAGACGACAAAGGAAGTGGATCTTTCCTGCTCCACGGCGCGTGTCTGCTCGCTGACATTGATGGCGTGGATGTGGAGCCCAGGATGCCCCCCCCCCCCCCCCCCCCCCCTGCGCCAAAAGGAGCAGAAAATGAGCGCCAAGCCGGGAGCGCGAGGCTGAGGTGGAAAGAGGAGAAGTTAAAACATTTGAAGCGGAAAAAGAAAAAGTGGGAGGCAGCGTGGGGTGGGGGGGCAGCTCCACACCCTCCCTGTCCTCCTCTTTGTCAGCCAGCAGCAGGTAACAGCAGCAGGTTGGGGAGGGGGTCCTACCTTGTCTGCCCACTATCTCGGCCACATGCTCGGAGCTTGGCACCGGGACGCACTCCGTGATGTTGCAGCCGCGTCCTTTGCTCTCCGCTGAGGAGCAGCTTTCATACAAGGAGCACAGTTTGCTTTTCCCCTGCAGGACGGCCGCGTCTCCTCCTCCTCCTCCTCCTCCGCTGTGGTTGTGGTGGTTGTTGTTGTTGTTGTTGCTCCGGTCCTGCACGCCTGCGGTCGGGGCTCCGCCGCCGCCGTCCTCGCCCTCCCCCAGCCCCAGCAGCGACAACTGGCCGAGCGCGACCCTGAGGGCGCGGGATTCGTCCTCCTCCTCGTCGGGCGCCACGAGGAGACCTTCTCCGCCGAAGCCGGAGGCGGCCAGATCCCCGCCGTAGCCCCCGTTTTTCTCCATGATCCCTGCTAGAACCAGCAGGCTCGGCATGGCTAACAAAGAGTGTGAGAGACAAAGAGACAGAAAGAGACTGAGAAACAGCAGCCTTCCTCCTCCTCCTCCTCCTCCTCCTCCTCACCCCCTCCTCCTTCCCTCTTTGCGCCAGACCCTCCCACAGACCGCCCCTTCCTCCATCATCCAGACTCCGGGTACAGTAAGGAGCGCGGTGGGGTAGATGGGGCCGGGCCGCCGCGTTGCTCCACCCAGTCTGGTTCCCCCCACCCCCCCCCCCCCCCCCCCAACAGTCCACAGCGAGACAAAAAGCGACCTTCCCTCCCTCCTCCGTCTCAGGTCCGCCTGCGTGCGGCGGCCCGCATCCAGTCGGTCTCCGCGCGCGGAGCTGCAGCAGGAAGCCGCCTTTGATGTTTTGGGTTTATTATGTAAGAAACGAGCTTCTGGGATGTAAACAGGCTGTGAGCGCGTGGTCATGATGGGGGGGGGGTGCTTTGCAGCAGGTCACCGCCGCTGTCCGCATCAGGATGTTATGGATGGATGGGGGGGCAGACAAGCGTTGCAGACCTTATGCGGTGCGATGGGGGGGGGGGGGCATCAATAAAGCTCTGGTTCCCGTTTGATCAAATAAAGCTGCACTGAACAAAGAACCACGCCGCGTGTTTTTTTCACGCAGAGATTCGTCCTCCTGGATCCGCCAGGTCAATTAAAATGATCATTAATCAAACTGATCAATAAAGTCCTCAAACCTGCAGCCTTTCATCAAAAGTCTGTTTCTCTAATAAATTGATTTTAAAATCAGGATAAAATCAATCAAACAATCCTGAAGCTTTCGGCTTATTATTATTAGTGTTGCATCCATACCAGTATCGGGCGGGGCCGATCCAGCACTGAAATCGGTACCAACAAGTAGGGCACCGATACCGGTTTGAGAGCCAAAAGTTTCTTCAACTATTGTCACCCATTCCAGGTAGGCAATAAAAAGTTCTACTGAATTGAACTGGAATCTGGATCAGAACTGGAATCTGGATTAGAACTAGGCTAGTAAACTAGCTCCACCCGCCAGCGGCCAAAATGCGAGTGGTCTAGCCTCCATCAATGCCCCAGGCCCTAGATCTGGCGGGCCAATCACAACGCAGAGATTTGTTTTGAATTTCTGGATGCAAAGTGGGCGGGGTTTTGAGGGTGTGACGGTAAAGCCGGAGAAAATGGCAGCAACTATTGAACAGTTCTGGTTTGACTCAGCTTTGGAAACAGTTCTGGAAGGATCAGACTTTGGGTTTTTATTGAAACGTGAGCAGGAAGAGGCTCTACGCTCATTCATTTTTAAGAAGGACGTTCTTAAAAATGAATGACCTGTTTTGCCGACAGGTTGTCTGTTTCCACTCCCCCACCAGCTTCCTGTGGCGCTTCCTACGTCACAGTCAGTGGCTCTCATTGGTCAGAGCGTTGGCCAATAGGAACAGACATGGTTTGAAAGACAACGGGTTGTTCTCATCAACAATCTTCCAATGTCTTGTTCATCGGGGCCAGACTAGATTACGCATTTAATCTCACATTTAGTCTGGTTTATCAGGCTAAATCAGAATAGGAATCTGGATTAGATCTGGAATCTGAATCAGAGCTGGAATCTGAACCAGAACAGGAATCTGGATTAGATCTGGAATCTGAATCGGAACAGGAATCTGAATCTGAACAGGAATCTGGATTAGATCTGGAATCTGAACCAGAGCAGGAATCTGGATCAGAGCTAGAATCAGGATCTGATCTGGAATCAGGAATCTGAACCTGAACAGGGATCTGGATTAGATCTAGAATCTGAACCAGAGCAGGAATCTAAACCAGAGCAGGAATCTGGATCAGAGCTAGAATCAGGATCTGATCTGGAATCAGGAATCTTAACCAGAACAGGAATCTGGATTAGATCTGGAATCTGAATCGGAACAGGCATCTGAACCAGAACAGGGATCTGAACCAGAGCAGGAATCTGGATCAGAGCTAGAATCAGGATCTGATCTGGAATCAGGAATCTGGATTAGATCTGAAATCTGAATCGGAACAGGAATCTGGAATCTGAATCAGAGCTGGAATCTGAACCAGAACAGGAATCTGGATTAGATCTGGAATCTGAATCGGAACAGGAATCTGAATCGGAACAGGAATCTGGATTAGATCTGGAATCTGAACCAGAGCAGGAATCTGGATCAGAGCTAGAATCAGGATCTGATCTTGTATCAGGAATCTGAACCAGAACAGGGATCTGGATTAGATCTGGAATCTGAACCAGAGCAGGAATCTAAACCAGAGCAGGAATCTGAATCAGAGCTAGAATCAGGATCTAATCTGGAATCAGGAATCTGAACCAGAACAGGGATCTGGATTAGATCTGGAATCTGAACCAGAGCAGGAATCTAAACCAGAGCAGGAATCTGGATCAGAGCTAGAATCAGGATCTGATCTGGAATCAGGAATCTGAACCAGAACAGGAATCTTGTGCTGACATACGGCATAGAATGTGAAGAAATAACAGTATTTCCTCACAACCCTGTCCTCTCTGACCACTTTCTAATAACCTTCAGGATTACTTTAACAGAGTTCTCCTCCCCCAAAAGAAGGTTCAATTTTAGTAGATCTTTATCAGATGGTGCAGTTATAAATTTTAAAGAATCTGCTTCACTTTCTCTCTCCTCTGTGTCGCTGAGCAGTGCTGCAGAGTGCAAAAGCATAGCTTATTCCCCTTCACAGGTTGATGATTTTGTTGATGGGGTTGCTAGTTCTCTGCGTACTGCCTTAGACAACGCAGCTCCCTTGAAAATGAAAACCGTTGAAAATAGAAAGCTTGCTCCTTGGTTTAATGCAGAGCTGCGTACTTTGAAGCAAAATGCTAGGAAACTGGAGAGAAAATATCGCTCCACAGGCCTGCGGGAGTCCTTCCTAGTCTGGAAAAATGGTTTACTGCTGTATAAGAGGACCCTTTGTAAAGCAAGAGCAGCATACTTCTCCTCATTAATAGAGGAGAATAAGAATAATCCTAGATTTCTTTTTAATACAGTTGCCAAACTCACCCAGAGCCATAGCTCTGTTGAACCGTCCATTCCACCTGCTCTTAGCAGCAATGATTTTATGGGATTCTTTATAAATAAGATTGATCTTATTAAAAATAAGATCATAAGCACTCCTCTATCCGCGATTGTACCTGAGGTAGTCATGGAATCTGAACCGGGTTTAGACTGCTTTGATCCAGTTGAACTTTCTGAATTAGCAAAATTATTGTCTTCATCTAAGCCTTCAACTTGTATGTTAGATCCAGTTCCAACCAGGTTATTTAAGGAGGTATTCCCTTTGATCTCCTCCTCCATTTTAGATGTGATTAATCTATCTCTGTTACAGGGATATGTACCTAAAGCTTTTAAGGTTGCTGTAATTAAACCTCTGCTTAAGAAACCGTCTCTTGACCCAGATGACTTGGTTAATTATAGACCTATATCCAATCTTCCTTTCTTATCCAAAATTCTTGAGAAAGTAGTTGCCAAACAAGTTTGCGACCACTTACACCATAATGAACTTTTTGAAGAGTTTCAGTCTGGCTTTAGAGCTCATCATAGCACTGAAACAGCTCTGGTGAAAGTCACTAATGATATTCTCAGGGCCTCAGATAATGGACTTGTATCTGTGCTCGTCCTGTTGGATCTTAGTGCTGCATTTGATACAGTTGACCATAATATTCTTTTAGAAAGACTTGAATATTTTGTTGGAATTAAAGGAACAGCACTAGACTGGTTTAAATCTTATCTATCTGATCGAATTCAGTTTGTTTATGTTAATGATAGATCTTCAACACGCTCAAAGGTTACCTGTGGAGTACCACAGGGATCAGTGCTAGGACCAATTCTCTTTACTTTATACATGCTCCCAATTGGTAGAGTTATAAGACAGCATGGGATTAATTTCCACTGTTATGCTGATGATACCCAGCTATATCTGTCTATAATCCGGATGAAGCTAACCCATTACATAGATTACAGGCATGTCTTGAAGACATAAAAACCTGGATGACTCTTAACTTTCGGCTTCTGAATGCAGACAAAACAGAAGTTATAGTCTTTGGACCAGAGTCTCTGAAAAAGAAGCTGATTAGCCAGTCACTTCATTTGGATTAAACTGATTTCAGATAATAAAGTAAAAAATCTTGGTGTTATTTTTGATCAGGACCTGTCATTTAAATCCCAGATCAAAGAGGTTTCTAGAATTTCCTTCTTTCATCTGAGGAATATTGCAAAAATTAGAAATCTCCTGTCCAGGGGTGATGCTGAGAAACTAGTCCATGCATTTGTTACTTCAATGCTGGACTATTGTAATTCTTTACTATCAGGAAGTCCACAAACTGTAGTTAAAAGCCTTCAGCTGATCCAAAATGCTGCAGCCAGAGTTCTGATGAAAATTAAAAAGAGAGATCATATCTCTCCTATCCTGGCTTCTCTTCATTGGCTTCCTGTTAAATCCAGAATTGAATTTAAAATCCTCCTTCTCACATATAAAGCCTTAAATGGCCAAGCTCCATCTGATATCAGAGATCTGATTGTTCCTTATGTTCCTAACAGAGCACTTCGCTCTCAATCTGCAGGTTTACTAGTGGTTCCTAGAATTTCTAAAAGTAGAATGGGAGGCAGATCTTTTAGTTATCAGGCTCCTCTCCTGTGGAACCAACTACCAGTTTTAGTCCGTGAGGCAGACACCCTGTCTACTTTTAAGACTAGGCTTAAAACTTTCCTTTTTGATAAAGCTTATAGTTAGGGTGGCTCAGGTTATCCTGATCTATCTCTATAGTTATGCTGCTATAGGCTTAGACTTTTGGAGGACATAGGGACCCCTTTTTCATCATTCTGCTTCATTCTCTCTCTGTTCTCCTATTCTGCAGAATCTGTTAGTTCAATCTCTAACGTTCTGCTCTCTCTGCTTTTCCTCAGAGTAGCTTTGCCTCGTCTGTTCCTGTTTGGCTGTGACGTCACCCAGGAAAGAAACATCAGCTGTGCTGCTTCCATCAACACCCTTGTTTGTAGATGTTGGAGATTGGCCTGTTTTCCAGTGTGGTCCTGTTTCTCTGGCCGTGGCTGGGTGGATGTGCTCTCTTCATCCTCTGGCATGGGAGCTGCCTTGGAGCTCGTCTGCCTGGCTGTGTGTTTCCTGGACGGGGCCGCCTTTTACAGCTGCTTTTTGTATCTCTGCTTCTGTCTCCTTGAACCCCAGTCGGCCTCAGCAGATGGCCGCTCACACTGAGCCTGGTTCTGCTGGAGGTTTCTTCCTGTTAAAAGGGAGTTTTTCCTCTCCACTGTCGCTGCAAGCATGCTTAGTGTGAGGGATTGTATTTGAGTCAATGAGTCAATGCAATCAACTGGTTTTCCTTAGATAGAAAACTTTGTATCAATTTGACTGTATGATCTGGTTGAACTGTAAAGTGCCTTGAGATGACATGTGTTGTGAATTCGGCGCTATATAAATAAACTGAATTGAATTGAATTGAATCTGGATTAGATCTGGAATCTGAATCGGAACAGGAATCTGAACCAGAACAGGGATCTGAACCAGAGCAGGAATCTGGATCAGAGCTAGAATCAGGATCTGATCTGGAATCAGGAATATGGCCCCCACCTCACTCTGTCCAGTAAAGAAAATCCAAGAAGAAAGCAGGACAGCGTGAGTCTGCAGCCAGTAGGGTAGGTTTGCGGCCCCACCCAGACACGAGGCCGTTGGCCTCTGAGCGGGGGGGGGGGGATGGGGGGGAGCTTAGCGGTGCGTCTCCATTAAAGGAGTCCACTGGGACTGCATGGGCCGATCAATGACACCATGGATCTGGGTTGTGTTTCCACAGCCCTGCCTGAACCTGGGAGCTCCTGGAGCAGCACGTCCCGTAGCTGACCGGCTCAGAACCACAGAACCCACAGTGGAGCTGGTTTCCCCCTCCCTTTGGGCCCCCATGCTCGTTGTGTGCGGGCTCCAGGATATCTGTGTTCAGATCGTGCAGACGTCTTCCGTCTCTTTGTCCAGATATGGCTTCACCTGTGGACAGCTTGAGGCTTTCAGAGGGACAGACGACGGGCTGTAAATGTGTCTGAGTCCCTGAAGGACGTCCCTTTGACTTCCTTGGCCAGATGTCCCTTTCAGGGGCTGTCGGTGCCCCGTCGTCACTTGAATGAGGCCTCAGCGAGCACAAAGGGAAGCGTTGGCTGAGCACCGCGTGCTGATGCTGCTCTCAGGGATGATGTAAGTCGTCATGCAAATTGATACCACATTGTGCGCTGATAATCCGCAGAGAGCTTGAAGTCGATCAGCTGGATAAGTGATGCAGCAGAAGCCTGAGAGTGTGTGGTCTGCCCCGGTTCAGCTCTCAGCTGTTTGCTTGGAGCAGCAAGAGATCATAGAGGCAGGAGGAAAGGCCGGAACCAGAACCCACTGGCTGCTGCTGCTGCTGCTGATGATGATGAGGATGTTCTGTTGTTATCGGAGGGACCCACAGCAGCTCAGTCTCTGATTTCATCCCATAATAACCAATAAAGCTCCACTGAACAGCAGCTGATGTTTTCCACTTAAAATGTCTTTTTTCTCCTAAATGATAAAAAATCTCCATCTCTAGAAACGTGTCATTTGGAAGCTACTATTTATTTACATTATTCTTCTCTTATTTTTAATTAAATCATCGTCATTTATTTGTAGAGTGCTCAATCTGACTGGATGATCTGGTTGAACTGTAAAGGGCCTTGAGATGACTTATACTGTGCTATATAAATAAACTGAATTTAATTGAATTGAATTAAAATATCTACAACTGAAAACGAATTGCTATACATGGTTAAAATAATAGAACTCAATAAAAGCAGTAAAAATATATAAAATAAGGCAATAATAATTTCTTTTAACCAAATAAAAAAGTTCACAACAAGTCTAAGTCCTGCCGGTGTGACATGCATGCAGATAAAAGTCTTTTAGCTGAGTTTTAAAATCTGAAAGTAAAGGAGCCTTTCTAATCTGCAGCAGAGGTTATTCCATAAAACAGGAGCAGCGATAGAGGAGGCGTCGCCCCTAGAAGCTTCCTCTTTTAAACCTCGGAACCTGCAGGAGCTGCTGACCTGAGTGAAGAAGCTCTGGGGGGTCAGATGTAGAAAAGTCAGCTTAAAAACAAAGATACACATTTTAAAATCAACTCTAAAATGAACAAGCAGCCAGTGGAGCCAGGAGAGGATTGATGTGTTCATTTCAGTTAAACCTATTTCTATAGCTCCAATTCACATCATGTCATCTCACTTTATAGATCCAGATCATCCAGTCAGATTGATTCAAAGTTTTCTATCTAAGGAAAACCAGCTGATTGCATCGACTCATTGACTCTTCAGCAATCCCTCACTCTAAGCATGCTTGTAGCGACAGTGGAGAGGAAAAACTCCCTATGAACAGGAAGAAACCTCCAGCAGAACCAGGCTCAGTGTGAGCGGCCATCTGCTGAAGCCCACTGGGATTCAAGGAGACAGAAGCAGACATAGAAAAAGAAGCATAGATACAAAAGGCAACTGTCAACCAGCTCCACAGGCGGCCCCGTCCAGGAAACACACAGCCAGGCAGACGAGCTCCGAGCCAGCTCCCATGTCAGAGGATGAAGAGAGCACATCCAGTTAGCCACAGTCAGAGAAACAGGACTACACTGGAAAACAGGCCAAGCTCCAACATCAGAATTTCTAAAAGTAGAATGGGAGGCAGATCTTTTAGTTATCAGGCTCCTCTCCTGTGGAACCAACTACCAGTTTTAGTCCGTGAGGCAGACACCCTGTCTACTTTTAAGGCTAGGCTTAAAACTTTCCTTTTTGATAAAGCTTCTAGTTAGAGTGGCTCAGGTTATCCTGATCTATCTCTATAGTTCTGCTGCTATAGGCTTAGACTGCTGGAGGACATAGGGACCCCTTTTTCATCATTCTGCTTCATTCTCTCTCTGTTCTCCCACTCTGCAGAATCTGTTAGTTCAATCTCTAACGTTCTGCTCTCTCTGCTTTTTCCCCATCAGCTTCATGTGGTCTGTTCCTGTTCCTCTCCACCGCTGTTGCATGCTTGGTTTTGAGGGATTGTTGTTGAGTCAATATCTACTGTCTCTACCTGGTCATCCAGGAGAGAATCCTGTAAAGTCATTGACTTGATGATGTGATTGATTTGGATCTATAAAGGGACATGGTGGGGACAGAAGCTATAGAAAGAGACTGAATAGAATTTCAGTGAGGAAGGTCAATGATTGCAGCAGCCTGCTGCAGCGCCTCCATGAGGCCGATGAGCTCACGTACCGTCCAGGATGTTGTGATGGAGAGCTGCTGTCATTTGGGAATATGAGTCAGGTGGGATGACTTCATTGCTTTTTACGGGTATTAGGTCATCCCTTCCTGGCCCCTCCCCCCACCGTCTGCCATGTGTAATCACACTGATGCTGCACAGCGATGGTGACACGCCCAGTGGTGATGAGTGAGGCTCACCTCACTGCCTGCTGCCCGCATGGAGCTGATCTCACAGACGGTCCTGAACTCTGCTGATCCAGTTCAAGGTTCTGTTCATCCTGCTCCTTTTCCTTTACTTTTTTAGACATCAGGCTTTTATCTAAGATAAATAAAAAAACACAAAATTAAAGAAGCCAGTTTTAAATTCTCCCATTTTAAAGTGTAAATAATCCTCTAAAATGAAGTGTCTCCATTGTTCTAAATTCAAACAGGAAATGTTTAATTTTTATAGATTGAAAATCGAAGCATCCAGAAAGATGATCAGAGCTGAAGGAGCTGCTGTCTATGAAGCTAGAGGTCTGTTTATGCTGCTTTTTCTAAAAGGTAAAAAGTGACGTCGCATTGCGGGAAATGTTAAAGGTCTGGTTGGGCTGGAAAGCATAAACTAATATGGTGAAACTTTCACCTTTCAGATGCTTTGCTTTGTTTTCTGAATAGGAAAATCACTCAGAAATTGTTTTACACTAATTATCAAAAAGATGGCCGCCATCGCCATGACGTCACCCGTTGGATCATCTCCCAGCATCCATCAGCAGCTGGTTCGGTTTCTAAAACGGATCATAACAAAGATTAGAATAAAGAAACTTTGCTCTGCTTTTTAGGAAAAGTGTTTCTTAAGATCGGATTAGCTTCTGCTAGTTCGCTCTAGTGGCCTTTGATTAAAGGTCAGCAGACCGGGACGAGATCCTGCGGCGGCGAGGACTAAGGCATCGGAACGTTGGTCACACGCCTCACCGGCACGGCACCAAGATGAACAGAACAGAAGTTTATACCTCAACCATTAAAATCCAAACGCTAATAAACGACCGGTTCAGTTATGAATACTGGTGTCATTCAGATGAAGGAGATCCTGGAGTGAAAACAGTTCAACCAAATGAAGACGATGTTGAATAAAAGGTGCTGACGTCCATCCAGCCATAGAAACTGCATCTCCGTAAGGGGGGGTTAAAGCATTAGCAGCCTGTTTAGAGTCACTCCACTGCACTGATAACCATCGATCAGACGATCAATACCTCGATATCAGCTGATAACCACCGATCAGACGATCAATACCTCGATATCAGCTGATAACCATCGATCAGACGATCAATACCTCGATATCAGCTGATAACCATCGATCAGACGATCAATACCTCGATATCAGCTGGGAACCATCGATCAGACGATCAATACCTCGATATCAGCTGGGAACCATCGATCAGACGATCAATACCTCGATATCAGCTGATAACCATCGATCAGACGATCAATACCTCGATATCAGCTGGGAACCATCGATCAGACGATCAATACCTCGATATCAGCTGATAACCATCGATCAGACGATCAATACCTCGATATCAGCTGATAACCATCGATCAGACGATCAATACCTCGATATCAGCTGATAACCATCGATCAGACGATCAATACCTCGATATCAGCTGATAACCACCGATCAGACGATCAATACCTCGATATCAGCTGATAACCATCGATCAGACGATCAATACCTCGATATCAGCTGATAACCATCGATCAGACGATCAATACCTCGATATCAGCTGGGAACCATCGATCAGACGATCAATACCTCGATATCAGCTGGGAACCATCGATCAGACGATCAATACCTCGATATCAGCTGATAACCATCGATCAGACGATCAATACCTCGATATCAGCTGGGAACCATCGATCAGACGATCAATACCTCGATATCAGCTGGGAACCATCGATCAGACGATCAATACCTCGATATCAGCTGATAACCATCGATCAGACGATCAGTACCTCGATATCAGCTGATAACCATCGATCAGACTATCAATACCTCGATATCAGCTGGGAACCATCGATCAGACAATCAATACCTCGATATCAGCTGATAACCATCGATCAGACGATCAATACCTCGATATCAGCTGATAACCATCGATCAGACGATCAATACCTCGATATCAGCTGGGAACCATCGATCAGACGATCAATACCTCGTTATCAGCTGATAACCACCGATCAGACGATCAATACCTCGATATTGCTGATAACCATCGATCAGACGATCAATACCTCGATATTGCTGATAACCACCGATCAGACGATCAATACCTCGATATTGCTGATAACCATCGATCAGACGATCAATACCTCGATATTGCTGGTAACCATCGATCAGACGATCAATACCTCGATATTGCTGATAACCATCGATCAGACGATCAATACCTCGATATCAGCTGATAACCATCGATCAGACGATCAATACCTCGATATCAGCTGATAACCATCGATCAGACGATCAATACCTCGATATCAGCTGATAACCATCGATCAGACGATCAATACCTCGATATTGCTGATAACCATCGATCAGACGCAGGCGGAGCGTCTCTCTCATCAGTTTTGTTTGGATTTATTAAAAATGATAATTTCTGCTCTATTTTTAAAGGTAAACTTTAGATTTTAATGTTGCAGAATGGAAATAATAAAGACTGAACCTCAAATAAAAATAATCTGCAGCCTGGAGACAAACTAAACCCAGCAACCCCCCCCCCCAAAAAAAAAACGACACAAATGACCTGAAGCTCAAATCTGACTTTATTTTGAATGATAAATAGAAAAAGATGAAGAAATATATTTTTCTGACCATCATGCTCTAAAATGTCTGATTTTAACGGTAATGTTTTTATTTCTGTGACTCCATCCTTTCCTGCTAACGCTTCATTGTTGTCGCCAGGGGGCGCCCGCGGGTCGCTCTGTAATTAGAGCTCCTTAATCAGCGGCGCAGGTCTGCAGGTGGAGTCTGTCTCCACCCGGTTCGGTTCGGTTCGGCTCAGCGAGGTGGTGATTCAACGGAGCGTGAAGAGCAGGAGGAGACAGAAGGTAAGAAGAGGAGCTGCTCCTCCTTCTCCTCCTCCTGGTTTGGCTTTTCCTAAAGATGGCAGCCAGTTGATTCAGTTTATGAACTTAGTGACCCAAGCTGCTGATAGTGCTGCACTTTGTGGCTGAGATGGTCTGTAGGGGGCGCCAGAGAGGCGGGAACAGGAGCGTTTCAGGATGATTCACTAATAGTGAACAACAGTGATCAACCAGGAGCAGGTTTCACTTTTAGATACCATTAGCAGCAGGATGGAGATCCAGGAAGGTTTGAACAGCAGCTGGATCTGCTCAGATGTCCTGGAGGAATAAATGGAGCAAATCTGCTGCTTGTTGGTTTGGTGTCATCAGTGTGATGCAGAGTCTGAGACATGATCAACAGTTCATCAGTGTGATGGCGGTGGGGAAGAAGCTGCTGCAGAACCTGCTGGTCCTGCATTGAATGCTGGGAAGCCTCTTCCCAGAGGGCAGCAGGGAGAACAGTCCATGGTGGGGGGGTCATTGATGATGTCACGGGCTGGGGACACGCAGCGCTGGGATGAAATGTCTTTAATGGAGGGAAGAGGAGCCCCCATGATCCTCTCTGCTGTTCTCACCTTCTTCCAGTCTGAGGCGCTGCAGCCTCCACACCACACAGTGAGACAGCTGCTCAGAACGCTCTCTATGGTGCTTCTGGAGAAGGGGGGGAGGATGGGGGGGAAGAGCTTCTGGGCCCTTTGGACCAGTGAGGTGGTGTTTCCAGTCCAGGTGAGGGTGTCTGTGATGAATGTGGTGCTGCTGTGAGCCTGTCAGTTTAAGGCCTCCATGTCCACATAGATCTCCTCATGGACCAGCTGGTTCTGGAGGTCCAGTTGGTTCCTTGACATCAGGGGAGATGGAGATGTTCCCTCTCCTCTTCTAGAAGAACCGTAAAGATAAATAGGAAGTCTAAAAGACTATGATTTATTGATAAAATGATTTAACAGTAAAACTGGACCGACATTCTATTTGCTCTGGATCTTTACTGGGTTTTTACCAAAGGGCTGCTTGTTTAGCTCCACCTTCAGGAGGTCTTCTTTACCTCGTCCTCCATGTTAGAGCAGCTGGTCAGAGGTCAGAGGTCAGGCAGCAGGTCCACGGTTCCACAGGTGAGATCATCAGATTGGTCAGAAAGAAGAACGCTGTCAGGTTGAACTTTCTACTGATTTGTTTCTGATCCCTGATGTCCTCCATGTTCTCTGAGGGTTAACCTTCAGCATGAATGAATGAATGAATGAATAATGAATGAATGAAGGACCAGCAGGAGGATTTTAGTTTATATATAAATACATGGAGGACAGGAACATCCAGCAGGAGGCTGAGCCCTGAGCTGCTCTCCAGGATCATTCTTGATGAAGATGAAGTTGGCATCTTCCTCTTCCTCAGCGAGAAATGAAAAATTCATGTTTTCATCCAATAATAACTTTTAAATGAGGGAGAGACTGAAACATGTGAAGCAGGAAGAGATTGAGTTAATCCGTCACTAGAATAAAGTCAGAACCTTCTAGTGGAGCTGATGATGATGATGATGATGAGCAGATCAACCAGCTGGTTGGACCAGTTGAAGGTTCTCTGCTCTGAGCTTCCTGATGGATGGATTAGTGTTGCAGGTCCAACAGGTTGGCGGTTTGCTCATGGGCACAGGGCCAGATGGGGAATGGAAGGCTTCCAATGAACGCCCCCCCCCGGGTTCCTCACCTGCCTCACCTGCCTTCCTCACCTGCCTTCCCCTCCAGGGTTTCTCTTGGTCCGATTCATCTGCAGCTCAGACCAAAGATGATCCTGGTTTTTGTTCTGGTGGTTTGCTGAAGCTGCTTTAAACCTGGAATGTTTTATTTTCATCCATCAGAGAAGAAATGAAGGTTGAATTCCTGTTTCCATCGAACTTACGTCAACATTAAAATAAAAGAGAAACTTCTTTGAAAACCTGAAGAACGGCTCCTTCAAGCTCGACAAACAAAGCAGAGAACTGCAGGCGGAAGTTTCTCTGAACCTTCTGGGTTTCAGGGATCTTCTCCTGGTCTCTTTGGTTCTTGGCCCAGTTTGGTTCCTGGATCTGGTCTGTTTGATGAAGATGACTGCTGGTGTCTAAAAGTGATGAAGAGTCACGGTCCTAGAAGGCTAGACCTAGATTCACTAGTTGAGTCCTTTGCTTCTGACCATCTGCTGGCTGCTCACCAAGGTCCACCATGTCCTGGGATCAGTTGGAGGCGGAGCCAGAAAGTTTTCATAGGGGCCACGGCCCGGTCCTCTGCTGGGGGCCTCTGTCCTCTGCTGGGGGTGTCTGTCCTCTGCTGGGGCCCCGGCCCTCTGCTGGGGGCCTGTGTCCTCTGCTGGGGGTGTCTGTCCTCTGCTGGCGGCCCGGTCCTCTGCTGGGGGCCGCTGTCCTCTGTTGGGGGCCCGGCCCTCTGCTGGGGGCCTCTGCTGGGGGCCTGTGTCCTCTGCTGGGGGCCTCTGTCCTCTGCTGGGGGTGTCTGTCCTCTGCTGGGGGCCCGGCCCTCTGCTGGGGGCCTCTGCTGGGGGCCTGTGTCCTCTGCTGGGGGTGTCTGTCCTCTGCTGGCGGCCCGGTCCTCTGCTGGGGGCCTCTGTCCTCTGCTGGCGGCCCGGTCCTCTGCTGGGGGCCTCTGCTGGGGGCCTCTGTCCTCTGCTGGGGGTGTCTGTCCTCTGCTGGGGGCCCGGCCCTCTGCTGGGGGCCTCTGCTGGGGGCCTGTGTCCTTTGCTGGGGGTGTCTGTCCTCTGCTGGGGGCCCGGCCCTCTGCTGGGGGCCTGTGTCCTCTGCTGGGGGTGTCTGTCCTCTGCTGGCGGCCCGGTCCTCTGCTGGGGGCCTCTGTCCTCTGCTGTTATTGTTGGGCCCGGTTCCGGCCCGGTCCGATCCAGCATGGACGGTTCTGTGGTTTCAGGCGGTTCCAGTTTAAGCAGGAATGTTTCTGTTGGATGAAGATCAGTGACGATCAGAATGTTTCTTGGCCTCCTGCCATCGTTCATGCTGGGGGGGGGGAGGTGAATCTGAGATTTGGGCGGGGTCGGTTTGAGTGACAAGTTTGTGCGTTTTGTGTGGGGGGAAGTCTCTCCGTCCCGTCAGCCGCTCGCTGTGGCAGCGCCTGTCTGGAGGAAATGGAGAAGGAGGCGATGGAAGCAAAGCAGCAGCTCCCTCTGGCTCCACAGGCTCCGCCTCTGCTCCCCCCTCCCTCCCTGCAGCTCCCGCCCCCTCTCTCTCCAGCAGTAGGTGGATGTGCTGCAGTGACGGCAGACAGTTCAGGGCTGGAGCCAAAGGCGCGCACACCCACCAGAGCAGGACTGCACTCTCCTTCCCACAGATCCTCAGAGACAAACTTCCAGAAGCTTCCAGCTTCCCTCAGCAGACTCAGAGAGGAGATCCTACAGCTACGGTAAGATCCGAACCCTGAGGCCCCCAGGCTGCAGTCTGGACGGAGCTGAAGTTTGTGATTCAAAGTTCTCCCAGAGCGAGCAGCTCGGTCCTGTGGGCGTGTTCCAGGTCCCACCCACAGGCCGAGGATGGGAACGTCGGGGGTCGAGGGTCACCTGCTTGATCTCGCCATTTATTGTGCCGCCTGATCTCAAAGTTTCTGTTTCCCTTCACTGAGACGACCAAACAGAGAAGAGAAGGAATGTAGGAATGTTTGTAGAAGCTGGAATAATGCTGAGCTTCCTCCTCCTCATCCTCAGTCCTTATTGATAGAAGATTGATGCTGGATCCACAGAGGTCCACCAATCAGGAGCTTCTCAGCTGCTCCCCATTGATGGGGGGGTGGGGGGGGGGTCAGAGCAAGGTGAAGTCTGACAGTGTCCATCTCCTCATCCACAGCTGACCCACACCTGAACCTCTGACCCGTAATCGTCATGGAAACGCCCAGCCAGAAGCGGCCCCGCGGCGCCGTATCACCGGCGCGCATCACCAGGCTGCAGGAGAAGGAGGAGCTGTGCAACCTTAATGACCGACTGGCCATCTACATCGACAAGGTTCGCTCCCTGGAGTCGGAGAACGCCTCGCTCCGGATGCGCATCACCGAGTCCGAGTCCGAGGTCACCCGCGACCTGTCGGGCATCAAGTCGGCCTACGAGACGGAGCTGGCCGACGCCCGGAAGACCCTGGACGTGGTGGCCAAGGAGCGGGCGCGGCTGCAGCTGGAGCTGGGAAAGATCAGGGAGGAGCACAAGGAGCTGAAGGCCAGGTAGGAACACCCCCCCCCCCCCCCCCCGTTAATTTAGGAACTACACCCTAAATTAAACTGAACCGGGCCGGTTTTGTTCCACCTGGGTGGGGGTGTAAGTGGGTTCTGTTCCACCCAGGTGGGGGTGCAGGTGGGTTCCGTTCCACCCAGGTGGGGGTGCAGGTGGGTTCCGTTCCACCCAGGTGGGGGTGCAGGTGGGTTCTGTTCCACCCAGGTGGGGGTGCAGGTGGGTTCCGTTCCACCCAGGTGGGGGTGCAGGTGGGTTCTGTTCCACCCAGGTGGGGGTGCAGGTGGGTTCTGTTCCACCCAGGTGGGGGTGTAAGTGGGTTCTGTTCCACCCAGGTGGGGGTGCAGGTGGGTTCCGTTCCACCCAGGTGGGGGTGTAAGTGGGTTCTGCTCCACACCCAGTGCTCAGAACAAAGGGGGCGGGGCCACAGCAGGAATGCTGCACAGGGCCGGGGCCAGACCCGACACGAGCTGGGGGACATTCCTGTTGGCTGAGTGTGTGAGCGCCTGGGGCAGAGACGGGGGGGGTGAACCACTGCTAGCTTAACCAGGCTAACCAGGATACTTCCTGCTGAGTATATCAAAATAAAAGCATGCCTGCAGACATTAACCCTTTATTTACCGGCAGCAATTTTCTTATATGTAGAACTGAGAGCAAAGCTTGAAGTGAACTTGATATAGAAAACGGTTTCCTAGAATGATCAGAACGTTGCAGAGCAGCGAGGAGGAGAAGAGAACCTCCCAACCAGAATAGATTGAGGAGGAAGAACAGCAGTTTGATGAAACATTCATTTCTGTTTGACATTTAAAAACGTTTCCTGATCTCAGATGGTTGTTAGATGATGATTTACGCAGAATCTGGAGGTTCGATCGGATTTGATACCAGATCAGTTCAGCAGAACCAACTTTGTCTGCTAGGTGATTTCAACAGATTTTACAGGTATAGAAATCAGGACCTAGATCTTATAAGGAGTCAAAGTGCTGCCGGTTTTCTGTTCTTTGAAGCAGCTGCTGAACATTCAGATCAGTAGAACCGAAGGCGTGTGCTGGTGGAACCGGATCAGAGACGCCTCTGGAGGTCGGCTTCATGTTTTCAGGAGCGTCTGGCTGCTGTGATGCAGATTGTAGCTCAGCTCTGATTGGTTCTGAAACAGTCGCGTTCTTGAACGTTTCACGGCTGCATCAGAGGACAGATTCAGCCTCTCTAACTTTTATCTGCTGGACTCCAGTCAGGCTGTTTGGTGTTTGGTTTCCATGGCGCTGTGCGATGACTCAGAGGTTTTTTTTAGACCTCTGGAGTGGGCTGGTCCGACAGGAAGTGAGCTTTATTAATACTCTGCAGCAGTTGGGCTCCAACAGGTGAAACTGAGCTGAATGGACACACCTGTTCAGCCTGAAGGCATCGTCTGCTTCTCTTCACACTCACAGCGTTGTTAGCTTAGCCACAGCACATGCCCCCCCCACAGCTGTCTGCAGCCATTCTGCCTGCAGCACCGCCACATTTAGCAAATATTAAAAACTGTTTTCTAAACATGCGTCCTCAGAAAGCCTCAGACATGTAGCTAGCATGTAGCAACATGTAGTTAGCATCTGTTGCTAATGCAGGGGCGCCACCAGGAATTAGGGGGCCTTGAAAGGCAATAAAAAAAAAAGATAAAAATAATGCAAGCCTTAAAATGCTATAAAAATGCACTGAAGAATCTCATTTACATTTTCAATGTAATTTTTACTGTAAAATTTCAGCAAAGGAAAATTATCTTCAAACAAAAGTTTAATATATATTAACTTTAAACTTTACATTTAAAAAAAATCATCCTCTCATAATAACAGCTTATTTAGAACGAAAAAATAGACGTATTTAGAGATGAGGCTGCTGCTGGTGGATCATCTGTTTACATGATGGAGGAACAATGATGGTTATTTAATGTAAACATTCCTCAGCATTTAGCTGATGCTAACCCTCTAAAGACTGGGTTGGGTTAGGGATCTGATGCCTGGTGCAGGACCAGAGGACCATTTTACTGGGGGGGTTGTTTAATGCTGACTCTAGACTCTACTCCCGATCTGATCTAGACTCTACTCTATGATCTGAGCTAGACTCTACTCTATGATCTGAGCTAGACTCTACTCTATGATCTGATTTAGACTCTACTCTATGATCTGAGCTAGACTCTACTCTTTGATCTGATCTGATCTAGACTCTACTCTATGATCTGATCTAGACTACTCTATGATCTGATTTAGACTCTACTCTATGATCTGAGCTAGACTCTACTCTATGATCTGATCTAGACTCTACTCTATGATCTGATCTAGACTCTATGATCTGATTTAGACTCTACTCTATGATCTGATCTAGACTCTACTCTATGATCTGATCTAGACTCTATGATCTGATTTAGACTCTACTCTATGATCTGATCTAGACTCTACTCTATGATCTGAGCTAGACTCTACTCTATGATCTGATCTAGACTCTACTCTATGATCTGATCTAGACTCTACTCTATGATCTGATTTAGACACTACTCTATGATCTGATCTAGACTCTACTCTATGATCTGATCTAGACTCTACTCTATGATCTGATCTAGACTCTACTCTATGATCTGATTTAGACTCTACTCTATGATCGGATCTAGACTTTACTCTATGATCTAATCTAGACTCTACTCTATGATCTGAGCTAGACTCTACTCTATGATCTGATTTAGACTCTACTCTATGATCTGAGCTAGACTCTACTCTTTGATCTGATCTAGACTCTACTCTATGGTCTGATCTAGACTCTACTCTATGATCTGATCTAGACTCTACTCTATGATCTGATCTAGACTCTACTCTATGATCTGATCTAGACTCTACTCTATGATCTGATTTAGACTCTACTCTATGATCTGATTTAGACTCTACTCTATGATCTGAGCTAGACTCTACTCTATGATCTGAGCTAGACTCTACTCTATGATCGGATCTAGACTTTACTCTATGATCTGATTTAGACTCTACTCTATGATCTGAGCTAGACTCTACTCTATGATCTGAGCTAGACTCTACTCTATGATCTGATCTAGACTCTACTCTATGATCTGATTTAGACACTACTCTATGATCTGATCTAGACTCTACTCTATGATCTGATCTAGACTCTACTCTATGATCGGATCTAGACTCTACTCTATGATCTGAATTAGACTCTACTCTATGATCTGATCTAGACTCTACTCTATGATCTGATTTAGACTCTACTCTATGATCTGATTTAGACTCTACTCTATGATCTGAGCTAGACTCTACTCTATGATCTGAGCTAGACTCTACTCTATGATCGGATCTAGACTTTACTCTATGATCTGATTTAGACTCTACTCTATGATCTGAGCTAGACTCTACTCTATGATCTGAGCTAGACTCTACTCTATGATCTGATTTAGACACTACTCTATGATCTGATCTAGACTCTACTCTATGATCTGATCTAGACTCTACTCTATGATCTGATCTAGACTCTACTCTATGATCTGATTTAGACTCTACTCTATGATCGGATCTAGACTTTACTCTATGATCTGATCTAGACTCTACTCTATGATCTGAGCTAGACTCTATGATCTGAGCTAGACTCTACTCTATGATCTGAGCTAGACTCTACTCTATGATCTGAGCTAGACTCTACTCTATGATCTGAGCTAGACTCTACTCTATGATCTGATTTAGACTCTACTCTATGATCTGAGCTAGACTCTACTCTTTGATCTGATCTGATCTAGACTCTACTCTATGATCTGATCTAGACTACTCTATGATCTGATTTAGACTCTACTCTATGATCTGAGCTAGACTCTACTCTATGATCTGATCTAGACTCTACTCTATGATCTGATCTAGACTCTATGATCTGATTTAGACTCTACTCTATGATCTGATCTAGACTCTACTCTATGATCTGATCTAGACTCTATGATCTGATTTAGACTCTACTCTATGATCTGATCTAGACTCTACTCTATGATCTGAGCTAGACTCTACTCTATGATCTGATCTAGACTCTACTCTATGATCTGATCTAGACTCTACTCTATGATCTGATTTAGACACTACTCTATGATCTGATCTAGACTCTACTCTATGATCTGATCTAGACTCTACTCTATGATCTGATTTAGACTCTACTCTATGATCGGATCTAGACTTTACTCTATGATCTAATCTAGACTCTACTCTATGATCTGAGCTAGACTCTACTCTATGATCTGATTTAGACTCTACTCTATGATCTGAGCTAGACTCTACTCTTTGATCTGATCTAGACTCTACTCTATGGTCTGATCTAGACTCTACTCTATGATCTGATCTAGACTCTACTCTATGATCTGATCTAGACTCTATGATCTGATTTAGACTCTACTCTATGATCTGATCTAGACTCTACTCTATGATCTGAGCTAGACTCTACTCTATGATCTGATCTAGACTCTACTCTATGATCTGATCTAGACTCTACTCTATGATCTGATTTAGACACTACTCTATGATCTGATCTAGACTCTACTCTATGATCTGATCTAGACTCTACTCTATGATCTGATTTAGACTCTACTCTATGATCGGATCTAGACTTTACTCTATGATCTAATCTAGACTCTACTCTATGATCTGAGCTAGACTCTACTCTATGATCTGATTTAGACTCTACTCTATGATCTGAGCTAGACTCTACTCTTTGATCTGATCTAGACTCTACTCTATGGTCTGATCTAGACTCTACTCTATGATCTGATCTAGACTCTACTCTATGATCTGATCTAGACTCTACTCTATGATCTGATCTAGACTCTACTCTATGATCTGATTTAGACTCTACTCTATGATCTGATTTAGACTCTACTCTATGATCTGAGCTAGACTCTACTCTATGATCTGAGCTAGACTCTACTCTATGATCGGATCTAGACTTTACTCTATGATCTGATTTAGACTCTACTCTATGATCTGAGCTAGACTCTACTCTATGATCTGAGCTAGACTCTACTCTATGATCTGATCTAGACTCTACTCTATGATCTGATTTAGACACTACTCTATGATCTGATCTAGACTCTACTCTATGATCTGATCTAGACTCTACTCTATGATCGGATCTAGACTCTACTCTATGATCTGAATTAGACTCTACTCTATGATCTGATCTAGACTCTACTCTATGATCTGATTTAGACTCTACTCTATGATCTGATTTAGACTCTACTCTATGATCTGAGCTAGACTCTACTCTATGATCTGAGCTAGACTCTACTCTATGATCGGATCTAGACTTTACTCTATGATCTGATTTAGACTCTACTCTATGATCTGAGCTAGACTCTACTCTATGATCTGAGCTAGACTCTACTCTATGATCTGATTTAGACACTACTCTATGATCTGATCTAGACTCTACTCTATGATCTGATCTAGACTCTACTCTATGATCTGATCTAGACTCTACTCTATGATCTGATTTAGACTCTACTCTATGATCGGATCTAGACTTTACTCTATGATCTGATCTAGACTCTACTCTATGATCTGAGCTAGACTCTATGATCTGAGCTAGACTCTACTCTATGATCTGAGCTAGACTCTACTCTATGATCTGAGCTAGACTCTACTCTATGATCTGATTTAGACTCTACTCTATGATCGGATCTAGACTTTACTACTCTAAGATCTGAGCCTGATTGCAATGGTTTGGGGGGGATCTGACGATCCAGAAGACGAGTCAGGACCCATTGGTGGTGGGGTCTGACTCAGACAGACGGACTGTGATCTAGACACTGAGCTGAAGGTAAACAGACCAACCCGGCCCCTGAGCCGCCCCACCTGCACTTGTTCTGGGTGTGGCTCCAGGTAGATCATCCTGCTGCAAACACCTTTGTTATGTTAGAAAAGCATGTTTGGATTCTGACTGAGAAAGTTCTGTTGCAGACGGAACATATTCCAACATGTTTAGCTGCAGCTTGGCCAACGCCCTCTGCCTCGCAGGAATTGGGTACATCAGGCAGCCTCCATGTTCCCCAGGGTTCTGTTGGCCCTGGGCTCCAGGAGGTTCTTTTAGGTTCTGTTGGCCCCGGGCTCCACGAGGTTCTTTTAGGTTCTGTTGGCCCCGGGCTCCAGAAGGTTCTGTTAGGTTCTGTTGGCCCCGGGCTCCAGAAGGTTCTGTTAGGTTCTGTAGGCCCCGGGCTCCAGGGGGTTCTGTGAAGTTCTGGTGGCCCCGGGCTCCAGGAGTTTCTGTTGGCCCTGGGCTCCACGAGGTTCTGTAAGGTTCTGTAGGCCCTGGGCTCCAGGGGGTTCTGTGAAGTTCTGGTGGCCCTGGGCTCCAGGAGGTTCTTTTAGGTTCTGTTGGCCCAGGGCTCCAGAAGGTTCTGTTAGGTTCTGTTGGCCCCGGGCTCCAGAAGGTTCTGTTAGGTTCTGTAGGCCCCGCGCTCCAGGGGGTTCTGTGAAGTTCTGGTGGCCCTGGGCTCCAGGAGGTTCTTTTAGGTTCTGTTGGCCCCAGGCTCCAGGAGTTTCTGTTGACCCTGGGCTCCACGAAGTTCTGTAAGGTTCTGTAGGCCCTGGGCTCCAGAGGGTTCTGTGAAGTTCTGGTGGCCCCGGGCTCCAGGAGGTTCTGTAAGGTTCTGTAGGCCCTGGGCTCCAGGGGGTTCTGTGAAGTTCTGGAGGCCCCGGGCTCCAGGAGGTTCTGTAAGGTTCTGTTGGCCCCGGGCTCCAGGAGGTTCTGTAAGGTTCTGTTTGCCCCGGGCTCCAGGAGGTTCTGTAAGGTTCTGTAGGCCCCAGCCTCCAGGCGGTTCTCTAAAGTTCTGTTGGCCCCTGGCTCCAGGAGTGTCTGTCGGCCCCTGGCTCCAGGATGTTCTGTTGGTCCCGGGATCCAGGAGGTTCTGTTGGTCCCGGGCTCCAGGAGGTTCTGTTGGTCCCAGGCTCCAGGAGGTTCTGTTGGCCCCGGGCTCCAGGAGGTTCTGTTGGTCCCAGGCTCCCGGAGGTTCTGTTGGCCCCGGGATCCAGGAGGTTCTGTAAAGTTCTGTTGGCCCCGGGATCCAGGAGGTTCTGTTGGTCCCGGGCTCCAGGAGGTTCTGTTGGTCCCGGGCTCCAGGAGGTTCTGTTGGTCCCGGGCTCCCGGAGGTTCTGTTGTTCCCGGGCTCCAGGAGGTTCTGTTGGTCCCGGGCTCCAGGATTGTCTGTTGGCCCCAGGCTCCCGGAGGTTCTGTTGGCCCCGGGCTCCAGGAGGTTCTGTAAAGTTCTGTTGGTCCCGGGCTCCAGGAGGTTCTGTTCGTCCCGGGCTCCAGGAGGTTCTGTAAAGTTCTGTTGGTCCCGGGCTCCAGGAGTGTCTGTTGGCCCCAGGCTCCCGGAGGTTCTGTAGGCCCCGGGCTCCAGGGGGTTCTGTGAAGTTCTGGTGGCCCCGGGCTCCAGGAGGTTCTTTTAGGTTCTGTTGGCCCCGGGCTCCAGGAGGTTCTGTAAGGTTCTGTTGGCCCCGGGCTCCAGGAGGTTCTGTAAGGTTCTGTAGGCCCCGGGCTCCAGGGGGTTCTCTAAAGTTCTGTTGGCCCCGGGATCCAGGAGGTTCTGTTGGTCCCGGGTTCCAGGAGTGTCTGTTGGCCCCTGGCTCCAGGAGGTTCTGTTGGTCCCGGGCTCCAGGAGGTTCTGTTGGTCCCGGGCTCCAGGAGGTTCTGTTGGTCCCAGGCTCCAGAAGGTTCTGTTGGTCCCGGGCTCCAGGAGGTTCTGTTGGCCCCGGGCTCCAGGAGGTTCTGTTGGTCCCAGGCTCCCGGAGGTTCTGTTGGCCCCGGGCTCCAGGAGGTTCTGTTGGTCCCGGGCTCCAGGAGATTCTGTAAAGTTCTGTTGGCCCCGGGCTCCAGGAGGTTCTGTAAGGTTCTGTAGGCCCCGGGCTCCAGGGGGTTCTCTAAAGTTCTGTTGGCCCCTGGCTCCAGGAGGTTCTGTTGGTCCCGGGCTCCAGGAGGTTCTGTAAAGTTCTGTTGGCCCCGGGATCCAGGAGGTTCTGTTGGTCCCGGGCTCCAGGAGGTTCTGTTGGTCCCAGGCTCCAGAAGGTTCTGTTGGTCCCGGGCTCCAGGAGGTTCTGTTGGCCCCGGGCTCCAGGAGGTTCTGTTGGTCCCAGGCTCCCGGAGGTTCTGTTGGCCCCGGGCTCCAGGAGGTTCTGTTGGTCCCGGGCTCCAGGAGTGTCTGTTGGCCCCAGGCTCCCGGAGGTTCGGTTGGCCCCGGGCTCCAGGAGGTTCTTTTAGGTTCTGTTGGCCCCGGGCTCCAGGAGTTTCTGTTGGCCCTGGGCTCCAGGAGGTTCTGTAAGGTTCTGTTGGCCCCGGGCTCCAGGACGTTCTGTTGGTCCCGGGCTCCAGGAGTGTCTGTTGGCCCCTGGCTCCAGGAGGTTCTGTTGGTCCCGGGCTCCAGGAGGTTCTGTGAAGTTCTGGTGGCCCCGGGCTCCAGGAGGTTCTTTTAGGTTCTGTTGGCCCCGGGCTCCAGGAGGTTCTGTAAGGTTCTGTTGGCCCCGGGCTCCAGGAGGTTCTGTAAGGTTCTGTTGGTCCCGGGCACCAGGAGTGTCTGTTGGCCCCAGGCTCCCGGAGGTTCTGTAGGCCCCGGGCTCCAGGGGGTTCTGTGAAGTTCTGGTGGCCCCGGGCTCCAGGAGGTTCTTTTATGTTCTGTTGGCCCCGGGCTCCAGGAGTTTCTGTTGGCCCTGGGCTCCAGGAGGTTCTGTAAGGTTCTGTTGGCCCCGGGCTCCAGGAGGTTCTGTAAGGTTCTGTTGGCCCCGGGCTCCAGGAGGTTCTGTAAGGTTCTGTAGGCCCCGGGCTGCAGGGGGTTCTCTAAAGTTCTGTTGGCCCGGGATCCAGGAGGTTCTGTTGGTCCCGGGCTACAGGAGTGTCTGTTGGCCCCTGGCTCCAGGAGGTTCTGTTGGTCCCGGGCTCCAGGAGGTTCTGTAAAGTTCTGTTGGCCCCGGGATCCAGGAGGTTCTGTTGGTCCCGGGCTCCAGAAGGTTCTGTTGGTCCCGGGCTCCAGGAGGTTCTGTTGGCCCCGGGCTCCAGGAGGTTCTGTTGGCCCTAGGCTCCCGGAGGTTCTGTTGGCCCCGGGCTCCAGGAGGTTCTGTTGGTCCCGGGCTCCAGGAGGTTCTGTAAAGTTCTGTTGGCCCCGGGTTCCAGGAGGTTCTGTTGGTCCTGGGCTCCAGGAGTTTCTGTTGGCTCCAGGCTCCCGGAGGTTCTGTTGTTCCCGGGCTCCAGGAGTGTCTGTTGGCCCCAGGCTCCCGGAGGTTCTGTTGGTCCCGGGCTCCAGGAGGTTCTGTTGGTCCCGGGCTCCAGGAGTGTCTGTTGGCCCTGGGCTCCAGGAGGTTCTGGTGGTCCCGGGCTCCAGGAGGTTCTGTTGGTCCCGGGCTCCAGGAGGTTCTGTTGGTCCCGGGCTTCAGTAGGTTCTGTTGGCCCCGGGCTCCAGGAGGTTCTATTGGCCCCGGGCTCCAGGAGGTTCTGGTGGTCCCGGGCTCCAGGAGGTTCTGGTGGTCCCGGGCTCCAGGAGGTTCTGTTGGTCCCCAGGCTCCAGGAGTGTCTGTTGGTCCCGGGCTCCAGGAGGTTCTATAAGGTTCTGGTGGTCCCGGGCTCCAGGAGGTTCTGGTGGTCCCGGGCTCCAGGAGGTTCTGTTGGTCCCGGGCTCCAGGAGTGTCTGTTGGCCCCAGGCTCCCGGAGGTTCTGTTGGTCACGGGCCCCAGGAGGTTCTGTTGGTCCCGGGCTCCAGGAGGTTCTGTTGCTCCCGGGCTCCAGGGGGTTCTGTAAAGTTCTGTTGGCCTTGGGCTCCGGGAGTGTCTGTTGGCCCCAGGCTCCAGGAGGTCCTGTTGGTCCCGGGCTCCAGGGGGTTCTGTAAAGTTCTGTTGGCCCTGGGCTCCGGGAGTGTCTGTTGGCCCCAGGCTCCAGGATGTTCTGTTGGTCCCGGGCTCCAGGGGGTTCTGTAAAGTTCTGTTGGCCCTGGGCTCCGGGAGTGTCTGTTGGCCCCAGGCTCCAGGATGTTCTGTTGGTCCCGGGCTCCAGGGGGTTCTGTAAAGTTCTGTTGGCCCTGGGCTCCGGGAGTGTCTGTTGGCCCCAGGCTCCAGGAGGTTCTGTTGGTCCCGGGCTCCAGGGGGTTCTGTAAAGTTCTGTTGGCCCTGGGCTCCGGGAGTGTCTGTTGGCCCCAGGCTCCAGGAGGTTCTGTTGGTCCCGGGCTCCAGGGATTCTTTAAAGTTCTGTTGGCCCTGGGCTCCAGGAGTGTCTGTTGGCCCCAGGCTCCCAGAGGTTCTTTTAGGTTCTGTTGGCCCCGGACTCCAGAAGGTTCTGGTGGTCCCGGGCTCCAGGAGGTTCTGGTGGTCCCGGGCTCCAGGAGGTTCTGTTGGTCCCGGGCTCCAGGAGTGTCTGTTGGCCCCAGGCTCCAGGAGGTTCTGTTGGTCCCGGGCTCCAGGAGGTTCTGTTGGTCCCGGGCTCCAGAAGGTTCTGTTGGTCCCGGGCTCCAGGAGGTTCTGGTGGTCCCAGGCTCCAGGAGGTTCTGTTGGTCCCGGGCTCCAGGAGGTTATGGTGGTCCCGGGCTCCAGGAGGTTCTGTTGGCACTGGGCTCCAGGAGGTTCTGGTGGTCCCAGGCTCCAGGAGGTTCTGTTGGTTCCGGGCTCCAGGAGGTTCTGTTGGTTCCGGGCTCCAGGAGGTTCTGTTGGTCCCGGGCTCCAGGAGGTTCTGGTGGTCCCGGGCTCCAGGAGGTTCTGTTGGTCCCGGGCTCCAGGAGGTTCTGGTTGTCCCGGGCTCCAGGAGTTTCTGTTGGCCCTGGGCTCCCGGAGGTTCTGGTGGTCCCAGGCTCCAGGACGTTCTGTTGGTCCCGGGCTCCAGGAAGTTCTGGTGGTCCCCAGGCTCCAGGAGGTTCTGTTGGTCCCGGGCTCCAGGAGGTTCTGATGGTCCCGGGCTCCAGGAGGTTCTGTTGGTTCAGGGCTCCAGGAGGTTCTGTTGGTCCCCAGGCTCCAGGAGGTTCTGGTGGTCCCCAGGCTCCAGGAGGTTCCGTTGGTCCCGGGCTCCAGGAGGTTCCGTTGGTCCCGGGCTCCAGGAGGTTCCGGTGGTCGCCAGGCTCCAGGAGGTTCCGTTGGTCCCGGGCTCGAGGAGTTTCTGTTGGTCCCGGGCTCCAGGAGGTTCTATAAGGTTCTGGTGGTCCCCAGGCTCCAGGAGGTTCTGTTGGTCCCGGGCTCCAGGAGTGTCTGTTGGTCCCGGGCTCCAGGAGGTTCTGTTGGTCCCGGGCTCCAGAAGGTTCTGTTGGTCCCGGGCTCCAGGAGGTTCTGGTGGTCCCAGGCTCCAGGAGGTTCTGTTGGTCCCGGGCTCCAGGAGGTTATGGTGGTCCCGGGCTCCAGGTGGTTCTGTTGGCACTGGGCTCCAGGAGGTTCTGGTGGTCCCAGGCTCCAGGAGGTTCTGTTGGTTCCGGGCTCCAGGAGGTTCTGTTGGTTCCGGGCTCCAGGAGGTTCTGTTGGTCCCGGGCTCCAGGAGGTTCTGTTGGTCCCGGGCTCCAGGAGGTTCTGGTTGTCCCGGGCTCCAGGAGTTTCTGTTGGCCCTGGGCTCCCGGAGGTTCTGGTGGTCCCAGGCTCCAGGAGGTTCTGTTGGTCCCGGGCTCCAGGAAGTTCTGGTGGTCCCCAGGCTCCAGGAGGTTCTGGTGGCCCCGGGCTCCAGGAGTTTCTGTTGGCCCTGGGCTCCACGAGGTTCTGTAAGGTTCTGTAGGCCCTGGGCTCCAGGGGGTTCTGTGAAGTTCTGGTGGCCCTGGGCTCCAGGAGGTTCTTTTAGGTTCTGTTGGCCCAGGGCTCCAGAAGGTTCTGTTAGGTTCTGTTGGCCCCGGGCTCCAGAAGGTTCTGTTAGGTTCTGTAGGCCCCGCGCTCCAGGGGGTTCTGTGAAGTTCTGGTGGCCCTGGGCTCCAGGAGGTTCTTTTAGGTTCTGTTGGCCCCAGGCTCCAGGAGTTTCTGTTGACCCTGGGCTCCACGAAGTTCTGTAAGGTTCTGTAGGCCCTGGGCTCCAGAGGGTTCTGTGAAGTTCTGGTGGCCCCGGGCTCCAGGAGGTTCTGTAAGGTTCTGTAGGCCCTGGGCTCCAGGGGGTTCTGTGAAGTTCTGGAGGCCCCGGGCTCCAGGAGGTTCTGTAAGGTTCTGTTGGCCCCGGGCTCCAGGAGGTTCTGTAAGGTTCTGTTTGCCCCGGGCTCCAGGAGGTTCTGTAAGGTTCTGTAGGCCCCAGCCTCCAGGCGGTTCTCTAAAGTTCTGTTGGCCCCTGGCTCCAGGAGTGTCTGTCGGCCCCTGGCTCCAGGATGTTCTGTTGGTCCCGGGATCCAGGAGGTTCTGTTGGTCCCGGGCTCCAGGAGGTTCTGTTGGTCCCAGGCTCCAGGAGGTTCTGTTGGCCCCGGGCTCCAGGAGGTTCTGTTGGTCCCAGGCTCCCGGAGGTTCTGTTGGCCCCGGGATCCAGGAGGTTCTGTAAAGTTCTGTTGGCCCCGGGATCCAGGAGGTTCTGTTGGTCCCGGGCTCCAGGAGGTTCTGTTGGTCCCGGGCTCCAGGAGGTTCTGTTGGTCCCGGGCTCCCGGAGGTTCTGTTGTTCCCGGGCTCCAGGAGGTTCTGTTGGTCCCGGGCTCCAGGATTGTCTGTTGGCCCCAGGCTCCCGGAGGTTCTGTTGGCCCCGGGCTCCAGGAGGTTCTGTAAAGTTCTGTTGGTCCCGGGCTCCAGGAGGTTCTGTTCGTCCCGGGCTCCAGGAGGTTCTGTAAAGTTCTGTTGGTCCCGGGCTCCAGGAGTGTCTGTTGGCCCCAGGCTCCCGGAGGTTCTGTAGGCCCCGGGCTCCAGGGGGTTCTGTGAAGTTCTGGTGGCCCCGGGCTCCAGGAGGTTCTTTTAGGTTCTGTTGGCCCCGGGCTCCAGGAGGTTCTGTAAGGTTCTGTTGGCCCCGGGCTCCAGGAGGTTCTGTAAGGTTCTGTAGGCCCCGGGCTCCAGGGGGTTCTCTAAAGTTCTGTTGGCCCCGGGATCCAGGAGGTTCTGTTGGTCCCGGGTTCCAGGAGTGTCTGTTGGCCCCTGGCTCCAGGAGGTTCTGTTGGTCCCGGGCTCCAGGAGGTTCTGTTGGTCCCGGGCTCCAGGAGGTTCTGTTGGTCCCAGGCTCCAGAAGGTTCTGTTGGTCCCGGGCTCCAGGAGGTTCTGTTGGCCCCGGGCTCCAGGAGGTTCTGTTGGTCCCAGGCTCCCGGAGGTTCTGTTGGCCCCGGGCTCCAGGAGGTTCTGTTGGTCCCGGGCTCCAGGAGATTCTGTAAAGTTCTGTTGGCCCCGGGCTCCAGGAGGTTCTGTAAGGTTCTGTAGGCCCCGGGCTCCAGGGGGTTCTCTAAAGTTCTGTTGGCCCCTGGCTCCAGGAGGTTCTGTTGGTCCCGGGCTCCAGGAGGTTCTGTAAAGTTCTGTTGGCCCCGGGATCCAGGAGGTTCTGTTGGTCCCGGGCTCCAGGAGGTTCTGTTGGTCCCAGGCTCCAGAAGGTTCTGTTGGTCCCGGGCTCCAGGAGGTTCTGTTGGCCCCGGGCTCCAGGAGGTTCTGTTGGTCCCAGGCTCCCGGAGGTTCTGTTGGCCCCGGGCTCCAGGAGGTTCTGTTGGTCCCGGGCTCCAGGAGTGTCTGTTGGCCCCAGGCTCCCGGAGGTTCGGTTGGCCCCGGGCTCCAGGAGGTTCTTTTAGGTTCTGTTGGCCCCGGGCTCCAGGAGTTTCTGTTGGCCCTGGGCTCCAGGAGGTTCTGTAAGGTTCTGTTGGCCCCGGGCTCCAGGACGTTCTGTTGGTCCCGGGCTCCAGGAGTGTCTGTTGGCCCCTGGCTCCAGGAGGTTCTGTTGGTCCCGGGCTCCAGGAGGTTCTGTGAAGTTCTGGTGGCCCCGGGCTCCAGGAGGTTCTTTTAGGTTCTGTTGGCCCCGGGCTCCAGGAGGTTCTGTAAGGTTCTGTTGGCCCCGGGCTCCAGGAGGTTCTGTAAGGTTCTGTTGGTCCCGGGCACCAGGAGTGTCTGTTGGCCCCAGGCTCCCGGAGGTTCTGTAGGCCCCGGGCTCCAGGGGGTTCTGTGAAGTTCTGGTGGCCCCGGGCTCCAGGAGGTTCTTTTATGTTCTGTTGGCCCCGGGCTCCAGGAGTTTCTGTTGGCCCTGGGCTCCAGGAGGTTCTGTAAGGTTCTGTTGGCCCCGGGCTCCAGGAGGTTCTGTAAGGTTCTGTTGGCCCCGGGCTCCAGGAGGTTCTGTAAGGTTCTGTAGGCCCCGGGCTGCAGGGGGTTCTCTAAAGTTCTGTTGGCCCGGGATCCAGGAGGTTCTGTTGGTCCCGGGCTACAGGAGTGTCTGTTGGCCCCTGGCTCCAGGAGGTTCTGTTGGTCCCGGGCTCCAGGAGGTTCTGTAAAGTTCTGTTGGCCCCGGGATCCAGGAGGTTCTGTTGGTCCCGGGCTCCAGAAGGTTCTGTTGGTCCCGGGCTCCAGGAGGTTCTGTTGGCCCCGGGCTCCAGGAGGTTCTGTTGGCCCTAGGCTCCCGGAGGTTCTGTTGGCCCCGGGCTCCAGGAGGTTCTGTTGGTCCCGGGCTCCAGGAGGTTCTGTAAAGTTCTGTTGGCCCCGGGTTCCAGGAGGTTCTGTTGGTCCTGGGCTCCAGGAGTGTCTGTTGGCTCCAGGCTCCCGGAGGTTCTGTTGTTCCCGGGCTCCAGGAGGTTCTGTTGGTCCCGGGCTCCAGGAGTGTCTGTTGGCCCCAGGCTCCCGGAGGTTCTGTTGGTCCCGGGCTCCAGGAGGTTCTGTTGGTCCCGGGCTCCAGGAGTGTCTGTTGGCCCTGGGCTCCAGGAGGTTCTGGTGGTCCCGGGCTCCAGGAGGTTCTGTTGGTCCCGGGCTCCAGGAGGTTCTGTTGGTCCCGGGCTTCAGTAGGTTCTGTTGGCCCCGGGCTCCAGGAGGTTCTATTGGCCCCGGGCTCCAGGAGGTTCTGGTGGTCCCGGGCTCCAGGAGGTTCTGGTGGTCCCGGGCTCCAGGAGGTTCTGTTGGTCCCCAGGCTCCAGGAGTGTCTGTTGGTCCCGGGCTCCAGGAGGTTCTATAAGGTTCTGGTGGTCCCGGGCTCCAGGAGGTTCTGGTGGTCCCGGGCTCCAGGAGGTTCTGTTGGTCCCGGGCTCCAGGAGTGTCTGTTGGCCCCAGGCTCCCGGAGGTTCTGTTGGTCACGGGCCCCAGGAGGTTCTGTTGGTCCCGGGCTCCAGGAGGTTCTGTTGCTCCCGGGCTCCAGGGGGTTCTGTAAAGTTCTGTTGGCCTTGGGCTCCGGGAGTGTCTGTTGGCCCCAGGCTCCAGGAGGTCCTGTTGGTCCCGGGCTCCAGGGGGTTCTGTAAAGTTCTGTTGGCCCTGGGCTCCGGGAGTGTCTGTTGGCCCCAGGCTCCAGGATGTTCTGTTGGTCCCGGGCTCCAGGGGGTTCTGTAAAGTTCTGTTGGCCCTGGGCTCCGGGAGTGTCTGTTGGCCCCAGGCTCCAGGATGTTCTGTTGGTCCCGGGCTCCAGGGGGTTCTGTAAAGTTCTGTTGGCCCTGGGCTCCGGGAGTGTCTGTTGGCCCCAGGCTCCAGGAGGTTCTGTTGGTCCCGGGCTCCAGGGGGTTCTGTAAAGTTCTGTTGGCCCTGGGCTCCGGGAGTGTCTGTTGGCCCCAGGCTCCAGGAGGTTCTGTTGGTCCCGGGCTCCAGGGATTCTTTAAAGTTCTGTTGGCCCTGGGCTCCAGGAGTGTCTGTTGGCCCCAGGCTCCCAGAGGTTCTTTTAGGTTCTGTTGGCCCCGGACTCCAGAAGGTTCTGGTGGTCCCGGGCTCCAGGAGGTTCTGGTGGTCCCGGGCTCCAGGAGGTTCTGTTGGTCCCGGGCTCCAGGAGTGTCTGTTGGCCCCAGGCTCCAGGAGGTTCTGTTGGTCCCGGGCTCCAGGAGGTTCTGTTGGTCCCGGGCTCCAGAAGGTTCTGTTGGTCCCGGGCTCCAGGAGGTTCTGGTGGTCCCAGGCTCCAGGAGGTTCTGTTGGTCCCGGGCTCCAGGAGGTTATGGTGGTCCCGGGCTCCAGGAGGTTCTGTTGGCACTGGGCTCCAGGAGGTTCTGGTGGTCCCAGGCTCCAGGAGGTTCTGTTGGTTCCGGGCTCCAGGAGGTTCTGTTGGTTCCGGGCTCCAGGAGGTTCTGTTGGTCCCAGGCTCCAGGAGGTTCTGGTGGTCCCGGGCTCCAGGAGGTTCTGTTGGTCCCGGGCTCCAGGAGGTTCTGGTTGTCCCGGGCTCCAGGAGTTTCTGTTGGCCCTGGGCTCCCGGAGGTTCTGGTGGTCCCAGGCTCCAGGACGTTCTGTTGGTCCCGGGCTCCAGGAAGTTCTGGTGGTCCCCAGGCTCCAGGAGGTTCTGTTGGTCCCGGGCTCCAGGAGGTTCTGATGGTCCCGGGCTCCAGGAGGTTCTGTTGGTTCAGGGCTCCAGGAGGTTCTGTTGGTCCCCAGGCTCCAGGAGGTTCTGGTGGTCCCCAGGCTCCAGGAGGTTCCGTTGGTCCCGGGCTCCAGGAGGTTCCGTTGGTCCCGGGCTCCAGGAGGTTCCGGTGGTCGCCAGGCTCCAGGAGGTTCCGTTGGTCCCGGGCTCCAGGAGTTTCTGTTGGTCCCGGGCTCCAGGAGGTTCTATAAGGTTCTGGTGGTCCCCAGGCTCCAGGAGGTTCTGTTGGTCCCGGGCTCCAGGAGTGTCTGTTGGTCCCGGGCTCCAGGAGGTTCTGTTGGTCCCGGGCTCCAGAAGGTTCTGTTGGTCCCGGGCTCCAGGAGGTTCTGGTGGTCCCAGGCTCCAGGAGGTTCTGTTGGTCCCGGGCTCCAGGAGGTTATGGTGGTCCCGGGCTCCAGGTGGTTCTGTTGGCACTGGGCTCCAGGAGGTTCTGGTGGTCCCAGGCTCCAGGAGGTTCTGTTGGTTCCGGGCTCCAGGAGGTTCTGTTGGTTCCGGGCTCCAGGAGGTTCTGTTGGTCCCGGGCTCCAGGAGGTTCTGTTGGTCCCGGGCTCCAGGAGGTTCTGGTTGTCCCGGGCTCCAGGAGTTTCTGTTGGCCCTGGGCTCCCGGAGGTTCTGGTGGTCCCAGGCTCCAGGAGGTTCTGTTGGTCCCGGGCTCCAGGAAGTTCTGGTGGTCCCCAGGCTCCAGGAGGTTCTGTTGGTCCCGGGCTCCAGGAGGTTCTGATGGTCCCGGGCTCCAGGAGGTTCTGTTGGTTCCGGGCTCCAGGAGGTTCTGTTGGTCCCCAGGCTCCAGGAGGTTCTGGTGGTCCCCAGGCTCCAGGAGGTTCTGTTGGTCCCGGGCTCCAGGAGGTTCTGTTGGTCCCGGGCTCCAGGAGGTTCTGTTGGTCCCGGGCTCCAGGAGGTTCCGGTGGTCGCCAGGCTCCAGGAGGTTCCGTTGGTCCCGGGCTCCAGGAGGTTTTGTTGGTCCCGGGCTCCAGGAGGTTTTGTTGGTCCCGGGCTCCAGGAGGTTTTGTTGGTCCCGGGCTCCAGGAGGTTTTGTTGGTCCCGGGCTCCAGGAGGTTTTGTTGGTCCCGGGCTCCAGGAGGTTCTATAAGGTTCTGGTGGTCCCCAGGCTCCAGGAGGTTCTGTTGGTCCCGGGCTCCAGGAGGTTCTGTTGGTCCCGGGCTCCAGGAGGTTCTGGTGGTCCCGGGCTCCAGGAGGTTCTGGTGGTCCCGGGCTCCAGGAGGTTCTGTTGGTCCCGGGCTCCAGGAGGTTCTGGTGGTCCCGGGCTCCAGGAGGTTCTGTTGGTCCCGGGCTCCAGGAGGTTCTATAAGGTTCTGTTGGTCCCGGGCTCCAGGAGGTTCTGTTGGCCCTGGGCTCCAGGAGGTTCTGGTGGTCCCAGGCTCCATGAGGTTCTGTTGGTCCCGGGCTCCAGGATTTTCTAGTGGTCCCGGGCTCCAGGATGTTCTGGTGGTCCCGGGCTCCAGGATGTTCTGGTGGTCCCAGGCTCCAGGAGGTTCTGTTGGTCCCGGGCTCCAGGAGGTTCTGGTGGTCCCCAGGCTACAGGAGGTTCTGGTGGTCCCGGGCTCCAGGAGGTTCTGTTGGTCCCCAGGCTCCAGGAGGTTCTGTTGGTCCCCAGGCTCCAGGAGGTTCTGTTGGTCCCGGGCTCCAGGAGGTTCTGGTGGTCCCCGGCTCCAGGAGGTTCTGTTGGTCCCGGGCTCCAGGAGGTTCTGGTGGTCCCGGGCTCCAGGAGGTTCTGTTGGTATTGTTTCCACTCATGGCCCAGTTACATGTTCTCCACATGACTAGAAGTTTCTGTGAACCAGGCCTCAGGTTCTGGAGCTGCTGGTTTGGACCCAAACGGGTCTAATCGTAAAGGAAAGAAGATGATGATCTTCCAGAGAAATCCAACAGTGATCAGCTGAGCCCAGAGAAAAACAGGACTAAACACTGAAAAACAGGCCAAGCTCCAACATTTACAGCTGATGTTTGTCTCCTGGATGGAGTTGCAGCCAATCAGGAACATTGTACTGTTCAAAAGAATGTGATCAGAACCATCTGGGACCGGATCAGAACCGCCTTCTGAGGCCAGCTTTAAAGAGTCTCCTGAGGCCTGATGATGCTTCTGAGGCCAGTTTATCCTCCTTTACTGCAGGATTAATGAGTGGAAAGTAGAGGAGGAGGAACTAATGACCGTCCTGGAACCATAATGTCCCAGTTTGTCCTGATGGTCATCAGTGCTTCCTGCCGCCATTAGATCATCATTTCATTAGCAGCTTGGAGGCAGATTTCTCCTCGGCTGAAGCTTCTGTCGGCTCTACATGTGGATTCTGACCCATATCTTACCTGTTGGTCTATACTGGTAAATCTGAACATCCACCATTAAAACAGGAAAATCCAGTTTCACCCTGGAATGGAACGGAGGAACTCCATGCAGAGTTCTGACTCGGTTCTAGAAAGAGCCTCCACCAGATCCACCAGTCGCTTCCATAATGGTTCTGGTCCCTGAAAGTGATCATTGATCTTCAGTTCTGGTTCCCTGGGCCCCTGTGTTTGTCAGCGTTCAGCCCTCATCTCCATGGTTACCAGAGTCTAAGGAGGGAATCCAATCCTTTGATTCAGGAGGATCCAACTGGAGGAGATCTTGGTAGATCCGCTGCTCTGAGCTGTCAGGTGTTCTCCAGGTAACCGAGTGGAAGGATAACTGATCTTCTCCTGCAGGAGCGACCCAGAAAATCGTCCTGATCGGACGGGAGCAGAAGGAGGAACCGTTCAGACCTTCATCATATAAACAAGGCGCCGATCAGAACCACTAATCTGGCATTAAAGGTTCTGGATGGAGATTTTCCATGTTGGGCTCATGGGTCAATGCAGGATCAAAACCTGGTACCGATCAGGCAGCCTGGGTCTCCATTCTGGAGCGGGCAGACGGAGCCAAGATGGCGGGGGCCTCCTCCTCTTCAGGGCCTCGGATGTTCTGGCCCTGTTCTGGAGCCTCATGTGTTTCCCATTAACTGTTGCTCTGCTTTATTTATTGGAAGAAAACACAGATTTGGGTCCAAGTTTTATTTTCATGTGGTTCCTATTGTAGCCTGAAGCTGCCTGGCTCCGCCTCCTGTCTCCATGGCTCTGCCTCCCGTCTCAATGGCTCCGCCTCCCGTCTCCATGCCTCTGCCTCCAGTCTCCATGGCTCATGTTTGAATAAAGTCATGTGGAATGCTTGTAGTTGCTGGTCTTACTGGGAACCTTCTGGGTGTGACTGGCGGATGTTCTAGTTAGTCACAGTTCTACGTTTAACGTCTCGGGACGCCATCATCCTGTTGGTGTGTCGGTTAGTCTCCGCAGCACGCCGCTCTCCGTGCTTCCATTGTTTCCTGCGTTTCCTCAGTGCCAGCTCGCTGCAGCATTGCGTGTGAACTCCCAGCCTCCAGGCCTCTGGATCAACCACAACTTGACTGAACTCCAGCATCAAATTCTTCTTCTCCCACAATCATGGAGCTGCTGCAGTTTTTACTGCTGTTCTTCCAGCTCGGCTTTCTGGCTGCAGCCATCTTTGGAGGCTGGTTCTGAGTGGGGCCCAAACCAGGCCGGTTCTGGTTGTGAGTGGGGCCCAAACCAGGCCGGTTCTGGTTGTGAGTGGGGTCCAAACCAGGCCGGTTCTGGTTGTGAGTGGGGTCCACACCAGGCCGGTTCTGGTTCTGAGTGGGGTCCAAACCAGGCCGGTTCTGGTTCTGAGTGGGAGTTCCAGCCGGTTATTCCTGTTATCCAGGATTGTGGGTCGACTGGTTTCTAAAACGCTGCAGGCTGCAGCGAGCCGCTGCCTCACTCCTAATCAGAGACAGACGTTGGTGCAGCGTGGAACAAACCGCAGAGTGGAAAGTATTCCCGCCCTGCAGCGTCTTCACCTCATAGAATGTTGGTTTATTGGGATTTATTTCATTAGCTGTTTTTCCTTCTGCTTTCCAACCTTCTGCCCGTTTCCGTTGCTCTGCTGCAGGGAGCCGATGAGACGCTTCAGGTCGGGACTTCAAACACATTCAGCCAAAGCCAAACATTTACAGACTTTATCTTTACTGCAGAAAAGTTGCAACACTTTCAGTTTTGATCCAAGGAAAGCTCATCGCCGTGGTTACCCAGGTTAAACCTCTGTCCACATAAGGAAATGTAAAACTGAGGTAAAATCCAGCCCCCCCGAGTTGCTGTGAGTCATCAGACGGCCCGATGGGGGGTGGGGTGATTCATCGCTGCTGTATGTAAATCCTGACACGCTAGCAGGCGTTGGCTGTGGGTGTGGACATTTCTCACATCAGGCACAAACAAACCTCTTCACTGTTTCACTTCAGACTGACAGAGACTCTTTATCACTTCATGGTGCAGAGGCCCTGAGGTCGAAGTCACATGTTGCCGTTCTGTCGGGTTTTAGTAAAGACGTTCTGTTTCTCTTTGTAGCCGTTATTCAGCATATCTGGAACCGGCTGAGCAGCTAACGCTAATTAGCTTTAGCACCACAGCTGCATTCAGCTGAAAGCTGCAGAATCCTCAGTGGGTCATGTGCTGAGCAGCAGGCTGGGATAAACGGCTCAAAGAGGAAACATTAACAGGAAGGAAATTATATAAAAATGATAAAAAACAGAACAATCTGTTAATTAAAACTCTATAAATCAACATATTACTCACAGTTTAACCCTCATAGACTTTAATATGTAATGCTAGCTGATCAGCCTGAACTGGAACAACTGTCTCCTAAAATGTTGGAATTCCTCTCAAACAGTAGGAGGCGCCACTGATGAGGTCAGACTGTTGCTCAGGATTTCTAGACATTTAGGCCCAATGCCAAACTGGCGCCTAAGCACTAACCCTCTGTCTGCGCGTTCCTGCGGAGGGTCCGCCATATTAAGGGCCGTCCCAAACCACGTAGTGGGTAGGGCCAGTTGACCGTTCAGCCTGTGCGTTCCTGCGGACGGTCCGCCATATTAAGGGCCGTCCCAAACCACGTAGTGGGTAGGGCCAGTTGACCGTTCAGCCTGTGCGTTCCTGCGGACGGTCTGCCATATTAAGGGCCGTCCCAAACCACGTAGTGGGTAGGGCCAGTTGACCGTTCAGCCTGTGCGTTCCTGCGGAGGGTCCCCCATATTAAGGGCCGTCGCAAACCAAGTAGTGGGTAGGGCCAGTGAACCGTTCAGCCTGTGCGTTCCTGCGGAGGGTCCCCCATATTAAGGGCCGTCACAAACCACGTAGAGGGTAGGGCCAGTTGACCGTTCAGCCTGTGCGTTCCTGCGGAGGGTCCCCCATATTAAGGGCCGTCCCAAACCACGTATGGGGTAGGGCCAGTGGACCGTTCAGCCTGTGCGTTCCTGCGGAGGGTCCGCCATATTAAGGGCCGTCCCAAACCACGTAGTGGGTAGGGCCAGTGGACCATTCAGCCTGTGCGTTCCTGCGGACGGTCCGCCATATTAAGGGCCGTCCCAAACCACGTAGTGGGTAGGGCCAGTGGACCGTTCAGCCTGTGCGTTCCTGCGGAGGGTCCGCCATATTAAGGGCCGTCCCAAACCACGTAGTGGGTAGGGCTAGTGGACCATTCAGCCTGTGCGTTCCTGCGGACGGTCCGCCATATTAAGGGCCGTCCCAAACCACGTAGTGGGTAGGGCCAGTGGACCATTCAGCCTGTGCGTTCCTGCGGACGGTCCGCCATATTAAGGGCCGTCCCAAACCACGTAGTGGGTAGGGCCAGTGGACCGTTCAGCCCTGAGTCTTTGATTTAACTGCATGCTTTGTTCTAGGAAAGGGGTAAACATTTAATGCTACGTCAACCTGCGCCACAGAGCTACAGCCACAAACGGGGCATCACTGTGTTGCTATAGCAATTGCTACTTCCCTTTTCCGTCGGTGGGAAGAAGCCGTCCCTTTCTTATTTATACCCCCCACCTTCAATCAAGGCCCCCTCCACAGCTGAGAGTGAGACTGATTCATTTACATCTGTTTTCTCTAGATCTGAAGAAATTCTCTCTAGATTCTTCTAGAAGCTGAAAAGGAGCAGATGTCTAATTATTAGATGGATGATAGTGGTTTGGACTGAATTATAAGCTAAAAGGTTGTGGATTGGTTGTTTGATCCTGCAGGATAAAAACCTTTCATCATTTTCTCCCATTGAGTCCAAAGAATCAACCTGAGAGCAAAAAGCGGAAAATGTAGAAAAAACCCAGAATCAGATTAGAGTCGTGCAGTATAAACCAAGCTGCTTGCTGATTGGCCGAGGCCCACAGCCAATCAGCAGTCAGGGAGGAGTGGAACCCACCAATCAGCACACAAGCCTGAAAAGGCTTTGCTGTAGAAACGGTGAGAGCCTGAGCAAACGGGAGGAGCAGCAGAACCCCGAAGTTCCTCAGGCTGGACCTCATCTGGGTTCATCTTCAGAGCAGCTTATTGGTACCAGAACTCCAGGATAGTTTCCAGGCTCGGTTCCGTCCAGCAGCCAGAACTCCTGGATAGTTTCCAGGCTCGGTTCCGTCCAGCAGCCAGAACTCCTGGATAGTTTCCAGGCTCGGTTCCGTCCAGCAGCCAGAACTCCTGGTTAGTTTCCAGGCTCGGTTCCGTCCAGCAGCCAGAACTCCTGGATAGTTTCCAGGCTCGGTTCCGTCCAGCAGCCAGAACTCCTGGTTAGTTTCCAGGCTCGGTTCCGTCCAGCAGCCAGAACTCCTGGATAGTTTCCAGGCTCGGTTCCGTCCAGCAGCCAGAACTCCTGGTTAGTTTCCAGGCTCGGTTCCGTCCAGCGGCCAGAACTCCTGGTTAGTTTCCAGGCTCGGTTCAGTCCAGCAGCCAGAACTCCTGGTTAGTTTCCAGGCTCGGTTCCGTCCAGCGGCTTAGAAACCATCTTCAGGATCAGGTTTCAGTGTAAATCAGAGCCGGGCTGGTCCAATCACAGCCGGGCTGGTCCAATCAGAGCCGGGTTCTGGCTTGGCCTGTTTTCTGGTTCTATTTTATTATTCTAGTTTCTATTTATAGAGAGCCCATTGTTCTGCTGCCTTTTCCCAGCAGCTCCCCCAGAGAGCCCCTTCCAGGGTTCTGATGAGGTCCGTGGCCATGGGGACAGCCCGGTCCGTTTCCCCCTCTGAGGGTGGGGCGGGTGTGTGCTTTAGGGGACCACAGTGGTTCTGCTGAAGCTCAGGTCGGGTTCTGCAGAACTGTCGGCCCTCAGGCTGCGTTTGCAGGACATCTTGGTCCAGATGGATCAGATCAGAGTCCTTCTCCAGCAATAGTCGGGTTCTGTTCTTTGGACCTTGGCGGTTCTGTTGAGCTGTTTTCTGTAGATCCGGGTCCTCAGAACGTTTGAAGAACCAGAAAGAGAAAGTTCTGGTGATTAAAAGGTCCTCCTGCATCTAAAGCAGGTTTGGGTTCCAGAACCTCAGAACCTCCCCAGTTCTGAATTCCTTCAGAGTCTCCGAAACAGCTTTTTGCTTTTCTTTTGTTCTGCTATGTTCAAAGAAACCTGAGCTACAGGCCCCGGTTACCACGGCAACAGCCAAGCAAAACAGGGCTAGCATCCCCCAGTAAAGGGGCGGAGCTTGTTTCTGTTACTCAGAGGGACAGTAAGACATACAGGAGGAGGGGGGCCCCTTCAACCCTCCCTCCTCTCCTCCTCCCCTTCAACCCTCCCTCCTCTCCTCCTCCCCTTCAACCCTCCCTCCCCTCCTCCTCCCCTTCAACCCTCCCTCCCCTCCTCCTCCCCCTCATCCCTTCTTCCTCTCCTTCATTCCTCCTTCCTTTTCTCCTCCCATTCATCCCTCCCTCCTCTCCTCCTCCCCTTCATTCCTCCCTCCTCCCCTTCATCCCTCCCTCCTCTCCTCCTCCCCTTCATTCCTCCCTCCTCCCCTTCATCCCTCCCTCCTCTCCTCCTCCCCTTCATTCCTCCTTCCTTTTCTCCTCCCATTCATCCCTCCCTCCTCTCCTCCTCCCCTTCATTCCTCCCTCCTCCCCTTCAACCCTCCCTCCCCTCCTCCTCCCCCTCATTCCTTCTTCCTCTCCTTCATTCCTCCTTCCTTTTCTCCTCCCATTCATCCCTCCCTCCTCTCCTCCTCCCCTTCATTCCTCCCTCCTCCCCTTCATCCCTCCTCCAGCTCGTTTCTTTGCTCCCTTTCCTGCAGTCCAGTTATCGTCTCTGCTCTGACCTTTTAGTGCTGAATTGAATCTGATAAAGGGGGCGGGGCCAGGACACAGAGCAGGTCTTAGGCCCGGTGTAGACTTTAATTCCAGAATCCTGGCCCGATCAGCTGAACAGCAGGAGGGAACCGACTGGACCCAGTTATTGTTGGTTTTGGAACAGAGAGTCAAATTCTGTGAGTTGATGCTTGTTGTTTCCTGAACTCCTCGCTGCTGTTCTGGGTGCTGATAACGTTCCTGAGGAGCTTCAGCAGCAGTACCGGTGTCTCAGTTATCCGATTTATAGTCCCCCCCCCCTGCAGAGATATTAGAATCTGGGCTTAATGTCAGCCATTAAACAGGAACAGAACAATCAGGATCAGAAATACTTTAATAATCCCAGAGGGAAATACTTTGTTACACGCTCCAGTTACAGTTTTATATAAAATATATATAAACACATCCAACTACCCAAGATAATAAAGAAAAAAAGAAAAAAAAGGGATAAGATATATACACATATAGCTCTTCTGTATATATATATATATATATATATATATATATATATATATATATATATATATATATATATATATATCTATGCATATGTAAAAACTAAATCCAAGTAAAGTGATACGTGGCGTGCAAAAATAGTGCATAAATGTCAATTACGGGGGGGGAGGGGGTCTGAATCACTTGAGGGAGGCGTTACAGAGGTTGATGACCACAGGTAGGAATGATTTCCTGTGGTGCATCTGGGTAGGAGGAGTCTGCTGGACCAGTGTGTCGTGGAGAGGATGTGAGTCATTGTCTAAGAAACCTTTAGACAAATCAAACGTTACTCCACATATCTGACTCAGTAACCATTAAAACAACTATTTTTATTAATTTCAGACGGAACTATTCACAGACTGGATTATATTAAACTGCAATTCCAATATTCACCACTGTTTGGCGCCATTTCTCTTTTTCCTCTGAGCATGGAGCAGGCGGCCTGCTTGGTCTCGCAATGAATCCTGGGAAATCCAAGGATAGAGAGGATATGAGAGAATCCTCCTGGTTCATCAGTTAACGTCTGAAACGAATCAATAATGTTTATGCTACGGTTTCTGTGATTGGCTAGAAGCTTGACCTGGAGGCGGGTGCCACCTGGTGATGCCCCTCCCTTTAGCAAACACTGGAGCCTTTCCAGATGGACGTTGTGTAGCAGTTGATCTATCTGGTTTATGTTCCAGAACTTCCTCAGGCTGAGATGTTCTTTAGCCAACGTTTGGATCAGAACCAGAGCGGCTCTGAGTGTTGGATCTCCAGGTTATTGGTGGATCTCAGAGTTCATTAACCTGAACGGTTTGGACCCGGCCTGCTTTGGTCTTTGGAACCTACCGTGGTTCCTTAATCAAACATTAATGAGGCTCTGAGTCGTGTTGCTTCACCTCTGCCCTGCGGTGGAACTAGAACCACGCCTCATGGCTCTCTCTGGAAGCGCTCTTAGATCCAGCAGCTTGGAGTCCAGTATGTGATGTTCTGGTCCGGATGGAGCAGAACCCGTCCTGGAAGCTGTCTGTCCCAGGCAGACATATTGTCCCATATGGACCAACCCACGGGACCAATGGACAGCAGGAGCCCATTTCGTCCTCTGAGCTGTCAGACCCCTCCCTGTGGCCCCTCAGATGGACCTGATGGGCCCCAACTTCAGGTCTGATTGGCTCGACCAGAACCCAGAGGTGCTATTGGTGTGGGAGCAGCAGCAGGCAAGACTGGTCCCAGTTTGTGGGCTGTGGTGTCTCCTTTATGAACTGGTTCTGACTCGTTCCTTTTTTTTTGTCTTGCCTGTTGATATTTTTTAGTTTTAACATAAAATTCACTCATTTTTATCACCTGCTCCCCACCTTCTCCAGAAGCACCATAGAGAGCGTTCTGACCCCCCCCCATCCTCCCCACCTTCTCCAGAAGCACCATAGAGAGCGTTCTGACCCCCCCCCATCCTCCCCACCTTCTCCAGAAGCACCATAGAGAGCGTTCTGACCCCCCCCCATCCTCCCCACCTTCTCCAGAAGCACCATAGAGAGCGTTCTGACCCCCCCATCCTCCCCACCTTCTCCAGAAGCACCATAGAGAGCGTTCTGACCCCCCCATCCTCCCCACCTTCTCCAGAAGCACCATAGAGAGCGTTCTGACCCCCCCCCATCCTCCCCACCTTCTCCAGAAGCACCATAGAGAGCGTTCTGACCCCCCCATCCTCCCCACCTTCTCCAGAAGCACCATAGAGAGCGTTCTGACCCCCCCCCCCATCCTCCCCACCTTCTCCAGAAGCACCATAGAGAGCGTTCTGACCCCCCCCCATCCTCCCCACCTTCTCCAGAAGCACCATAGAGAGCGTTCTGACCCCCCCATCCTCCCCACCTTCTCCAGAAGCACCATAGAGAGCGTTCTGACCCCCCCCCCCCATCCTCCCCACCTTCTCCAGAAGCACCATAGACCAAAATACTGCATAATTGCACCATCATTCGCTGGTTTCTTTTAGTTTCACTTCCATACCTTCCATACCTTCCATACCTTCCATAGCTTCCATACCTTCCATACCTTCCATACCTTCCATACCTTCCATACCTTCCAGACCTTCCATACCTTCCATAGCTTCCATAGCTTCCATACCTTCCATACCTTCCAGACCTTCCATACCTTCCATACCTTCCAGACCTTCCAGACCTTCCATAACTTCCATAGCTTCCATACCTTCCAAACCTTCCAGACCTTTCATACCTTCCAGACCTTCCATAACTTCCATAGCTTCCATACCTTCCAAACCTTCCAGACCTTCCAGACCTTCCATACCTTCCATACCTTCCATAGCTTCCATAGCTTCCATAGCTTCCATACCTTCCAGACCTTCCATACCTTCCATACCTGTCATACCTTCCAGACCTTCAATACCTTCCATACCTTCCAAACCTTCCATAGCTTCCATAGCTTCCATACCTTCCATACCTTCCATACCTTCCATAGCTTCCATACCTTCCATACCTTCCATACCTTCCAGACCTTCCATAGCTTCCATACCTTCCAGACCTTCCATACCTTCCAGACCTTCCATACCTTCCATACCTTTCATACCTTCCAGACCTTCAATACCTTCCATACCTTCCAAACCTTCCAGACCTTCCATAGCTTCCATACCTTCCAGACCTTCCATACCTTCCATACCTTCCAAACCTTCCATAGCTTCCATAGCTTCCATACCTTCCAGACCTTCCATACCTTCCATAGCTTCTATTTCGCTGCTTGCTAAGCGGCTGTGGGGGGATCTTTAAGCCACATGGTAAAAAATCTCCTCCTGCACCTTTAATGCTCTAACTTCCATATCAAGGCGTTTTCACACCATGTTTTTTCTTCCCTGCTGTTTACATTTGATCAATAGTATAAAGCTGACAAAAAAGTCTTAGAAAACTGTGATCTGAGAAAGGAAGGCAGGAAAATGGCCGAAAGGTAGAAAAGGAGGAGAAACCATGAAGACCTTCAGCCGAATAACAGCCACACCCCATCCCTCCGTCTCCATAGGAACGCCAAGAAGGAGTCAGACCTGGAAGCCGCTCTGCTGCGGCTGAAGGACCTGGAGGCCATGCTGAACTCCAAAGATGCTGCCTACACCACCGCCCTGAGCGAGAAGCGGAACGTGGAGGCCGAGCTGAAGGAGCTGAAGGCCCAGCTGGCCAAGGTAAAACATCTGGACTCAGAGCAAAGTTTTATTTGACTTGTGGAGAATTTCCTTCCTCAAAGTAAAGATGATCTCTGGACATTTTCCTGCCGCTTTGTGATGGCCTGCAGGGCGGCTGGGTTCTGCAGCCAGCTGTAGAACATCTGGAGATGTTTGTCTGCATCATGCAGGACCCATCAGTGAGGAAGCTGATCATGAATGAGGCTGTGCAGAGGAGACAGGAAGCTGCTTCCTCTGCAGCTTTTATCAATGAATCTTCCCTCAGACTCAGAGCAGTGGCTGTGCTCCACCTGCTGTCCAAACAGAGGAACAGCATCTCTTCTCTCCAGGGTCACAGCTGCAAACATCATAAACGTTTCTCTGTCTTTGTGCTTCCCAGGTGGAAGGTAGCCTGGCCGACACCCGGAAGCAGCTGCAGGATGAGATGCTGAGGAGGGTGGATGCTGAAAACCGTCTCCAGACCCTGAGGGAGGAGCAGGAGTTCCAGAAGAACATCTACAATGAGGTCTGTGCTCCTCTGTTGGTTTGCTTCCAGCAGCTCCTGATTGGTCCTTTTTCCTGCCCAAATGTTCTGTCCTCCATATTGAATCAATAGTTTAACTTATTATCTTGATCTGTGGCAGCTGCAGCTACCTGTAGAAACGATGATGATGTTTCTGCTGGAACCTTGAGCTCTAATCGGCGTCCTGCCATGCGTCTTGCAGGAGCTGCGTGAGGCCAGACGTCGGCACAGTTCCCAGATAGTGGAGGTCGACAGCGGGAGGCAGCAGGAGTTTGAAAGCAAACTGGCTGAAGCTCTGTCCGAGCTGAGGGCGCAGCACGAGGACCAGGTTCGCATCTACAAGGAGGAGCTGGAGAGGACCTACAACTCCAAGGTACAGTTCTGCCGCCCCCTGCTGGTCGCTGGAGGAGAAGTTCAGATTGATCCGTTATAAGTCATGGGTCAGTTTTATTTAGGTTATAAGTTCTGAGCGCTGAATCACTTACAGCAAGTATGTGGAGAAATTTAAACAGAGGTGTCAAGTAACGAAGTACAAATACTTTGTTACTGTACTTAAGTACAGATTTTAGGTATCTATACTTTACTCCATTACTTATTTTTCTTCCTACTTCTGACTTCTACTCATTACATTTTCACACAGTATCTGTACTTTCTATTCCTTACATTTTAAAACAATTGTTACTCGTTACTCTTGGCTTCGGTTTAATGCAGAGGTCACGGATTAACGGACCGCGGTCCGGATCCAGATCCACCTGCTGGCTAATCCGGACCCAACCTGATTTAAAACATTTATAAATCACCACATGTTGTCTGACAGCAGAGTCTAAACGCCACTGCGCCGCTTCTCCTGTTACCCAGAAATCCCTCCTCCTCGGCTCCGCCCCCCAGCGCTCCGCCCCGCAGCGCTCCGCCCCGCAGCATCCGGACCTCCTGCTCAAAGCTAAGCCTCCAGCCTCCGCTGCTCGTCCCGTATCGCTGCGCTCTGACTGATCCTCGGAGCTCCAGGAGAGCATGCGCCATATTATCATTAAATTAATAGGAGCAAAATGTGCAGAATTAAGGCTTAATTTAATCTGGCAGATTAAATAATCCCCATCAGCATCCAGCAGATGTTCAGTTTCTGATGGAGATGAGAAATCTGCTTCCTGGTCTGTTGAAGGACCAATAGTTTGCATCCAATCTTTGAAATAAACGCTGTTAGTTTATTGAAATGTAGAAGAATTATAGTTACTGATCTGTTGTTACTATATTTTAATTTGACAAACCGGATCTTCTCGCCGTTCTTTCTCCTGTTTGGTGCGATTAGAGGATCCGGACCGGAGCGGAGCCTGAACATTTAGAGGATGTTTGGCTCAACCTGCTGCTGTGAAGCAGGATTCTCCACCATGAACAGAATCAACAATAAATCTGGATCCAGGCTCAGAATGAGCACCTTGATATGTGCTTGAGAACGGCTTAGTCTCCGGTTAAACCCAGGTTTAAAGCCTTGCAGGGCAGCCTAAAGCCCACTGCCAACATTAAGACAGAAAAAAGAAAGAAAATAACAAACCATCAGTTCAGGGGTTTGAGAAAATATGGGAATCAGGAAATTATCTATAAACTAAACTGAAAGATTGTTGTTCTCTACTTCAATTAATTTAGATTTTAAAATGGAAAAATTTTCTTTTTCTTTTTTTTAATTCAATGTTTAACACGAATGCATAAAAATCTGCATTTTATTTCAGAGTTAAATTCAGTTTAAAGTAACAGATCATTAAAAATGTCTCCAGATCTTTTCTGGTTGATGATTTTCTTTATTCAGACCTGCTGATTTTTAATTGGTTCCCCTGGTTTAATGTTTCTAAATCTTTATTTCCCGTCATGTGCTCCATCCAATGCAGATCATTGGCTCCGCCCACATCTAGTGAAACCTAGTGTGATTGGATGAGTCATAGAACGCAAACACTCATTGGTTAGCTAAAGGAAACCATCAGAAGCAGCAGGTGTTCTTCAAACTGCTAACGTGAATTGTCTATGCCATGCTACGATGTGGGATTCAGAAAAAGATGTTGAAATGTCTGAAAGGTCGGACACAGGCGAGAGCGTATCGGGAGACGGAGACCAACCAGACCTCCCTCATCCTTGGCCCTATCTCAGAGGATTATAGAAATAGTTGAAAAATTGAGCTTTCAGTTCATATAGCGGCATCTGGCTGTTTTTATTAAAGGTTACTTTATACTTTTATACTTTCAGTTGTTTTTGGAGCTCATACTTTTTCACTTTTACTGGAGTAAAGAGGTCAAGTTGATACTTTAACTTTAACCAGAGTGTTTTAAACTGCAGGATCTATACTTCTACTGAAGTAACAAACGTGGAAACTTTTAACACCTCTGAATTTCAATGTTTAAATTTCCCGCCATCTGCCATCCGTGGTCCATCAGTTCCAGGTCAGTTATCTGATGGTCGACATCCGTTCAGTCTCAGTTCCTCATCAGTCGTGGCGTCTAGCTGATCCTAAACCTCTGACTAACTTCTGCGTAACTTATCCAGAACTTCTCTCCAACATATCATCGTATCTGACGTGTTCCAGACGAGCGCTGAACGTGTTTCTAGCTTCCAGCTACTGTATAATGTATAAACCCAGTCTGGTTCTGATTCCTCTGTCTCCATTTCTCAGCTGGAAAATGCCCGTCAGTCAGCGGAGAGAAACAGCCACATGGTCGGCGCCACCCATGAGGAGCTGCAGCAGACCCGCGCCCGTATGGAGGGCATGACCACCCAGCTGACCCAGCTGCAGAAGCAGGTACCGGTGCCGCCTGCTGCCGCCTGTCCCTCAAACCGGCCCAGGTTCTGATTCTGCTCGTCTCCACAGCTGTCGTCCAGCGAGGCCAGAGTGCGGGAGCTGGAAGAGGCTCTGGCCCGGGAGCGAGACATGATGCGGCGCCGCCTGGAGGACAAGGACCGGGAGATGGCGGCGATCCGAGCCCGGATGCAGCAGCAGCTGGACGACTACCAGGAGCTGCTGGACATCAAGCTGGCTCTGGACATGGAGATCAACGCCTACAGGAAGCTGCTGGAGGGCGAGGAGGAGAGGTGATTGGCCGCTTCTGCCTCTGTTGCAGGGGTCTTGCAAATGAGCCACACGGGCCTTTCTGGAAGCAGTTTGCCTTATTGGACCGGATCTGAACCAGGTTCTACCTCCACATCACCTCCAGAAGGGCAAGAACTTTAGACCACAGCACCGTCCTGCTGGTTGGGTTTAGTTCTTATGTCCAACCGGACCTAAGACTGACTTCTCAGGAATTTTCCTCTGTCTGTTGGGCCGGTTCTGGTCCTCTGGACTTCAGCCAAGCAGGTGGTGGTTCTTAAAGAACCTCCAGGTGGAACCTAGTCGGGAAGGTTTCAGGAAGAACCGTAAGGTTCTCCCTATTGCGTCCTAACTGAGATCTTTGGACTCTGTGGGTCGGCCCAGTGAGGCCTGTCAGCAGAACCTCCAGCTGCTCTGCATCGACCATCAACCAGAACCGGAATGGATTCAGATTTCCTGGAACTGGAACCTGGGTCAGGTCCAGGGAGACCTAAAGATTCCCAGGGGGAACCAATCCATCTAAACTGGTTGGACCAGGTGAAACGGTCCCTCTGAACTGGTTTAACTGGGGGAATCGGTCCCTCTGAACTGGTTGGACTGGGGGGACTGGTCCCTCTGTACTGGTTTGACTGGGGGAATCGGTCCCTCTGAGCTGGTTGGACTTGTCCCTCTGTACTGGTTTGACTGGGGGAATCGGTCCCTCTGAACTGGCTGGACTGGTCCCTCTTTACTGTTTGACTGGGGGAATCAGTCCCTCTGAACTGGTTGGACCTGGGGGACTGGTCCCTCTGTACTGATTTGACTGGGGGAATCGGTCCCTCTGAACTGGTTGGACCTGGGGGACTGGTCCCTCTGTACTGATTTGACTGGGGGAATCAGTCCCTCTGAACTGGTTGGACCTGGGGGACTGGTCCCTCTGTACTGATTTGACTGGGGGAATCAGTCCCTCTGAACTGGTTGGACCTGGGGGACTGGTCCCTCTGTACAGATTTGACTGGGGGAATCGGTCCCTCTGAACTGGTTGGACTTGGCCCTCTGTACTGGTTTGACTGGGGGAATCGGTCCCTCTGAACTGGTTGGACCTGGGGGACTGGTCCCTCTTTACTGTTTGACTGGGGGAATCGGTCCCTCTGAACTGGTTGGACCTGGGGGACTGGTCCCTCTGTACTGATTTGACTGGGGGAATCCGTCCCTCTGAACTGGTTGGACTGGTCCCTCTGTACTGGTTTGACTGGGGGAATCGGTCTCTCTGAACTGGTTGGACCTGGGGGACTGGTCCCTCTTTACTGTTTGACTGGGGGAATCGGTCCCTCTGAACTGGTTGGACCTGGGGGACTGGTCCCTCTGTACTGATTTGACTGGGGGAATCCGTCCCTCTGAACTGGTTGGACTTGTCCCTCTGTACTGGTTTGACTGGGGGAATCGGTGCCTCTGAAGTGGTTGGACTTGTCCCTCTGTACTGGTTTGACTGGGGGAATCGGTCCCTCTGAACTGGCTGGACTGGTCCCTCTTTACTGTTTGACTGGGGGAATCAGTCCCTCTGAACTGGTTGGACCTGGGGGACTGGTCCCTCTGTACTGATTTGACTGGGGGAATCGGTCCCTCTGAACTGGTTGGACCTGGGGGACTGGTCCCTCTGTACTGATTTGACTGGGGGAATCAGTCCCTCTGAACTGGTTGGACCTGGGGGACTGGTCCCTCTGTACTGATTTGACTGGGGGAATCAGTCCCTCTGAACTGGTTGGACCTGGGGGACTGGTCCCTCTGTACTGATTTGACTGGGGGAATCGGTCCCTCTGAACTGGTTGGACTTGTCCCTCTGTACTGGTCTGACTGGGGGAATCGGTCCCTCTGAACTGGTTGGACCTGGGGGACTGGTCCCTCTTTACTGTTTGACTGGGGGAATCGGTCCCTCTGAACTGGTTGGACCTGGGGGACTGGTCCCTCTGTACTGATTTGACTGGGGGAATCCGTCCCTCTGAACTGGTTGGACTGGTCCCTCTGTACTGGTTTGACTGGGGGAATCGGTCCCTCTGAACTGGTTGGACCTGGGGGACTGGTCCCTCTTTACTGTTTGACTGGGGGAATCGGTCCCTCTGAACTGGTTGGACCTGGGGGACTGGTCCCTCTGTACTGATTTGACTGGGGGAATCCGTCCCTCTGAACTGGTTGGAGTTGTCCCTCTGTACTGGTTTGACTGGGGGAATCGGTGCCTCTGAAGTGGTTGGACTGGTCCCTCTTTACTGTTTGACTGGGGGAATCGGTCCTTCTGAACTGGTTGGACTTGTCCCTCTGTACTGGTTTGACTGGGGGAATCGGTCCTTCTGAACTGGTTGGACTTGTCCCTCTGTACTGTTTGACTGGGGGAACCGGTCCCTCTGAACTGGTTGGACTGGTCCCTCTTTACTGGTTTAACTGGGGGAACCATTCCCTCTAAACCAGTTGGACTGGGGGAACCTGACCTTGTACTGTGGGAGGCTCAGTCTGAGAATGTTTCTAGGTCGGAAGTTCTGGGTCCAACCATCAGAAGTCGATGGTTAGAACCTGAGATGTTCACGGTGTCCCTCTGTCCCCCAGGCTCCGTCTGTCCCCCAGTCCCTCGTCCTCCAAGGTGACGGTGACTCGGACCTCCGGATCAAGCCACACCAGCCGCCTGCTCCCCTCTTTTGGTTCCGCCGTGGCTTCCAGCAGCCGCACCTCATCCAGCGCCAGCAAGAAGCGGCCCCGGGACGACGACAGTGAGACCTCCAGCATGGTGGGTGGTACTGTGACAAAGACCCGCATCAGCCAGCAGGCCTCTGCCAGCGGACGCATCACAGTGGACGAAGTGGACCTGGACGGGACGTACATCCGTCTGAGCAACAAGGCTGATGAGGTAACCTTCCATGCGTATACATTGGGTCGGGGAGGCGGGTCCACTAGAAAAGGGTGGGTCCACAGACAGAGACATTTCCTTAAAAAATTAAAAGTGACAATTTTTCACTTTTCATTGGTGAAAAATTGTCAGAATGGTGACTGATGGCCTCGGTCATCTACAATGGTGTCTGGTTCTGGAACCGCTATGGCGGATAGCGAGGATGATGGCGGTTAGCGAGGATGATGGCGGATAGCGAGGATGATGGGGGTTAGCGAGGATGATGGCGGATAGCGAGGATGATGGCGGTTAGCGAGGATGATGGGGGTTAGCGAGGATGATGGGGGTTAGCGAGGATGATGGCGGATAGCGAGGATGATGGGGGTTAGCAAGGATGATGGCGGATAGCGAGGATGATGCCGGGTTAGCGAGGATGATGGCGGTTAGCGAGGATGATGGGGGTTAGCGAGGATTATGGGGTTAGCGAGGATGATGGCGGATAGCGAGGATGATGGGGGTTAGCGAGGATGATGGCGGATAGCGAGGATGATGGCGGATAGCGAGGATGATGGGGGTTAGCGAGGATGATGGCGGATAGCGAGGATGATGCCGGGTTAGCGAGGATGATGGGGGTTAGCGAGGATGATGGGGGTTAGCGAGGATGATGGCGGGTTAGCGAGGATGATGGGGGTTAGCGAGGATGATGGCGGATAGCGAGGATGATGGCGGATAGCGAGGATGATGGGGGTTAGCGAGGATGATGGGGGTTAGCGAGGATGATGGGGGTTAGCGAGGAGAATGGGGGTTAGCGAGGACGATGGGGGTTAGCGAGGACGATGGCGGATAGCGAGGACGATGGGGGTTAGCGAGGATGATGGCGGGTAGCGAGGACGATGGGGGTTAGCGAGGATGATGGCGGATAGCGAGGACGATGGGGGTTAGCGAGGACGATGGCGGTTAGCGAGGATGATGGCGGATAGCGAGGATGATGGGGGTTAGCGAGGACGATGGGGGTTAGCGAGGACGATGGCGGATAGCGAGGACGATGGGGGTTAGCGAGGACGATGGCGGATAGCGAGGACGATGTGGGTTAGCGAGGATGATGGCGGTTAGCGAGGATGATGGGGGTTAGCGAGGATGATGGGGGTTAGCGAGGATGATGGCGGATAGCGAGGATGATGGGGGTTAGCGAGGACGATGGGGGTTAGCGAGGACGATGGGGGTTAGCGAGGACGATGGCGGATAGCGAGGACGATGGGGGTTAGCGAGGACGATGGCGGTTAGCGAGGATGATGGGGGTTAGCGAGGATGATGGCGGATAGCGAGGATGATGGGGGTTAGCGAGGACGATGGGGGTTAGCGAGGACGATGGGGGTTAGTGAGGACGATGGGGGTTAGCGAGGATGACCCTAACCCTGTTTCTGCTGGTTTCGACCAGTAAAGTTCTGAGTTTGGATCAGTTGAACTCTGAAATTTTCACAAACAAACTGCAGCTGCTCAGATGTTGGAATTCTGCAGACAGAACTTCATCAGAAATGTTTAGAGGTAATGATTGTCCTGTTGTGTGGCGCCCCCTGCAGGGAGCTCACAGCACTAGCGGCGGCGAGCACGAGTACAACCTGCGCAGCCGCACCGTAGTGTGCGACTCATGTGGACAATCATCAGAACGCTCCGGCGGACTGGAAGGCCTTGGGGGGCGAACCTCCTTCATGGGAACCAACGAGCCCAGACAGGTACGGCCCGGTTCTACTGGTTCTGGTACCAGATGACCAGAGTGGATGGAAATGGAACTGAGGTTAGAGTAGCACGACTTCAGAAGTGTTTGGTAAAGAAGCTGCATGAGGAATGATCCTAACATCTGATCTAATGTTTAGAAATGAAGCAGACAGACTTTAGGTTAAAGTTGACTGTTTCATGAAAAGTTAGATTTCCATCCAAGTCTAAACCGAGTTAAATATTAAGACCTGAAGAATCAGGAGAAGTAAAGTGTTTTCTGTCTCCTCCTCAGGGTCGCATGAAGCCGGAGAACTGCTCCGTCATGTAAGAAGGAAAAGCTCCTCAGCTGATCGACCAAAGATCTTTTTCTACCGTCTGGATTTTTTTTTGCTTTTTTACGAGATGATTTTTTTGGATCTGCTTGGTGCTTCCTGTTTTCCTGCATGTCTGCTGTTCTAAAGCCTGTTCAGGACTCTGCTCGGTCCAAACGCTTAGCAGGGTTCTGATCCGATCGGAGCGAAGCTTTGTTAATAATAATGCTGTTTAACGCCTGTTTACTCGCCGTATGTTGGGACAGGATCCTGATCGCCTCCAAAGGGAGGCGCTTCCCTCAGGGCTCGTATCTTTAGCTGATGTTGGATCATCTGATGATGACTTTAGAGAGATTCTTCGGTTTACATGTTCAATGCTTAACTCTCAGGATCCAAACATATGTGCCGGTTTATGAGGACAGCAGAACCTCTGAGTGTTTGGACCGGTCTGAAGGTATTTGATTCTGCAGAGCATCCGTCAGTCAGAACATGGACCTCCTCAGGTCCCACCGGTCCTTATTCAGAACCGCGGTGGGACCCGTTCTGCTGATGCCATCAGAAACCTCCATTCTGACAGTTGGATGCTCCAGAAACCACCTGATGTCACTGAGTTCTGAACAGGCTGGGTCCTTGCAGGTCTGGTTCTGTTTGTCCCATCAGTGGGCTCATATGGTCCTGCTGCTGGTAGAACCGGACCTTTCTCTGCTCATGGTTCCTTCCAGCAGTCTGTGTTTTTCTCCTGTCAGCTCTGGGATTGATGATCTCAGAGTCCATCTTTGTTTGGCAGCTTCATGCTTTATTACTCATGTTTACCCACAAAATTACTTGATAGTTTTTGTCAGATTTTGTCCTTCAGGCCAAATATTTTTATTATTAATCTTGTTGAACCTCAGAGTGCCTCATTAACCTTCTAGAAAGCCTAGAACCTCCATGTGAAAATGAGCAGAGGTCCAGTTTTAGCTCTGCTGATCGGCTGCAGCCTTCAGATGGTTTATTGCTACTCAGGCTGCAGATTTGAGCTTTTCCTGTTTGAGCCTCAGCGTCTGGAAGGTTAAACATTTTACCCAAATCTGTCAAAGTTGGTCTTTAAGGAAACCAGCGGTCAGAACCGCAGGCCTTGCTTTGACTTGTTGTAATTCTTATTTTTCTAAATGAAGCAGAATAAAAGCTATTTTTCCCATCGACTGTTGTCTTTTTCTCCAGTTCATCAGAACAGCCAGAACACTTTTATTTGCTTTATACAAAATTTTATCTGGAACTGGTTACATTTCAAAATAAAATAAGAATATTTACAGCAGAGTACATTCAGGTGGACCTGGAAAAATCAGTCTCCTGACCCCTGGTGGTCACACAGATCCATTAATCCAGAACTTTTCATTCAGTCGTTTTGTTTCTAATGGTCGACTTTAAGATTCAGAGCTGAAGGAAAAACTGACCTTGTAGTTAACATCCCCAAAATGACAGACTGACAACCTGTAGAAAGTCTCAGAAAGGTATAAAAGACAAACCTGTGATAAATGTTTCCAAAGGGGGAGATTAAGCTTCAGAGATATTGATTAAAAAAGCAAAAATTAATACAAGTCGTACAAAGTCCAGAAATGCCGTAAGTGGCATCAAGAGTTAATCAGACCAAACACAGAAAATGGGAAGAATTTCTTCAGGTTCCCAAACCGTCTTTATGGAAAAGGAGAAAGTTAAGTGTTGATTTTTCTGGAGAAATTGTGCAGCAGGGGTTAAAGGTGTGACCCATGTGCAACTTTTTAGTCACTGGTTCGATCCCGGCCTGGGGACCGCCTGTGTTCGCCCTCTAATTCCATTTCCTGTCTGCCTACAAAATAAAGGCCTAAAAGTGATCTTAAGACTGAATGAAGCTGACATCTCTGGAGCTCTAAAGCACCTGGAGTCTCATGTCTTCCAGCTGTAGGTTGGTGATGCTCTTTAAAGGAGCCATGGCTCATTTTTTCAGGTCATTTCTTTTAAATTGGCTTTATTCACATACCTTCCTTGGGCTCCCAGAGAGAGTTCATTGCCGCTTGTTTGTATAAAGTAGCTCAGTGAAACTACCAGCTGTTAACATTTAGATTGTCAGAGTTTCACTGTTTGCAGAGAAACATGATTGTTTTACAGCTTGGACTTTAAATGTCGCCTCCAAGAAGAAAAGTAATGATGCCATTTCCTAATTTGGTAGAGAAGAACTGAGAGCCGTTCTGATCAGACCCTCAATGAGAAGCTAAGTTCAGTTCTCCAGCGATGGTTAGGGCTGACCCTAACCTGAACCTGAACCTTAATGGAAACCTTTCAACCTGGGATCCGCTGTAAGAAACGGAGGCTGTGTTTGATCCAGAAGATGAAACAGAGAGAAAAAAAGGATTAATAAAATCTGTTCCAACTAGTCAAATGTTCATAACTTGCTGATGAAGCATCAATGCCTCAGCAGGACTCGGCTCCTTCCAAACCGGGACTCGGTGACTGTCCAATCCTGGCTCATAGGAAGTTGAGCTGTTCTGCTCCTGAGATCCTGTGAAGTTTTTCTCTGGCTGATCATTTTATATTTAAAGTCTGTTAAGCTTCAAAGGGAGAACAGGGACCCTGATGATCGACACCTCATTTGGCTTCAGGGATGTTTTCAAACAGCAAAGCTAAAAATAAAGCTCAGATTTCATGTTTTTGATCCCAGAACAAAAAAAAAAAAAAAAAGCTGGAGACATTTCTTAGTTTTATGGGGGGGGGGGGTGTTAATGATGCCCCTCTAACTTCAGCTTCTTCATCGCTGGCTGTTGGAGACTGCAGTACCATCTGATGACCTTTAGAGGGCAGTGCTGCTCTAAAACAGCTTCTGAGTCTATGGTCCCAAAGTGAGGAAGAGGAGTCCTTCCACTCTCCTACTCTCTCTGAAGAGTTCTCTGTGGCGATGGCGCCCGGCGAACCGGGGGCAGGTCATAGTGCCCGGGGATGTGGCTGTTCACAGGGAGGTCATAGTGGCTCTGGGGGTCTGGATGACGAGCGTGACCAAGGGAACTCTGCCGCTCTGAGGATGAAGAAAAACAGGAGTGAGGAAGACGATGAGTCAGAGCCGACAGAACCTCCATCAATAATTGAAGAACATAAAACATGAGGTCATCCATCTGCTGACCGCCATTTTTAAAACAGTTTCATGAAAAGCTTCATGCTGGCGCCGTCCTCCACCATAGAAATATAGAAACTAGATGACCTCAACAGGAGGCGTAGCTCACCTCTGCACAGGGTGGCCATGCTGAACGGTGGGGGGATGATCTCGGTGTACGCTCGTTCTCGGGGGAGGGCCGACTTCATCTCCATGTAGCTGCTCTCTGGAGGATAGAGCGGTGGGCTGGGCAGGTCCTTGATGGTGGCGTAAGGATTCTCGCTGTTCAGAGAACCGCTGCTCGCCGCCGCAGAATCCTTCAGCTCTGCTCGAGGAAAGGAAACCCCCCAATACAGTTAGACTAGCAACTCCTGGGGGGGATTCATATTTCTTCATCTTCCCTGCTTCATCATCCTCACTGCTTCTTCATCCTCCCTGCTTCATCATCCTCCCTGCTTCATCATCTTCCTCACTGCTTCATCATCTTCCCTGCTTCTTCATCCTCCCTGCTTCTTCATCCTCACTGCTTCATCATCCTCACTGCTTCTTCATCTTCCCTGCTTCATCATCCTCCCTGCTTCATCATCCTCCCTGCTTCTTAGTCCTCCCTGCTTTATATCATCCCTGCTTCATCATCCTCACTGCTTCATCATCCTCACTGCTTCTTCATCCTCACTGCTTCATCATCCTCACTGCTTCTTCATCCTCCCTGCGTCTTCATCCTCCCTGCTTCATCATCCTCCCTGCTTCATCATCCTCCCTGCTTCTTCATCCTCACTGCTTCTTCATCTTCCCTGCTTCATCATCTTCCCGGCTTCATCATCCTCACTGCTTCTTCATCCTCCCTGCTTCTTCATCCTCCCTGCTTCTTCATCCTCACTGCTTCTTCATCTTCCCAGCTTCATCATCTTCCCTGCTTCATCATCCTCACTGCTTCTTCATCCTCACTGCTTCTTCATCCTCACTGCTTCATCATCCTCACTGCTTCTTAATCCTCACTGCTTCTTCATCTTCCCTGCTTCATCATCCTCACTGCTTCATCATCCTCACTGCTTCTTCATCTTCCTCATTGCTTCATCTTCCTCCCTGCTTCTTCATCCTCACTGCTTCATCTTCCTCATTGCTTCTTCATCCTCACTGCTTCATCATCCTCCCCGCTTCTTCATCCTCCCTGCTTCATCATCCTCCCTGCTTCATCATCCTCCCTGCTTCTTCATCCTCCCTGCTTCTTCATCCTCACTGCTTCATAATCCTCACTGCTTCTTCATCCTCCCTGCTTCTTCATCCTCCCTGCTTCTTCATCCTCGCTGCTTCATCATCCTCCCTGCTTCTTCATCCTCCCTGCTTCATCATCCTCACTGCTTCTTCATCCTCCCTGCTTCATCATCCTCACTGCTTCTTCATCCTCCCTGCTTCTTCATCCTCCCTGCTTCATCATCCTCCCTGCTTCTTCATCCTCCCTGCTTTATATCATCTCTGCTTCATCATCCTCCCCGCTTCTTCATCCTCCCCGCTTCTTCATCCTCACTGCTTCATCTTCCTCATTGCTTCTTCATCCTCACTGCTTCATCTTCCTCACTGCTTCATCTTCCTCCCTGCTTCTTCATCCTCACTGCTTCATCATCATCACTGCTTCTTCATCCTCCCTGCTTCATCATCCTCCCTGCTTCATCATCCTCACAGCTTCTTCATCCTCACTGCTTCTTCATCCTCCCTGCTTCATCATCCTCACTGCTTCATCATCCTCACTGCTTCTTCATCCTCCCTGCTTCATCATCCTCACTGCTTCATCATCCTTCCTGCTTCTTCATCCTCCCTGCTTTATATCATCCCTGCTTCATCATCCTCCCCGCTTCTTCATCCTCCCCGCTTCTTCATCCTCACTGCTTCATCTTCCTCATTGCTTCTTCATCCTCACTGCTTCATCTTCCTCACTGCTTCATCTTCCTCCCTGCTTCTTCATCCTCACTGCATCATCATCATCACTGCTTCTTCATCTTCCCTGCTTCATCATCCTCACTGCTTCTTCATCCTCCCTGCTTCATCATCCTCCCTGCTTCATCATCCTCACTGCTTCTTCATCCTCCCTGCTTCATCATCCTCACTGCTTCTTCATCCTCCCTGCTTCATCATCCTCACTGCTTCATCATCCTCACTGCTTCATCATCCTCCCTGCTTCTTCATCCTCCCTGCTTCTTTATCCTCACTGCTTCTTCATCCTCCCTGCTTCATCATCTTCACTGCTTCTTCATCCTCACTGCTTCTTCATCCTCCTTGCTTCATCATCTTCCCTGCTTCATCATCCTCACTGCTTCATCATCCTCACTGCTTCTTCATCTTCCCTGCTTCATCATCCTCACTGCTTCTTCATCTTCCCTGCTTCATCATCCTCACTGCTTCTTCATCCTCCCTGCTTCATCATCCTCCCTGCTTCATCATCCTCACTGCTTCTTCATCCTCCCTGCTTCATCATCCTCACTGCTTCATCATCCTCACTGCTTTTTCATCCTCCCTGCTTCTTCATCCTCCCTGCTTCTTTATCCTCACTGCTTCTTCATCCTCCCTGCTTCATCATCTTCACTGCTTCTTCATCCTCACTGCTTCATCTTCCTCACTGCTTCATCTTCCTCACTGCTTCATCTTCCTCACTGCTTTATCATCCTCACTGCTTCTTCACCCTCCCTGCTTCATCATCCTCACTGCTTCATCATCCTCACTGCTTCTTCATCCTCCCTGCTTCTTCATCCTCCCTGCTTCTTTATCCTCACTGCTTCTTCATCCTCCCTGCTTCATCATCTTCACTGCTTCTTCATCCTCACTGCTTCATCTTCCTCACTGCTTCATCTTCCTCACTGCTTCATCTTCCTCACTGCTTTATAATCCTCACTGCTTCTTCACCCTCCCTGCTTCATCATCCTCACTGCTTCATCATCCTCACTGCTTCTTCATCCTCCCTGCTTCTTCATCCTCACCGCTTCATCATCCTCACTGCTTCTTCATCTTCCCTGCTTCATCATCCTCACTGCTTCTTCATCCTCCCTGCTTCATCATCCTCCCTGCTTCATCATCCTCACTGCTTCTTCATCCTCCCTGCTTCATCATCCTCACTGCTTCTTCATCCTCCCTGCTTCATCATCCTCACTGCTTCATCATCCTCACTGCTTCATCATCCTCCCTGCTTCTTCATCCTCCCTGCTTCTTTATCCTCACTGCTTCTTCATCCTCCCTGCTTCATCATCTTCACTGCTTCTTCATCCTCACTGCTTCATCTTCCTCACTGCTTCATCTTCCTCACTGCTTCATCTTCCTCACTGCTTCTTCACCCTCCCTGCTTCATCATCCTCACTGCTTCATCATCCTCACTGCTTCTTCATCCTCCCTGCTTCTTCATCCTCACCGCTTCATCATCCTCACTGTTTCTTCATCTTCCCTGTTTCATCATCCTCCCTGCTTCTTCATCCTCCCTGCTTCATCATCCTCACTGCTTCCTCATCCTCACTGCTTCATCATCCTCACTGCTTCATCTTCCTCCCTGCTTCTTCATCCTCCCTGCTTCTTCATCCTCACTGCTTCTTCATCTTCCCTTCTTCATCATCTTCCCTGCTTCATCATCCTCACTGCTTCTTCATCCTCACTGCTTCATCATCCTCACTGCTTCTTCATCTTCCCTGCTTCATCATCCTCACTGCTTCTTCATCCTCACTGCTTCATCATCCTCACTGCTTCTTCATCTTCCCTGCTTCATCATCCTCACTGCTTCATCATCCTCACTGCTTCTTCATCTTCCTCACTGCTTCATCTTCCTCCCTGCTTCTTCATCCTCACTGCTTCATCTTCCTCATTGCTTCTTCATCCTCACTGCTTCATCAACCTCCCCGCTTCTTCATCCTCCCTGCTTCATCATCCTCCCTGCTTCTTCATCCTCCCTGCTTCTTCATCCTCACTGCTTCATCATCCTCACTGCTTCTTCATCCTCCCTGCTTCATCATCCTCACTGCTTCTTCATCCTCCCTGCGTCTTCATCCTCCCTGCTTCATCATCCTCCCTGCTTCATCATCCTCCCTGCTTCTTCATCCTCACTGTTTCTTCATCTTCCCTGCTTCATCATCTTCCCGGCTTCATCATCCTCACTGCTTCTTCATCCTCCCTGCTTCTTCATCCTCACTGCTTCTTCATCTTCCCAGCTTCATCATCTTCCCTGCTTCATCATCCTCACTACTTCTTCATCCTCACTGCCTCTTCATCCTCACTGCTTCATCATCCTCACTGCTTCTTAATCCTCACTGCTTCTTCATCTTCCCTGCTTCATCATCCTCACTGCTTCATCATCCTCACTGCTTCTTCATCTTCCTCATTGCTTCATCTTCCTCCCTGCTTCTTCATCCTCACTGCTTCATCTTCCTCATTGCTTCTTCATCCTCGCTGCTTCATCATCCTCCCTGCTTCATCATCCTTCCTGCTTCATCATCCTCACTGCTTCTTCATCCTCCCTGCTTCATCATCCTCCCTGCTTCTTCATCCCCCTGCTTCTTCATCCTCACTGCTTCTTCATCCTCACTGCTTCTTCATCCTCCCTGCTTCTTCATCCTCCCTGCTTCTTCATCTTCCCTGCTTCTTCATCCTCCCTGCTTCTTCATCCTCCCTGCTTCTTCATCCTCACTGCTTCTTCATCTTCCCTGCTTCTTCATCCTCCCTGCTTCTTCATCCTCCCTGCTTCTTCATCTTCCCTGCTTCTTCATCCTCACTGCTTCTTCATCCTCCCTGCTTCTTCATCCTCCCTGCTTCATCATCCTTACTGCTTCTTCATCCTCCCTGCTTCTTCATCCTCACTGCTTCTTCATCCTCCCTGCTTCATCATCCTCACTGCTTCTTCATCTTCCCTGCTTCTTCATCCTCCCTGCTTCATCATCCTCACTGCTTCTTCATCCTCCCTGCTTCATCATCCTCACTGCTTCATCATCCTCACTGCTTCATCACTATAAATATTCACCCACGTTTCTCTAAATCTTGGATTTCTGTTGAACTCTATATTTTACATCTAAGCATGAATTGATGTATTGAATCTTTAAACTTGGTGGTTTTTCCAGCTCTAAATCATTTCTGATGGACGTTGCAGCAAAGATCATCCTTACATTAGTGACTAAAAAGCAGCCAGAGGACGGATCTGCTTGGTGTCCTTCTGTGGGTTTCTGAGGTGTTTTAGAGGAACCTTCATTTTCTTTCTCTGTTTTCCTTCTTTGCCAAACAGATACACATCTGTGTCGTGAAGTAACAAGTGTTTCTGCGTCATGCGTTCAATTTTACGCATCTAGTGTAAATAACTGTGTTCAAATACTAAAGCTATGGACTGCTTTGCTGCACTGTGACACATCAGGAGATCTTTTCCGTTTATGTTTGTGGTAAACTCAGAGCTGAATTGATGCAGAGGTTAGGTTAGTGACCCGACAGATATCAGCTGTTCTCTAAATAACTCTAGATAGGGAAGGTCAGAGTATCTGATACTAGTCAGGGTAGGACAGCCTGTAAGCTACTCTGATCCATCAGCTAACAACTGCTTCTTCATCAGAAACAATCCAGAAAGTCAGAAAATGTCAAAAAAAAAAATTAAATTAAATTAAATCGAAGAAGAAAAGTGAGAAAGTGCTCCATGTCACGCTGTGGCTTGGTTCTGATAATCATCCAGTCAGTAGCAAACAGGAGGGCTGATTAACTACCTTTGTTGTAGTATTTTCCCAGGCTGGCGCTGTAGCTGTAGCTTCGGTAGATGCCAAACGCTCCTGCAAACAGGAAAAGAAACACATTTTAACTGTCAGGCTCATAAAAAGAAACCAGCTTTGGAAAATGCTGAAAATCAAAAGCAGGTGGGCGAATTTGGCTGCCAATCAGCCTTTATGAAGTTCTTGGTGTTTACGGCCAAAAAGCAGGACTGCTTAGGGAATATTCATTAGCAGTAAAGTGGAATTATGTTGAAGCTGATGTTTCCACTCAGAGGAAGAAGTAAAGAGCAGGTTTGACTGATCAGTGTTTCATTCTGTGCTTGAACATAAAGGAGGGTTTTGGATCTGATTCCTGGACCCACCGCAGTCTTTGCGCGTTTCATGGTGTTTCCAGTCTGCAGGCAGGGTGGCGTTGCTCTCTGTCCCAAACAGGCTACGGCGCTCCCTGGCTGCGTTCTTCACGCTGCAGAACAGCTGGTTGTTGGTGTTCTGTGGGAGACGCAACGAAAGGTGAATCCAGCTCCAACCAAACGGCTTTGGATCACATCCAGCAGCTGGCGTGCGTGAGCCAGGCCTCACCTTGATGATGCGGTCGTGATTGTTGGGGAGGTGAGGCAGCGGGGGCCGGTTCTGGCTCAGGGTGTGGTAGCTGGGGTTGGAGTAGTAATGATGGTGGCTGTTAGGAACATCTGCAAACAGAAAACAATTGCATGGCGTCACCACCGCCGCTTCCTCAGAGCCAAAAACCTGATCCCTGTGGAGCAAAACGTTCTGCTAGAAGGTCAGACGAAGGATGAAAAGGTTCTGTTAGAAGGTCAGAGGAAGGATGAAAAGGTTCTGCTAGAAGGTCAGAGGAAGGATGAAAAGGTTCTGCTAGAAGGTCAGAGGAAGGATAAAAAGGTTCTGCTAGAAGGTCAGAGGAAGGATGAAAAGGTTCTGCTAGAAGGTCAGAGGAAGGATGAAAAGGTTCTGCTAGAAGGTCAGAGGAAGGATGAAAAGGTTCTGTTAGAAGGTCAGAGGAAGGATGAAAAGGTTCTGCTAGAAGGTCAGAGGAAGGATGAAAAGGTTCTGCTAGAAGGTCAGAGGAAGGATAAAAAGGTTCTGCTAGAAGGTCAGAGGAAGGATGAAAAGGTTCTGCTAGAAGGTCAGAGGAAGGATGAAAAGGTTCTGCTAGAAGGTCAGAGGAAGGATGAAAAGGTTCTGTTAGAAGGTCAGAGGAAGGATAAAAAGGTTCTGTTAGAAGGTCAGAGGAAGGATGAAAAGGTTCTGCTAGAAGGTCAGAGGAAGGATAAAAAGGTTCTGCTAGAAGGTCAGAGGAAGGATGAAAAGGTTCTGCTAGAAGGTCAGAGGAAGGATAAAAAGGTTCTGCTAGAAGGTCAGAGGAAGGATGAAAAGGTTCTGCTAGAAGGTCAGAGGAAGGATAAAAAGGTTCTGCTAGAAGGTCAGAGGAAGGATGAAAAGGTTCTGCTAGAAGGTCAGAGGAAGGATGAAAAGGTTCTGCTAGAAGGTCAGAGGAAGGATGAAAAGGTTCTGCTAGAAGGTCAGAGGAAGGATGAAAAGGTTCTGCTAGAAGGTCAGAGGAAGGATAAAAAGGTTCTGTTAGAAGGTCAGAGGAAGGATAAAAAGGTTCTGCTAGAAGGTCAGAGGAAGGATAAAAAGGTTCTGCTAGAAGGTCAGAGGAAGGATGAAAAGGTTCTGCTAGAAGGTCAGAGGAAGGATAAAAAGGTTCTGCTAGAAGGTCAGAGGAAGGATGAAAAGGTTCTGCTAGAAGGTCAGAGGAAGGATGAAAAGGTTCTGCTAGAAGGTCAGAGGAAGGATGAAAAGGTTCTGCTAGAAGGTCAGAGGAAGGATAAAAAGGTTCTGTTAGAAGGTCAGAGGAAGGATAAAAAGGTTCTGCTAGAAGGTCAGAGGAAGGATGAAAAGGTTCTGCTAGAAGGTCAGAGGAAGTTTAAAAGGTTCTGCTAGAAGGTCAGAGGAAGGATGAAAAGGTTCTGCTAGAAGGTCAGAGGAAGGATGAAAAGGTTCTGTTAGAAGGTCAGAGGAAGGATGAAAAGGTTCTGCTAGAAGGTCAGAGGAAGGATGAAAAGGTTCTGCTAGAAGGTCAGAGGAAGGATGAAAAGGTTCTGCTAGAAGGTCAGAGGAAGGATGAAAAGATTCTGCTAGAAGGTCAGAGGAAGGATGAAAAGGTTCTGCTAGAAGGTCAGAGGAAGGATGAAAAGGTTCTGCTAGAAGGTCAGAGGAAGGATGAAAAGATTCTGCTAGAAGGTCAGAGGAAGGATGAAAATCTTCTGTTCGAAGGTCAGAGGAAGGATGAAAAGGTTCTGCTAGAAGGTCAGAGGAAGGATGAAAAGGTTCTGCTAGAAGGTCAGAGGAAGGATGAAAAGATTCTGCTAGAAGGTCAGAGGAAGGATGAAAAGGTTCTGTTCGAAGGTCAGAGGAAGGATGTCAAGTTTCTGCTAGAAGGTCAGAGGAAGGATGAAAATGTTCTGTTCGAAGGTCAGAGGAAGGATGTCAAGTTTCTGCTAGAAGGTCAGAGGAAGGATGAAAAGGTTCTGCTAGAAGGTCAGAGGAAGGATGAAAATGTTCTGTTCGAAGGTCAGAGGAAGGATGAAAAGGTTCTGCTAGAAGGTCAGAGGAAGGATGAAAAGGTTCTGCTAGAAGGTCAGAGGAAGGATGAAAAGATTCTGCTAGAAGGTCAGAGGAAGGATGAAAATGTTCTGTTCGAAGGTCAGAGGAAGGATGAAAAGGTTCTGTTAGAAGGTCAGAGGAAGGATGAAAATGTTCTGTTCGAAGGTCAGAGGAAGGATGAAAAGGTTCTGTTAGAAGGTCAGAGGAAGGATGAAAAGGTTCTGCTAGAAGGTCAGAGGAAGGATGAAAATGTTCTGTTCGAAGGTCAGAGGAAGGATGAAAAGGTTCTGCTAGAAGGTCAGAGGAAGGATGAAAAGGTTCTGCTAGAAGGTCAGAGGAAGGATGAAAAGGTTCTGTTAGAAGGTCAGAGGAAGGATGAAAATGTTCTGCTAGAAGGTCAGAGGAAGGATAAAAAGGTTCTGCTAGAAGGTCAGAGGAAGGATGAAAAGGTTCTGCTAGAAGGTCAGAGGAAGGATGAAAAGGTTCTGCTAGAAGGTCAGAGGAAGGATGAAAATGTTCTGTTCGAAGGTCAGAGGAAGGATGAAAAGGTTCTGTTAGAAGGTCAGAGGAAGGATGAAAAGGTTCTGCTAGAAGGTCAGAGGAAGGATGAAAAGGTTCTGTTAGAAGGTCAGAGGAAGGATGAAAATGTTCTGCTAGAAGGTCAGAGGAAGGATGAAAAAGGTTCTGTTAGAAGGTCAGAGGAAGGATGTCAAGTTTCTTTTACTGGATGATAATAAGTAGAATGAAGAGAAACTAGGGGAGAACTTTGACCAGTGAAGGCTGCTCAGCTGCCTCCTTCTGAGGAGAACATCCTCATATCCTCCTTTATCACAGTTTGGAATAAATAAACTCAGATTCCTAAATCTGAGATCAGGCAGCGATAAAAAGTATCCTTTTTAAAATCAGTTCTATTCAGTTTATTTCTATTGCTCCTATTCACCTCATGGATGATCTAATTGATCTGGATCTATAAAGTTTACAGGATGTGAATTAAGAGTTCTAGAAATAAATTGAAGTGAATTAAACGAGCATCTATGGAGGATGATTCCTGACTTGCTCTGTGGTTTGTTGAGTCTGAGTTTTGATCCATAAGCTCTATGTATATGTTGCACCTATTCAATTCTATTCAGTATATTTCTATAGCTTCAATTCACATCATGTCATCTCAGGTCACTTTCCAGTTCACCAGATCATCCAGTCTGATTGATTCAAAGTTTTCTATCTAAGGAAAACCAGCTGATTGCATCGACTCATTGACTCTTCAGCAATCCCTCACACTAAGCATGCTTGTAGCGACAGTGGAGAGGAAAAGCTCCCTTTGAACAGAAGAAACCTCCAGCAGAACCAGAACCAGCGGCCATCTGCTGTTCCTTTCAGGGAGAAATGAAGCACATCATTGGTTTTGGTCCCTTATGCAGCGTTTTCCAACCCTGGTCCCCAAAACAAACTGTTCTGCAGGGTTTAGGTGTTTTTCTGCTTTAATATATGTGGTTCAGATGAATGCAGCATAACCAGACCCTCAGAGACCATCAGCTGAACTGAATCCGGGAAACATCTCAAACCTGAAAGCAGTGTGACCTGAGCAGCAGGGTTAGAAAAACTTCCTATACTGCCCACTACTGGGCAGTCAGTGTAACTGTACCAAAGTGTTTCTCAGAGAAACATGCTGAAGAAAAGGATTTATTCCCTGTAAGAAGAGTTTAAAGCAATGATGTGAAAAAGTGTTAATTGTGGCCTGGATTCTCTGTTTCAATCATTCTGACACTTGGAGTCCTTATTGATCTAATCACGTCAATCCTCTGGGGTCCATTAATGGATACGACCCCAGCTGAGGGAGGGTGTTGAGTCAGAGGGGTCCTCGTCTGGGTCTCACACAGCCTTTGAGCTTCATACCTGGGGCGGCGTATTCTGAGTTGACGGTGCGGCTGCTGGAGAAGGACACGGTTGGCGTGTTGCTCTGCTTGTCCTTCTGCCGGCGGCGGTAAAGAAGCAGCAGAGCCAGCAGCAGGACGACCAGGAGGACCAGCACCACAATGCCTGCGATGGCCCCCCATGACTCCTTCTCTCCTGGAGGCAGAGGGACCATGACGCTGTCGGCCTTCTCTGAGGAGGCTGAAAGACAAGGAGGTCAAAGCTGTAGCAACCAGAGGAGCTTCCAGTCCTGCTGAGGCCCAAAGGTGGACTTACTGTTCTGACAGGCGGCACCGCTGTACCCTGGGCGACAGACACACTCCCCTGTTTTTCTCAAACATGTGTCGCTGTTGGGACAGTGCTCAGAGCAGGAGCGGTTGCAGTGGGGGCCCCACTGGCCTTCTGGACAAGGGTCACTGCAGCGGGGCCCTGAGGAGAAAAGAAGTGATGAGGTGGAAATCTGAACGGGAGCAGAATCTGCTGTCAGAGAGAACCTGCTCAACCCAAAGGATCTTTGATCATTTATTGTTGTTTTCCAGCCTGAACGCCTCCTTCCTTCCTCTTACCTGGACCTCAGCTCGCTTCTGTAAACTCCGCCTCCTTTTAAGGCTTTAACCACAGCTCTAAGATTCTGGTCCAACTGTTTGGTTTTACTACGTGCTTTAATCGTGATTTTAGCTTCATTTGCTTTTATTTTCCTTTTATTTTATTGTCTAATTCATGTAAAACACTTTGAATTGTCCATCCATCCACCCTGGACAGAGAGGCGAGGTCCACCCTGGACAGAGAGGCCTGGACAGAGAGGCGGGGTCCACCCTGGACAGAGAGGCGGGGTCCATCCTGGACAGAGAGGCAGGGTCCACCCTGGACAGAGAGGCCTGGACAGAGAGGCAGGGTCCACCCTGGACAGAGAGGCCTGGACAGAGAGGCAGGGTCCACCCTGGACAGAGAGGCGGGGTCCATCCTGGACAGAGAGGCCTGGACAGAGAGGCGGGGTCCACACCGGACAGAGAGGAGGGGTCCACCCTGGACAGAGAGGCCTGGACAGAGAGGCGGGGTCCACCCTGGACAGAGAGGCGGGGTCCATCCTGGACAGAGAGGCCTGGACAGAGAGGCAGGGTCCACCCTGGACAGAAAGGCCTGGACAGAGAGGCAGGGTCCACCCTGGACAGAGAGGCCTGGACAGAGAGGCAGGGTCCACCCTGGACAGAGAGGCCTGGAGAGAGAGGCGGGGTCCACCCCGGACAGAGAGGCGGGGTCCATCCTGGACAGAGAGGCCTGGACAGAGAGGCGGGGTCCACCCCGGACAGAGAGGCGGGGTCCACCCCGGACAGAGAGGCGGGGTCCACCCTGGACAGAGAGGCCTGGACAGAGAGGCAGGGTCCACCCTGGACAGAGAGGCCTGGACAGAGAGGCAGGGTCCACCCTGGACAGAGAGGCCTGGACAGAGAGGCGGGGTCCACGCCGGACAGAGAGGCGGGGTCCATCCTGGACAGAGAGGCCTGGACAGAGAGGCGGGGTCCACCCCGGACAGAGAGGCGGGGTCCACCCCGGACAGAGAGGCGGGGTCCACCCCGGACAGAGAGGAGGGGTCCACCCTGGACAGAGAGGCGGGGTCCACCCTGGACAGAGAGGCAGGGTCCACCCTGGACAGAGAGGCGGGGTCCACCCTGGACAGAGAGGCAGGGTCCACCCTGGACAGAGAGGAGGGGTCCACCCTGGACAGGTCTCCAGTCCATCTCAGGGCTACACAGAGACAAACAACCATTCACACACACTCTCACAGCTAAGGAGGCTCTAGAGAAGCCAATTAACAGTCATGTTTTTGGACTGTTGGAGGAAGCCGGAGTACCCACAGAGAACCCACGCATGCTCAGGGAGAACATGCAGACTCCATGCAGAAAGACCCCGGGCCGGGAATCAAAACTAGAATGTTCTTGCGGCGGGGCAGCCGCGCTACCCACTGAGCAGCCACGTTGAATTGTCGTTGTTTTGAATTATGCTATAAACTGGCTTCGCCTTCAGAAATGTATGAATTCTTGATATTTGCATAAAACAGTCGAAAGTTTTGTTTTTCCTGGTGCAGCAGCAGAGAGGGAGGCGAGATTAAAAATGACCAGTTATTACAACCAATGCATTTGACTGTTGTGTCTGTGGCTAAGCAACAGTGGAGCTGATTACTTCACAAGCAGTGGCGGCAACAGCAGAAGGTGGAACATAAAGAGTTACCAACAGAACATTAGTTCCTCAGATACCAGATCTTAAGGCCCTAAAATCAATTTTTAAATTATATTTTTGATACTTCGGATATTACAGTCATTCCAGATGCATATTTACAAGAAAATGCACCTGTTTGATTGGAAGTGTTTTTTATTCACATTCCTAAGTGTTTAATACATCAGTATGTTATAAGATAAGACTTTCTTGATCTCACAGTGTAGAAATTCACTGGTGATATCAGCTCTAATTAACAACGTGAGGCGCATAAGAAGAAAATGTGCATCAAAGAAGTAAAGTCAGGCTAAAACAAAAAATTAAGCATATAAACATATATATGGTGAATGGACAAGGAATGGTTATTTAAAGTCGTAGGGAAGCGGCTGTTCCAACCGTTGCATTTCCAAATTCTCCACAGTGGTGCCCGACTTTACACGAGTGAATAAAGTGAATGTGATTGGTCGTTTATCAAGGGGGCGGAATTGTTGTGGCGGAAGGTTCACAAGCAAGTCTTAGTGCTACTTGGTCCCAATGGGAAATTCCATTGGGACCAAGTAGCACTAAACTGGTGACTTAGAAACGACGCTGTCAAGGAACGCTATGGACAGCGGAAACATGCAAGAGGAGGAGAGCCCTTGCCTCGCAACGCTGCCAGTTCTGTTAGCTCTACGCCTGCCGAAGACACAGACGTCCATCCCCGTGAACACTGGGACGCAACTCAATGTGAAAGGAAAGGATTCTGATTCTAACCGTTGCGTATATTAGCTGCGACATTTGAATCAAGATGCTATGACCGAAAACATTTTATCAACAGATGACCGTTGATATATGATTGGCCGAATTTAGGTGTTCAGGCTGACGTAGAACTAACTGGCCTGCAGAAGATAACGGAAAAACAAAACAGATTTTAGAAAGATTTTACATTTCTATACATGTTTAAGCCAGAATGATTTGACATTTAAATATAAAATAAAGAGCCAAAATTCAACCTGTGATGTTTGAGGAAAAACAGGACTGGCTGGTCAAACACTGCAGGTGAAAGCAGAGAATATGGAGGAGTGAGGATGAGGATGGAGGAGGAAGAGCCCAGCTGCTGGTAGACTGAAGGCAGCTACAGAGCGCCACGATGTGGAGCTTTAAATGGCTCTAAGCTCTGCTGCAGCTCATCTTTATAAAAGTGGTTATAAAATGAGTTACAGAACAAATCCCTGCATTCATTCAGCCTTTTCCACAGTTTAAGGTCCATTTCCTAACAATGAATCATTTCAAGCTGATTATATTCATCAATCAGAGCAACTGGAATAAAACAGCTTTGGTGAACTTTAAAAATATCTACCAGTTGGTTAAACAAAAAAGTTAATTTGATTTGCTGTGAGCAATAAGTCCTATCAGATCTGCTCACTTATTGTTTTAAAACATGGGGAGGGACAATTCTGCAAAAATGATGGCATTTACGCAAGATGGCGGCGCGTGAACAATAAGAGGCTCAGCGTCTCTCCAGGACCTGCTGTTTAGTGTTTTTTTAGCTATTTTTTCACCGGATTATTTTTTTAAAGAACCGTACCGCGTTGCTGTGCTATAGCAGACATGAGCTTCTGGACCTTTGGAGCTACAATGTTGACATTTTTATCGCTGATGTCCGACTCATCCCAGAGATCTCTGGAACACCGGAGGCTGTGAACTTCTCCCAGCCGTGCAGAAGTGCACGCAGGCAGCGACAAGAACGTAAACAATGGTGAGGTAAGCGTGGAGGGGTGTGAGCTAGGCTAAAGCTAACGCCACACCGGCTTCCTTTACCCGGCATTTTCCTTGCCGATGTCCCTTCTTGGGCCAATAAAATGGGCGAGTTACGATTATCCATCATTACTGACAGACAGATTATGGACTCAAATGTCATGATTTTCACCGAAACATTGCTATACAACAGCTGCCAGGAAAATGCTATCCAGCTAACTGGACACCAGACACACCGAGCCAACAGGAAAGCAAATGATTCTGGCAAGACCAGAGATGGAGGTCTGTGCATTTATATTAACAAAGCTTGGTGCACAGACTCTGCTACTACCGAGAGTCACTGCTCACAGAATGTGGAGTCTTTAATGGTCAAATGCAAACCTTATTACCTCCCAAGGGAATTCACTTCCATTTTCCTCACTGCTGTGTACACCCCCTAGGATGCTAATGCCAAGCTAGCCATGAAAGAACTCTATGCGGCCATTAGCAAACATCAATCCAAACACCCCGAGGCTGCTTTTATTGTTGCGGGGGACTTCAACCATTTCAACTTGAAGACAGTCCTCCCTAGATTCCACCAACAAGACTCCTGCAAAACCAGAGGAGGCAAGACCCTGGACCATGTCTACTCCAATCTGGCTGAAGCTTACAAGGTGACACCCCTCCCCCACATCTTGCAATCAGACCATCCCTCCCTGTTCCTCACATCTTGATACTCACCACTCATCCAACATGTGAAACCTATTTTGAGGACAGTAAAGGTGTGGCCAGAGGGCTCAGGCGCTGAGCTCCAGGACTGGTTCAGGAATACAGATTGGAATACTGTCCACCACACAGATTTGGATCAGTATGCCTTATCTGTACTGGACCACATCTCCACCACCATTGATTGTGTCACCACCCTCAAACGCATCACCATTTACCCCAACCAGAAACCCTGGGTTAACAGAGATGTTCGTCTTCTGCTGAAGGCCCGCAACATCGCGTTCAGGTCACGTAATGCACACACCTACTGTGCAGCCAGGGCTGAGCTGAAGAGGGGAAATGAAGAAGGCCAAACACCACTACAAAAGTAAGGTGGAGAATCCCTTTTACAACTCCAACCCTTGACGTATGTGGCAAGGCCTTCAGATTCTCACAGAATACAAGAACTCCAATACCTCCCCCGCCTCCTCTGATGTTTCCTTCCTCAATGAACTTTACAACTTCTATGCTTGTTTTGAGAGAGGGAATACCACAACTGCAACCAAGGCAGCCACTTTCCCAGACCAACAGCCACTGATTCTCCTCTGCACTGATGTAGGAGCGGCTCTGAGAAGGATTAAATCCAAAAAGGCTGCGGGTCCTGATGGTATACCTGGACGTGTCCACAGAGCGTGCTCTGGGGAGCTGGCAGGAGTGCTGACGGACATCTTCAACCTGTCCCTGTCCCGCGCTGTGGTACCGACCTGCTTCAAGTCTACTTCCATCATCCCAATCCCCAAGAATTCTAACCCAACCAGACTCAATGACTATCGCCCGGTAGCCCTCACCCCCATCATCACCAAGTGCTTGGAGTGACTGGTCCTAGCACGCCTCAGATCCTCTTCTGTAGAAGCACCATAGAGGGCCTTCAGCATGTAGAATCCTCAATGAATTTGTTGATGTAGGCTGACACAGTCATGGCATACTTCTATATATTGATCTTGTTGTCACAGGTTGCTGCAGCTTTGAACATGTTCCAGTCAGAGCATTTAAAACTGTCCTGGAGTATCTCCATGGCCCCCTCAGACCACACTCTGATTTCCTGCACTGTTGGTTTAGCTCTGATTAGCTAGAGCCCGCATGCAGGAATTAGCATTACATATTCAATATAAGATCTGTCTCCTCACATATGTGACACATATGTTAAAAAACTCCTCAGTCACCCCAGAAAAAAGCTGAGGACCCTGGGAGACAGAGCTCCACCGATGAGGAATGACCTCAGAGCTCCATATTCTTCTAACAATTTTAAAAACTTGTTTTATAGTTTTATTATTTATTTATTTTATTGTTGTTCCACTGCATATTTCACTGAAACTATTTGCTGTAACTTTTCTTTGTCAGCACGCTGAAATCTGTTTTTAAAATGCTATGATAGCAAGTGCTTTATAAATAAATTGCATCATTATTATTATTAAGAAACCATTAAAACTATACTATCGGTTTTACCAATACAAGACTGTGTGTTACTCCGTTTCGGAAATTGGTAGAATCGCTGATAAAAGGGACAGAATCTAAAAAGTTTGAAAATGTATCAAATTAGTCTGTTTCTGATTTAAAATAGATATTTAGTTATCAGATCAAGCTCAGATCAAAGCTTCAGAAATGACAGATGGTGGCTTATTTTTCATCAGAGATCATCAGTCTAGCACTGGAAATGAACATTGTCCAGATTAAGTCTGCAGATATTCCCCCTCCTACAGTATAGCTAGTCGTTACCATGGAAACAGTTGGAGGATGTTTGGGGGTAAAAGGCAGGAAGTCGTTACTCGTCTTTGTTTTTTCTCCCTCTGCTGTGGAGAAGAGGACGGAAAGCTGGTTTCATTGGTCTGAGCTGCTGCTGCTGCTTTGGAGCTGAATTCCTCACAGTGGGGAGTCTGTATGATATACATCTATAAACGGTTTTGATGGCGAGCACCAATAGATTAGTCTCTGTGTGCTAACAGCTATGCCACCAGATTATTGAAGCTTTGCCTTTGATTAAAGATGAAAGGCTTTTAAAAAGGTTTATCGTGATCAATTTTCATCTCAAATAAATCAATGATAAAATGTTTTAGATCTAGTAAAAGAATTGGAGATTAATTTAGTGTCTTCTTTAATGTTTTATATGCATCAGTCTTCCTTCTGTAGGACTGGTAATGGGATTGATTGTTCATGTCTTATCAGGTGTTGCTATGCTAGCATGCCTGCTGGCTGCGATCAGATGTCTGCTGCTTTGGTTCCGGTCTTAGATGGACTCTTTGAAAATCCCTCCATCCGCCTGGTCCCCTCCTCTGAAAGAAAGCCAAACATGTCATTACTCACCCATCCAGCCTGGCAGACAGTCGCACTCCCCGCTGGTTGCCTGGCAGCCGCTGCCATGGACACAGTCGCACCTCTTCAGGCAGCCCGGCCCAAATGTGCCCACCTGCACAGAGACTGAGAAGCATCAGGGGTTCTGCTCATGGCTCAGAGTCAGACTACTTCCTGTAGGGGTAGAACAAAAACCTCAGACCATCATCTAGATTTAGACCTTATTAAGGGCCTGGGCTTTGACTAGGCCTGGGCTTTGACTATGTCTGGGCTTTGACTAGGCCTGGACTTTGACTATGTCTAGGCTTTGAGTAGGCCTGAGCTTTGACTATGTCTGGGCTTGGACTAGGTCTAGGCTTTTACTAGGCCTGAGCTTTCACTATGTCTGGGCTTGGACTAGGCCTGGGCTTTGACTAGGCCTGAGCTTGGACTATGTCTGGGCTTTGACTAGGCCTGGGCTTTGACTATGTCTGGGCTTTGACTAGGCCTGGACTTTGACTATGTCTGGGCTTTGGCTAAGCCTGAGCTTTGACTATGTCTGGCTTTAACTATGTCTGGGCTTTGACTAGGCCTGGGCGTTGACTAGGTCTGGGCTTTGACTAGGCCTGGGCTTTGACTAGGTCTGGACTTTGGCTGGGCCTGGGCTTTGACTATGTCTGGGCTTTGACTAGGCCTGGGCTTTGACTATGTCTGGGCTTTGACTAGGCCTGGGCTTTGACTAGGTCTGGGCTTTGGCTGGGCCTGGGCTGGGCCTGGGCTTTATCTATAACTGGGCTTTGACTATGTCTGGGCTTTGACTAGGCCTGGGCTTTGACTAGGTCTGGGCTTTGACTATGTCTGGGCTTTGACTAGGCCTGGACTTTGACTATGTCTGGGCTTTGACTAGGCCTGGGCTTTGGCTAGGCCTGGGCTTTGACTACGTCTGGGCTCTAACATGTCTGGGCTTCGACTATTTCTGGGCTTTGACTAGGCCTGGACTTTGACTATGTCTGGGCTTTGACTAGGCCTGGGCTTTGACTAGGCCTGGGCTTTGGCTAGGCCTGGGCTTTGACTACGTCTGGGCTTTAACATGTCTGGGCTTCGACTATGTCTGTGCTTTGACTAGGCCTGGACTTTGACTATGTCTGGGCTTTGACTATGTCTGGGCTTTGACTATGTCTGGGCTTTGACTAGGTCTGGGGTTTGGCTGGGCCTGGGCTTTATCTATGTCTGGGCTTGAACTATGTCTGGGCTTTGGCTAGGCCTGGGCTTTGACCATGTCTGGGCTTTGACTATGTCTGGCTTTAACTATGTCTGGGCTTTGACTAGACCTGGGCTTTGGCTAGGCCTGGGCTTTGACTACGTCTGGGCTTTAACATGTCTGGGCTTTGACTATGTCTGGGCTTTGACTAGGCCTGGACTTCGACTATGTCTGGGCTTTGACTACGTCTGGGCTTTGACTATGTCTGGCTTTAACTATGTCTGGGCTTTGACTATGTCTGGCTTTAACTATGTCTGGGCTTTGACTACACCTGGGCTTTGGCTAGGCCTGGGCTTTGACTACGTCTGGGCTTTAACATGTCTGGGCTTTGACTATGTCTGGGCTTTGACTAGGCCTGGACTTCGACTATGTCTGGGCTTTGACTACGTCTGGGCTTTGACTAGGCCAGGGCTTTGACTATGTCTGGGCTTTGACTATGTCTGGGCTTTGACTATGTCTGGCTTTAACTATGTCTGGGCTTTGACTATGTCTGGCTTTAACTATGTCTGGGCTTTGACTAGGCCTGGGCTTTGGCTAGGCCTGGGCTTTGACTACATCTGGGCTTTAACATGTCTGGGCTTCGACTATGTCTGGGCTTTGACTAGGCCTGGACTTTGACTATGTCTGGGCTTTGACTAGGCCTGGGCTTTGGCTAGGCCTGGGCTTTGACTACGTCTGGGCTTTAACATGTCTGGGCTTCGACTATGTCTGGGCTTCGACTATGTCTGGGCTTTGACTATGTCTGGGCTTTGACTAGGCCAGGACTTTGACTATGTCTGGCTTTAACTATGTCTGGGTTTTGACTAGGCCTGGGCTTGGACTATGTCTGGGCTTTGACTATGTCTAGGTTTTAACATGTCTGGGCTTCGACTATATCTGGGCTTTAACATGTCTGGGCTTCGACTGTGTCTGGGCTTTGACTATGTCTGGCTTTAACTATGTCTGGGCTTTGACTATGTCTGGCTTTAACTATGTCTGGGCTTTGGCTAAGCCTGGGCTTTGACTATGTCTGGGCTTTGACTATGTCTGGCTTTAACTCTGTCTGGGCTTTGACTATGTCTGGGCTTTGACTATGTCTGGCTTTAACTATGTCTGGGCTTTGACTATGTCTGGGCTTTAACTATGTCTGGGCTTTGACTATGTCTGGGCTTTGACTATGTCTGGGCTTCGACTATGTCTGGGCTTTGACTATGTCTGGGCTTTGAATAGGCCTGGGCTTTGACTATGTCTGGGCTTTGACTAGGTCTGGGGTTTGGCTGGGCCTGGGCTTTATCTATGTCTGGGCTTTAACTATGTCTGGGCTTTGACTAGGCCTGGGCTTTGACTAGGTCTGGGCTTTGACTATGTCTGGGCTTTGACTATGTCTGGGGTTTGGCTGGGCCTGGGCTTTATCTATGTCTGGGCTTGAACTATGTCTGGGCTTTGGCTAGGCCTGGGCTTTGACCATGTCTGGGCTTTGACTATGTCTGGCTTTAACTATGTCTGGGCTTTGACTAGACCTGGGCTTTGGCTAGGCCTGGGCTTTTACTACGTCTGGGCTTTAACATGTCTGGGCTTTGACTATGTCTGGGCTTTGACTAGGCCTGGACTTCGACTATGTCTGGGCTTTGACTACGTCTGGTCTTTGACTAGGCCTGGACTTCGACTATGTCTGGGCTTTGACTACGTCTGGGCTTTGACTATGTCTGGCTTTAACTATGTCTGGGCTGTAACTATGTCTGGCTTTAACTATGTCGGGGCTTTGACTAGACCTGGGCTTTGGCTAGGCCTGGGCTTTGACTACGTCTGGGCTTTAACATGTCTGGGCTTTGACTATGTCTGGGCTTTGACTAGGCCTGGACTTCGACTATGTCTGGGCTTTGACTACGTCTGGGCTTTGACTAGGCCAGGGCTTTGACTATGTCTGGGCTTTGACTAGGTCTGGGGTTTGGCTGGGCCTGGGCTTTGTCTATGTCTGGGCTTTAACATGTCTGGGCTTCGACTATGTCTGGGCTTTGACTACGTCTGGGCTTTGACTAGGCCAGGGCTTTGACTATGTCTGGCTTTAACTATGTCTGGGTGTTGACTAGGCCTGTGCTTGGACTATGTCTGGGCTTTGACTATGTCTAGGTTTTAACATGTCTGGGCTTCGACTATGTCTGGGCTTTGACTAGGCCTGGGCTTTGACTATGTCTGGGCTTCGACTATGTCTGGGCTTTGACTATGTCTGGGCTTTGACTAGGTCTGGGGTTTGGCTGGGCCTGGGCTTTATCTATGTCTGGGCTTTAACTATGTCTGGGCTTTGACTAGGCCTGGGCTTTGACTATGTCTGGGCTTCGACTATGTCTGGGCTTTGACTATGTCTGGGCTTTGAATAGGCCTGGGCTTTGACTATGTCTGGGCTTTGTCTAGGCCTGGGCTTTGGCTAAGCCTGGGCTTTGACTATGTCTGGGCTTTAACATGTCTGGGCTTCGACTATGTCTGGGCTTTGACTATGTCTGGGCTTTGACTATGTCTGGCTTTAACTATGTCTGGGCTTTGACTATGTCTGGCTTTAACTATGTTGGGGCTTTGGTTAGGCCTGGGCGTTGACTATGTCTGGGCTTTGACTATGTCTGGCTTTAACTATGTCTGGGCTTTGACTATGTCTGGGCTTTGACTATGTCTGGGCTTTGACTATGTCTGGCTTTAACTATGTCTGGGCTTTGACTATGTCTGGGCTTTAACTATGTCTGGGCTTTGACTATGTCTGGGCTTTGACTAGGCCTGGGCTTTGACTATGTCTGGCTTTAACTATGTCTGGGCTTTGGCTAGGCCTGGGCTTTGACTATGTCTGGGCTTTGACTATGTCTGGCTTTAACTATGTCTGGGCTTTGACTATGTCTGGCTTTAACTATGTCTGGGCTTTCAATTCAATTCAATTCAGTTTATTTATATAGCGCCAAATTCACAACACATGTCATCTCAAGGCACTTTACAGTTCAACCAGATCATACAGTCAAATTGATACAAAGTTTTCTATCTAAGGAAAACCAGTTGATTGCATTGACTCATTGACTCAAATACCATCCCTCACACTAAGCATGCTTGCAGCGACAGTGGAGAGGAAAAACTCCCTTTTAACAGGAAGAAACCTGCAGCAGAACCAGGCTCAGTGTGAGCGGCCATCTGCCGAGGCCGACTGGGGTTCAAGGAGACAGAAGCAGAGATACAAAAAGCAGCTGTAAAAGGCGGCCCCCGTCCAGGAAACACACAGCCAGGCAGACGAGCTCCAAGGCAGCTCCCATGCCAGAGGATGAAGAGAGCACATCCACCCAGCCACGGCCAGAGAAACAGGACCACACTGGAAAACAGGCCAATCTCCAAAATCTACAAACAAGGGTGTTGATGGAAGCAGCACAGCTGATGTTTCTTTCCTGGATGACGTCACAGCCAAACAGGAACAGACGAGGCAAAGCTACTCTGAGGAAAAGCAGAGAGAGCAGAACGTTAGAGATTGAACTAACAGATTCTGCAGAATAGGAGAACAGAGAGAGAATGAAGCAGAAAGATGAAATGGGGGTCCCTATGTCCTCCAAAAGTCTAAGCCTATAGCAGCAGAACTATAGAGATAGATCAGGATAACCTGAGCCACCCTAACTATAAGCTTTATCAAAAAGGAAAGTTTTAAGCCTAGTCTTAAAAGTAGACAGAGTGTCTGCCTCACGGACTAAAACTGGTAGTTGGTTCCACAGGAGAGGAGCCTGATAACTAAAAGATCTGCCTCCCATTCTACTTTTAGAAATTCTAGGAACCACTAGTAAACCTGCAGATTGAGAGCGAAGTGCTCTGTTAGGAACATAAGGAACAATCAGATCTCTGATATAAGATGGAGCTTGGCCATTTAAGGCTTTATATGTGAGAAGGAGGATTTTAAATTCTATTCTTGATTTAACAGGAAGCCAATGAAGAGAAGCCAGGATAGGAGAGATATGATCTCTCTTTTTCATTTTCATCAGAACTCTGGCTGCAGCATTTTGGATCAGCTGAAGGCTTTTAACTACAGTTTGTGGACTTCCTGATAGTAAAGAATTACAATAGTCCAGCCTTGAAGTAACAAATGCATGGACTAGTTTCTCAGCATCACCCCTGGACAGGAGATTTCTAATTTTTGCAATATTCCTCAGATGAAAGAAGGAAATTCTAGAAACCTCTTTGATCTGGGATTTAAATGACAGGTCCTGTTCAAAAATAACACCAAGATTTTTTACTTTATTATCTGAAATCAGTTTAATCCCATCCAAATGAAGTGACTGGCTAATCAGCTTCTTTTTCAGAGACTCTGGTCCAAAGACTATAACTTCTGTTTTGTCTGCATTCAGAAGCAGAAAGTTAAGAGTCATCCAGGTTTTGATGTCTTCAAGACATGCCTGTAATCTATGTAATGGGTTAGCTTCATCTGGATTTATAGACAGATATAGCTGGGTATCATCAGCATAACAGTGGAAATTAATCCCATGCTGTCTAATAACTCTACCAATTGGGAGCATGTATAAAGTAAAGAGAATTGGTCCTAGCACTGATCCCTGTGGTACTCCACAGGTAACCTTTGAGCGTGTTGAAGATCTATCATTAACATAAACAAACTGAATTCGATCAGATGCATAAGATTTAAACCAGTCTAGTGCTGTTCCTTTAATTCCAACAAAATATTCAAGTCTTTCTAAAAGAATATTATGGTCAACTGTATCAAATGCAGCACTAAGATCCAACAGGACGAGCACAGATACGAGTCCATTATCTGAGGCCATGAGAATATCATTAGTGACTTTCACCAGAGCTGTTTCAGTGCTATGATGAGCTCTAAAGCCAGACTGAAACTCTTCAAAAAGTTCATTATGGTGTAAGTGGTCGCAAACTTGTTTGGCAACTACTTTCTCAAGAATTTTGGATAAGAAAGGAAGATTGGATATAGGTCTATAATTAACCAAGTCATCTGGGTCAAGAGACGGTTTCTTAAGCAGAGGTTTAATTACAGCAACCTTAAAAGCTTTAGGTACATATCCCTGTAACAGAGATAGATTAATCACATCTAAAATGGAGGAGGAGATCAAAGGGAATACCTCCTTAAATAACCTGGTTGGAACTGGATCTAACATACAAGTTGAAGGCTTAGATGAAGACAATAATTTTGCTAATTCAGAAAGTTCAACTGGATCAAAGCAGTCTAAACCCGGTTCAGATTCCATGACTACCTCAGGTACAATCGCGGATAGAGGAGTGCTTATGATCTTATTTTTAATAAGGTCAATCTTATTTATAAAGAATCCCATAAAATCATTGCTGCTAAGAGCAGGTGGAATGGACGGTTCAACAGAGCTATGGCTCTGGGTGAGTTTGGCAACTGTATTAAAAAGAAATCTAGGATTATTCTTATTCTCCTCTATTAATGAGGAGAAGTATGCTGCTCTTGCTTTACAAAGGGTCCTCTTATACAGCAGTAAACCATTTTTCCAGACTAGGAAGGACTCCCGCAGGCCTGTGGAGCGATATTTTCTCTCCAGTTTCCTAGCATTTTGCTTCAAAGTACGCAGCTCTGCATTAAACCAAGGAGCAAGCTTTCTATTTTCAACGGTTTTCATTTTCAAGGGAGCTGCGTTGTCTAAGGCAGTACGCAGAGAACTAGCAACCCCATCAACAAAATCATCAACCTGTGAAGGGGAATAAGCTATGCTTTTGCACTCTGCAGCACTGCTCAGCGACACAGAGGAGAGAGAAAGTGAAGCAGATTCTTTAAAATTTATAACTGCACCATCTGATAAAGATCTACTAAAATTTGACTAGGCCTGGGCTTTGGATATGCCTGGGCTTTGACTACGTCTGGGCTTTAACATGTCTGGGCTTCGACTATGTCTGGGCTTTGACTAGGCCTGGACTTTGACTATGTCTGGGCTTTTACTAGGCCTGGGCTTTGGCTAGGCCTGGGCTTTGACTACGTCTGGGCTTTAACATGTCTGGGCTTCGACTATGTCTGGGCTTTGACTAGGCCTGGACTTTGACTATGTCTGGGCTTTGACTAGGTCTGGGCTTTGACTATGTCTTTGCTTTGACTAGGTCTGGGGTTTGGCTGGGCCTGGGCTTTATCTATGTCTGGGCTTTAACATGTCCTGGGCTTTGACTATGTCTGGGCTTTGACTAGGCCAGGGCTTTGACTATGTCTGGCTTTAAATATGTCTGGGTTTTGACTAGGCCTGGGCTTGGACTATGTCTGGGCTTTGACTATGTCTAGGTTTTAACATGTCTGGGCTTCGACTATGTCTGGGCTTTAACATGTCTGGGCTTCGACTATGTCTGGGCTTTGACTATGTCTGGCTTTAACTATGTCTGGGCTTTGACTATGTCTGGGCTTTGACTATGTCTGGCTTTAACTCTGTCTGGGCTTTGACTATGTCTGGGCTTTGACTATGTCTGGCTTTAACTATGTCTGGGCTTTGACTATGTCTGGGCTTTAACTATGTCTGGGCTTTGACTATGTCTGGGCTTTGACTATGTCTGGGCTTTGACTAGGCCAGGGCTTTGACTATATCTGGGCTTTGACTAGGTCTGGGGTTTGGCTGGGCCTGGCCTTTGACTATGTCTGGGCTTTGACTATGTCTGGCTTTAACTCTGTCTGGGCTTTGACTATGTCTGGGCTTTGACTATGTCTGGCTTTAACTATGTCTGGGCTTTGACTATGTCTGGGCTTTAACTATGTCTGGACTTTGACTATGTCTGGGCTTTGACTATGTCTGGGCTTTGACTATGTCTGGGCTTTGACTATGTCTGGGCTTTGAATAGGCCTGGGCTTTGACTATGTCTGGGCTTTGTCTAGGCCTGGGCTTTGGCTAAGCCTGGGCTTTAACATGTCTGGGCTTTGACTATGTCTGGGCTTTGACTATGTCTGGCTTTAACTATGTCTGGGCTTTGACTATGTCTGGCTTTAACTATGTCTGGGCTTTGGTTAGGCCTGGGCGTTGACTATGTCTGGGCTTTGACTATGTCTGGCTTTAACTATGTCTGGGCTTTGACTATGTCTGGGCTTTGACTATGTCTGGGCTTTGACTATGTCTGGCTTTAACTATGTCTGGGCTTTGACTATGTCTGGGCTTTAACTATGTCTGGGCTTTGACTATGTCTGGGCTTTGACTATGTCTGGGCTTTGACTAGGCCTGGGCTTTGACTATGTCTGGCTTTAACTATGTCTGGGCTTTGGCTAGGCCTGGGCTTTGACTATGTCTGGGCTTTGACTATGTCTGGGCTTTGACTATGTCTGGCTTTAACTATGTCTGGGCTTTGACTAGGCCTGGGCTTTGGCTAGGCCTGGGCTTTGACTACGTCTGGGCTTTAACATGTCTGGGCTTCGACTATGTCTGGGCTTTGACTAGGCCTGGACTTTGACTATGTCTGGGCTTTTACTAGGCCTGGGCTTTGGCTAGGCCTGGGCTTTGACTACGTCTGGGCTTTAACATGTCTGGGCTTCGACTATGTCTGGGCTTTGACTAGGCCTGGTCTTTGACTATGTCTGGGCTTTGACTAGGTCTGGGCTTTGACTATGTCTTTGCTTTGACTAGGTCTGGGGTTTGTTTGGGCCTGGGCTTTATCTATGTCTGGGCTTTAACATGTCTGGGCTTCGACTATGTCTGGGCTTTGACTATGTCTGGGCTTTGACTAGGCCAGGGCTTTGACTATGTCTGGCTTTAACTATGTCTGGGTTTTGACTAGGCCTGGGCTTGGACTATGTCTGGGCTTTGACTATGTCTAGGTTTTAACATGTCTGGGCTTCGACTATGTCTGGGCTTTAACATGTCTGGGCTTCGACTATGTCTGGGCTTTGACTATGTCTGGCTTTAACTATGTCTGGGCTTTGACTATGTCTCGGCTTTGACTATGTCTGGCTTTAACTCTGTCTGGGCTTTGACTATGTCTGGGCTTTGACTATGTCTGGCTTTAACTATGTCTGGGCTTTGACTATGTCTGGGCTTTAACTATGTCTGGGCTTTGACTATGTCTGGGCTTTGACTATGTCTGGGCTTTGACTAGGCCAGGGCTTTGACTATATCTGGGCTTTGACTAGGTCTGGGGTTTGGCTGGGCCTGGGCTTTGACTATGTCTGGGCTTTGACTATGTCTGGCTTTAACTCTGTCTGGGCTTTGACTATGTCTGGGCTTTGACTATGTCTGGCTTTCACTATGTCTGGGCTTTGACTATGTCTGGGCTTTAACTATGTCTGGGCTTTGACTATGTCTGGGCTTTGACTATGTCTGGGCTTTGACTAGGCCAGGGCTTTGACTATATCTGGGCTTTGACTAGGTCTGGGGTTTGGCTGGGCCTGGGCTTTATCTATGTCTGGGCTTTAACATGTCTGGGCTTTGACTATGTCTGGCTTTAACTCTGTCTGGGCTTTGACTATGTCTGGGCTTTGACTATGTCTGGCTTTAACTATGTCTGGGCTTTGACTATGCCGATGCTTTAACTATGTCTGGGCTTTGACTATGTCTGGGCTTTGACTAGGCCAGGGCTTTGACTATATCTGGGCTTTGACTACGTCTGGGTTTTGACTAGGCCTGGGCTTGGACTATGTCTGGGCTTTGACTATGTCTGGGCTTTAACTATGTCTGGGCTTAGACTATGTCTGGGCTTTGACTATGTCTGGGCTTTGACTAGGCCTGGGCTTTGACTATGTCTGGCTTTAACTATGTCTGGGCTTTGGCTAGGCCTGGGCTTTGACTATGTCTGGGCTTTGACTATGTCTGGCTTTAACTATGTCTGGGCTTTGACTATGTCTGGCTTTAACTATGTCTGGGCTTTGTCTATGTCTGGCGTTAACTATGTCTGGGCTTTGACTATGTCTGGCTTTAACTATGTCTGGGCTTTGGCTAGGCCTGGACTTTGACTATGTCTGGGCTTTGACTATGTCTGGCTTTAACTATGTCTGGGCTTTGGCTAGGCCTGGACTTTGACTATGTCTGGGCTTTGACTATGTCTGGCTTTAACTATGTCTTGGCTTTGACTATGTCTGGCTTTAACTATGTCTGGGCTTTGTCTATGTCTGGCTTTAACTATGTCTGGGCTTTGACTATGTCTGGCTTTAACTATGTCTGGGCTTTGGCTAGGCCTGGACTTTGACTATGTCTGGGCTTTGACTATGTCTGGCTTTAACTATGTTTGGGCTTTGGCTAGGCCTGGACTTTGACTATGTCTGGGCTTTGACTAGGCCTGGGCTTTGACTATGTCTGGGCTTTGACTAGGCCGTTAGCAGCACTATGATGGGTTCATAGTTGTGCTAATTGGGAGTTCATGTCAGCTGCAGACTGTAAAATCAGACCAAACCATCAGCCCTCCACCACCGTGCTTTTCCTCTGCTATCAGAGCTGGCAGCTCTGCTTGGTTTTCTTTGTGGTGTCGTGGATTATGGCCAAATGTCTCTACTTTGGTCTGATCTAAGGAGCCTTCCAAACAAGTCAGACTTGTTCTCATCATCTGAGGTCGACCATTACGACCTTTGACCCCTCCCACTGAAGGTGTAGATGCGGGGATGGAGCTCCTAGACGTTACTCCAGGCTCCTTCAATGAACTCTGAGCAATAATAATGGAAAGTTCGTCCACATCCTGGATCAGCAGCATCAGGCGATTGTTTCCCTCCTTATTGGACCAAAATCAGGATGTCTCCAATTTCCTTCACATGAGTTTCATATCATCATGGTGGCCTTACCTCACACGGCTGCTCACACTTGGCCCCCTGCCATCCAGCTGAGCAGGAACAGGATCCATCCGCCGGGTCGCATGTGGCCCCATTGGAGCAGCGGCAGGTGGAGTTGCATCCGGGGCCCCAGGTGCCCTGAGCACAAGGGGCCGAGCAGTCAGGCCCCCGCCAGCCTGCAGTCACCACAGAGAAGGTCATGTGACCTCCTGATGAACATGATGATGATGATGTTGTGGCGGCATTTTTCACCCTCTTTGCAGAAGCAGGATCCATCCAGCGGGGAGCAGTCAATGAAGTTCTCACAGGAACACTTCAGGGAGCAGTTCTTCCCATAGGTGGCGCCCTTACAGGGACTCTCACAGTGTACACCCTGCAGGAAGAGGTGAATGAGTGAATGAATGGATGGATGAATGAGGGGATGAAGAGATGGGTGAATGAGTGGATGAAAGGATGGGTGAATGAATGGATGAACAGATGGGTGAATGAGGGGATGAACAGATGGGTGAATGAGTGGATGAATGGATGGATGAATGGGGGATGAACAGATGGGTGAATGAGGGGATGAACAGATGGGTGAATGAGTGAATGACTGGATGGATGAATCGGGGGATGAACAGATGGGTGACTGAGGGGATGAACAGATGGGTGAATGAGTGAATGAATGGATGGATGAATCGGGGGATGAACAGATGGGTGAATGAGTGGATGAACAGGAGGTTGAATGAGTGAATGGATGGATAGGAAAATGAAAGGAAGGGTGGATGGATGATTGAGTGGGTGAAAAGATGAACGATAGATGGGTGAATGTGTGAATTAATGGATTATGAATGACTGAATTGACAAATATGTGAATGTATGAATGGGTGGATGGGTGAATGAATGGATGCGTGAATAAGTGGATAACCAGATGGGTGAATGAGTGAAATAATGTATAGGTGAACGAGTGACTGATTGGATGGCTGAATGAATGGATAGGTGAATGTAGGGATGGGTGGTTGAATGATTGAGTGGATGAACAGATGGATGATTGATGATAGATATGTGAATGAGTGAATTAATGGATTGGTGAAAGAATAAAAAAATGGATATAAGAATGACTGAAATTATGGATAGGTGAATGAGTGATGATAGATGGGTTAATGAGTGAATGGATAGATAAGTGAATTACTAAATGAACAGATGAATCACTGAATGAAAGGATTAGCGAATGTATGAATAAACAGGTAGGTGAATGAGTGAATTAATGGATGGGTGAATGAGTGAATTAATGGATGGATGAAATACTAAATTAATGTATGGGTAAATTAGTTAATGAATGGATGGGTGAATGATGTATGACTGAATGAAAAGATGGGTGAAAGATTGAATGAATAGGTGAATGAGTGATGATAGATGGGCCAGTGAATGATTATGAACGTATATATTAATGAGTGAATGAATGAATTGGTGAATGAAAGAGGGAATGAATAGATGGGTGAATGAGTGAATGGATAGGTGAAAGACTGAATGAAGGTTAACTAACGGGTATGTGAATGAGTGAATGAAAAAAATGAATGAACAGGTGAATCAAAGAGTGGACAAAGAAATGGGTAGATGAGTGAATGGATAGATGAATGAGTGGGAGATTAATGAGTTAATGAATGAATTGATGGATAATAAGTGAACTAATGGCTGAATTAATAGGGGGTTTAATGAGTGAATGAACAGATGAATATGTTAAAAAATGGATGGATTAATGACTAAATAAATTGATTGGTGAATGAGTGAACAATTGTGTGGACAGATTAATGAAAGGACAGATGCATTCATGGATGCGTGAATGAGTGAATGAATGAGTGAAAGAGGGAATTAATGAGCAGATGAATGAGTGATGGATAGATGAGTGAATGAGCTAAGGAACCAATGGGTGAATGGATAGATGAATCAGTGATTGAATTAATGGATGGGTGAATAAATAGATGCATGACTGAGAGAATGAATGAGTAGAGGTCAGCTTCAGGAAGCTCCTCATTGGAAGAATCACCATGAAGCCGGGGGGACACTGGCATCGTCCCGTGGCGCCGTCACACATTCCCCCGTTCACACATAGACATGGCTCCACGCAGCCGGGACCGTAGAACCCACGAGGACACGTCTCGTTACAGAACAGCCCCGCCCAGCCCGGCTGGCATGTGCACTCTCCTTTCATGGGGTGGCAGCTGCAAAGAGGCAATAGACGGGTCAGTTGACTGAACGACCCAAAAGGTTCTGGATGGGTTCTGTCCTTTAGGGCACATGTCCTATAACCAGGAGAAACTCATATTAGATGCTACTTGAATGAGAAGCTTGATCTACATTCTTAAGTGTATTAAAATCAGGACAGCTAGAGGCTGGTCCGGCATTATTGAAAATCTCAATTATTTCAGTGATCCTGAAGGAAAAGTCAGTAAATGCCCAAAGGAATGAGAACCTCTTATCTGCATTTTCAGAATCCCAAAAGGACCTGCTGATTTACTTTAGCATTTAATATCTCAGCATCATAAAAACTCATCTATGCTTTCTCCAAAAAACCCAAACTGTACTTGGTGCCATGTTTTAGACAGAAAAGTGTCTCAGAAATGCTCAGAGGCTCACCTCAGAGTGTGCTTCTCCTCACAGAGACACTTCTGCTCACAGTGAACCCCATAGTTCCCCGGCGGACACATCAGGTTCCTGCACTGAGGCCCCCTGAACCCCGGCTCACACAGGCAGCTGCCGTCGATGTTGAAGCACCGTGCACCGTTGGCACAGTCACACACACCTTTGCAGTCCTGGCCATAGGTTCCTGCAGCGCACTCCTCCTGACACCTGAAAGATCAGCAGGCAGGTTGAGCAGCAGAAGTCAGCAAGGAGCACAGAGTCTCTGATGTGTGAGGAAGAGGAAACTTTGACATGGCTGCTGTAGCAGATCAGGTCAGAGAACGGGACAGAGCTGAAGGAGAATGTATCAAAAAGTCCTGTTTGTTCAAGAGGTCTTGAGTCACATTTCTCCAGGTTTTTAAAGTCGTTTTCCAAACCCTGCAGGCACTGCTTTGAAATTGTTGGTGTGAAACATTACTACCGTAAATCCTCTAATATAGGATGGGGCCTTTATTTCACTCAGGTACATCTTGGTCCAGGCCATTATTGGAAGGAGGCCAGAATTAGAGGCAGGCCTCTATTTCTATTTGATTAAAACAGGCGACCAGTGGAACGAATAAAAACCAGATTGTGTCTCTTTGAACCTATAAAATACCAGGTTCATTTATTGAAAAAGTACAGTTACCATAACGGTATATAGAACATTATTCAGACATCTTCCAGCAGCTGCTATTTTTCTGCACGGCAATACGAAAAAAAAAAAGACAGAATGGAATCTTGGCAAAACTAACTTGCGAAATAAAGTTTAAAAAAAAAATTTATGGAAACTGTTCTGCCATCACCGGAAAATTTATTTGAGGCAGGCTAAGTGGAAGTAGGCTACCAGTATCGTATATTTCAAGGAAAATTAAGAACAACGAAGGCCAAGGAAATTCTGTCATTATAATGCTGCCTGGTTACCAGACCTACCGGTGATCACATGTGGTTTTCAGATCAGAACGATCATGTAAGGCCACTACGATCTCTGTGTAAGGATGGGACTTCCCATGCTAACGGCTTATATTCGTTAGCAAACATTGCCCCCCTGTGGTACTCGTGTGTTACTATCAGAAGTTGTTGAGGACTGCCCAGGAACATCGTTGGTTCTAATTATATCCCCGGCCTGTATACCAGTCCAGCCATTATTTACCTCCGCCCACAGTGAGACCGGCCATTGTTAGAGTCCCGGCCGCTAATGGAATACAGGCCAATATTAGAGGATTTACGGTATTAGTTCAACACAAAACAAATAATATGAATTTGACACCAAAGTGCTAAATGACATATTTAATAGAGCAAATATATAACTTGTGATAAACGTCTCGGCTTCGACCGATTATAACCTGGAAACCATGGAATAATTATTATGAATAAATTGATTATTTATCTGACAAATTAAAGAAAAAGAAATAAAACATTGGAGTTTTCATATCCAACATGGCTGCGCATGTAGGCAGCAGCATGAAACACTTCTCAACAGCTCCACAAAATACGGCACTTAGAACTCTACAAATTAGGCATTGTCCTGCATCTACGACCACCAGCACCTGCTGGGGCTTCAGTCATAAAATGTTGTTTCTGGACTCTCTGGACTATTTGAAAAGCTGCGGGGGTGCTTCGAACAGATGAGAACAATGCAGTGGGCCCAGGGAGCAGGCCACGACAGGGTGAGGAATGAAGAAAGCGGAGTGCAAGATGACGACAGAGGGGCTGCAGAGGCGGGCTATTGGCGAAACCAAGGAGGAATCACCACAAACCACTGATCCTATCAATCCTGCTCTCCAATGTCCGCTCTGACTGGAACTGCAGTAACCTATGACAACCAGATAACTTCCAAGGACCAGCCAAGGACCCGCCAAGGGCCAGCCAGGGCACAGCCAAGGAACTTCCAAGGACCAGCCAAGGACCCGCCAAGGGCCAGCCAGGGCACAGCCAAGGAACTTCCAAGGACCAGACGTGGACCAGCCAAGGACCAGAGAACTATAGAGATAGCTCAGCATTGAAGCAGGAACGAGATGGGTTGGTGTGTCGGTGTCACCACTCCCCTCCCCCCATCCGGATTTTAGGTTCACTTATTGAGTCATCCGATAATCCTGGGACTGACCACCGGTGCCGCCGAGTCTTTGGTCCTGGGATTATTGGATGGATGTGAGTCTGAGTATGTGTGAATGTGTCCGCGTTTTTTTTGTTTGTTTTGGTTTTTTGTTTTTTCTGTGTGGTTTGAGTGGGGGCACTAGGGTGGGAAGGCGTGATTGAGACAGTCAGTTTTTTTTTCTTTTCTCTCTCCCAGGTTGGGGTCTGAACTGCTCCCTCTCCCAAGCACATCTCAAGTCTCTGCCAAGTGCGGCGGCCATTCCCCCCATCCTGCACTGGTGGAGCTCGGGGTTAGGGGGTGTATACCCGGGTGGCCGCTGGCTCATTCCTTGCGGCCTCTCTGCAGAGCCCGGCCGGCCAGGCCTGGCTGGGGCTCCTACCGGGGGATGGGGTGCCCCTGGGGCCTCTGATCCCTTGGGCCCCAGGGCCGGATTCACTGCGGGGTGGCTGGCTGCCAGTGGAGCCCGTGGACTCGTCCCCGCGGCTCCCGGGGGCGCCAGCATTGCGGTGGCTGGGGGACTTCCTTGAGGCCGTCTCTCCGCCTCCCTTGGTGGGGGTCGGATTTCCTGGGTTGGCCCCTCCTTGGTGCCTTCACTCTTGGGGTCCCTTTGGGCGTCTGGGGCTTTCAGTCTCCCAACGCTGGACTCAGTGCTCTGGAGGGGCACCTCTTCGGCTCTTCAAAACCACTATTGAGCATTTTTTCTTTGGATAAACTTTACATGCACAAGTGCACTCTGACAAACAACTACAGGTGCTTGGTTCCTGGTACTCAGAGATTCACTTCCATACAGAAAGCCCACATTCGGGAGTCTCACGGGATCACCGAGCAAGATGGTCGCATAGGAGGAGCGCTCCCATACACCCACCACATTTACCCTTAAATTCGCTACTTATGTAAGTTTCATCGTTGTACAGTTTTGGCTAAAGTAACTTTGACCACTTATAGTCCATTTAAATTCAGCGTCTGGTGTATAATGGCGACGAGAACAGCTAAACAAAATCCCACTACACCAGCGGCTAATAAGCTAGCTGGAGCTAGCAAGGGAGACGGTGAAAGTGTACTAGCTTCCATGCAGCAGTCACTCGAGAAAGCTATAGCTTCTGACGACCCTTCAAGCTGAAATTTCTGATATAAAAGAAAGCAACATCGGACTTCGCACAGATATGGACAGTGTTATGCAGCGACTTAATGAAGCAGAGAGTCGCATCTTTCCACTGGAGGACGAGAATGTTCAGCTACGGCAAGAAGCAAGTAAGAGCACTAAAAACTGTGAGGAGTTGCGTTATGCTGTGGAGGATGCAGCAAATCGAGATAGGCGCCAAAATCTACGACTTATTGGGTTGAAAGAAAAACTGGAAGGTCACAAGCCATCTGAATGTGTGAGAACCATTATCTCCGAGGCTCTGGGGATTGAATTGAACAGATCCCAGCTGCAGCGAGTACACCGCGCCCCGGCTGTTAGATCAGGAGACGCCGACGACGATCTCCCACCAAGACCAATTATCATCCGCTTTTTAAGTTACTTGGAAAGGGAGAGAGTGCTGATGGCCGCAAAACAGAAATACAAAAACAAGGAGGGCGTGATCTGGAAAGGCTGTCACCTGTCATTATTCCCTGATATGACAAGAGAGACGGCGGCAAAGAGGAGAAAGTTTAAGGATGTTAAAAATCGGCTACACGCATTGGACGTGCGAATTACATTGGCTTTTCCAGCGGAGCTGCGCTTCACTTGGCAAGGGAAGAGAATGAATTTCACGGATGACAAAAAGGCAATGGATTTTCTTGACAGCAATGCGGGAAAGCAGAGTGCAGAGGAGGGGTCTACTGCTCGTGAGTCAGTAGATGAATAACTTTGGAGCTCCCACAACAACACCTTAAGGACAGTTTTCTATGTTTTATGCTCGCGCCTCTGGGCGTTTCAAAGCATATGAACGGTCAAGCGTAAGTAGTTCCATATAGTGGGACGACTGAAATGCTCAGTCCTAATATATGTCATTGTATCGGTTTGTTAATGTGGTTTCAGCAGGCTTTACACAAATGACCAGCGATTAGGTCAGGATCATAGGGATAATTAGAGTTAAAATGATGTTATGAATGAAGGTACTGGAGGGTAATGGGAGGGGAGGGGATTACTGGTGACCATCTCAACGTGCCTCATGGGCCTGTTTTGTGGGGGGTATCTCAAGATAGATAGAGGGGAAGGAAAGGGGGGGTTCGGGGTTTATATTTTATGTTCCCTGTTCTGGAGGGTTTTTGAAGAATGTTTGGTTTGTTTGTTTGTTTGGATCAGCAGTTGGGCAGCACTCCTTTTTTACTTTTTTTTCTTCTTTTTTTCTCCCTTCATGTTTTGGCTTATATTACTTATTATCACATATGCAGCATGCACATACCCTAACACAGTCTACTGTGGCAAGCTTATTTGTTGAACAAGATTATTAATGAGTAACTGTGTTAAGATAATATCTTGGAATGTGAATGGTTTACATAACCCAATAAAAAGGAAAAAATGTTTATCATACCTGAAGTCACAACAAGCTCAAATAGCCTTTATCCAGGAGACGCATCTGATTGAGTCAGAGGCGGTTAAACTGAAGAGAGATTGTGTTGGCCAAATATTCCATAGCTCATATAGTAGTAAAAAACACGGAGTTGCCATCTTAATACATAAAAATCTAAATTTCAGCGTTATTAAGCAACAAAAGGATGATGAGGGGAGGATTATATACGTACAAGCTAAAATAAATGGAGCACAAGTTATTTTATGCAATATATATGCCCCCAATGAAGAAAATCCAGGTTTCTTTCATAAAATTAATAAGTTAGTGGGTAATGATGGGGGTTGTCCTATGATAATAGGTGGGGATTTCAACCAAGTTTTGGATGGGGCTCTGGACAAAACTACCTTCTCTAATATTATCCCAAAAGATAGAATGGCTATTGGTCTTCTGATGGAGGATATGGGTCTGATAGAAATACGGAGGCTTGTTAACCCCAGGAATAAAGAATATACATTTTATTCCCATAAACATAAATCACAGTCCAGGATAGATTATTTTTTAATTAGTAAAGAACTTGTTAATAATGTCACAGACTGTTCAATAGGGCCGATAGCACTGACTGATCATGCAGCAGTGCATCTAGGAGTAATGATTGGAGTAGAAGGCAATAGAGGAGGGAGGTGGAGAATGAATGTTTCTGTGTTGCAGGATCCAGCATTTTGTACCCAGCTCGAAAAGGATATTAATACCTTTTTCTTGGAAAATATAGGTTCAACAGATAGAATAGGTACAGTGTGGGAAGCTTCTAAAGCTTATATGAGGGGGGGGCTTATAGCTCAGTTTAGTGCGAATAAAAGAGAACAGACAAGGAAACTGAAATACTTAGAAACCCAACTTAAAGATTTAGAGAAGGAACTGGCAGAGAAACATACTGATGTACTGCTAAAAGACATCTGTGACCTTAAATTTCAAATAAACGATATTTACAATAGAAAGGCAGAATATGCTCTATTCAGGCTTAAATCTACTTTCTACGAAAATGGGGACAAAGCAGGAAAGTTGTTAGCCAGGCAGCTACGTCAAAAAGAAGCGAGCTATGCTATATCAGCTGTTAAAAACAAGAAAGGGGAACTGAAAACTAATACAAGCGATATTAATAATGTTTTTGAAAATTTCTACAGCCAGCTATACACATCAGAGATAGACCCTGAATTGAAGAAATATGATGCCTTATTCTCTAGGATCAACCTACCACAAATGTCGAACGATGAAAAGGAATTACTGGACTGTCCTATATCAGCGGAGGAAGTTAAAAATGCCATTAAATCAATGAGGGCGGGAAAATCACCTGGTCTGGATGGCGTTCCCTCAGAGTATTATAAGAGATTTGTTGGTATTCTTGCTCCTATTTTGACAGAGGTTTATAAAGAGTCTTTTTCAGTGGGAAAATTGCCAAATACATTTAACGAAGCATTAATCTCCTTAATTGTTAAAAAAGATAAAGAGCCTGAGGATCCGGCCAGCTATAGACCAATTAGTCTTATTAATGTGGATTGCAAAATTTTGACAAAGGTATTGGCAACGAGACTGGAGAATCTTTTGCCACATCTAATACACTCTGATCAGGTAGGCTTTATTAAAGGGAGAGCATCTTCCGATAATGTTAGACGTCTATGCACCTGATGCAACTCAATTGTAACAATAGTAATGCAATAGCTGCTATATCATTAGATGCGCGTAAGGCCTTTGATATGGTGGAATGGGGTTTTTTACACCACACCCTTAGAAAATTTGGATTTGGAGAAGGATTTATCAATTGGGTTAAGATAATATATTCGGATCCAAGAGCTGCGGTGATAACAAATGGAGTAATGTCACCGTTCTTTAAATTATCGCGAGGAACTAAGCAAGGAGATCCCCTCAGCCCACTGCTCTTTACCATATTTTTGGGACCTTTGGCCTCTGCAATAAGGAGTGAGAAAAGTATTAAAGGGATTTTGCATGATGGAGAAGAGCATAAAATGTTCCTTTATGCAGATGACATTTTGTTACTTCTGGATGACCCTCTGTTGTCAGTCCCTAATGTTTTGTCCACAATAGAGTCTTTTTCAGAAATATCAGGCTATAAGATAAACTGGGAAAAATCTGAGTGTATGCCGATATCTAAAGGATGCAGCCAAACCATAATGACAACATTCCAGTTTAAGTGGGTTTTAAACTGGAATGAAGTATTTAGGTATTAGACTTAACCCAGATTTGGCTACTATAATTGACATGAATATATCCCCTCTTCTTAAGATGATTAAGCTGAATCTGGAAAAGTGGAGGATGATTAATCTAACATTATGGGTGAAAATTAATGTAATTAAAATGATGGTCTCCACTCAATTTAATTATATATCAATGATGATATATAATCTGATATGTACAGATTTCCAACACTATTTTCAAGCAATATAACAAGTTAATCACAGAGTTTTTGTGGAATGGGAAAAGACCAAGAATTAAGCTAAAAAAACTACTGGCCTCACGACATGTTGGTGGAATGGCGCTCCCAAATGTGGAATTATATAATATTGCCTTTGAGATTAATAAAATGGCAAGGCATTGGGGTAGTGGTGGGTCCCAGCCGGGTTGGGTCAAAATTGAAGAAGGACTTGTGTGCCCATTTGGTATGGTGGAATATATGTCACAGAACACACAGGCAGGGGAGGCAGATTTAATCTTGGCTCATTCACGATGGGCATGGGGAAAATAAAATGTTAGGGATTTCACAATATAAACAAAGCTACTCTTCTTTATGGAATAACCCCTCCATCAGCATTGGTAAAAAGGTATTTCTATTGCCAACATGGTTAGAGAAGGGCATACGTACTGTCCAAGATCTATATAGAGATCAAACGTTTATGTCTTTTGAGGAACTTAAACAACAATTTAGCTTAACAGACAAAGGGGATTTCTGGAGGTATCTGCAGTTGAGAAGTTCAGTAGAAACTGTTTTTGGTCTAAGACGAGAGAATAAAGATGAAAATCTGTTGCAGGAGTTTTTTAATGCTCCGCCTATTTCACACTTACACTCTGCCTCTGCTTTTTATAGCAAAATGTCAAAAACCCAAACAAAAATGTGTGAAAATCTAAGAACTATCTGGCAGAAAGACCTTGATACAGACATTGATGATGCTGTGTGGGAAAATATTATCTCAAACGTGGGAGGGGCTACAAGGGACGCAAGAAATAAACTTATTCACTACAAAATTGTACATAGGTATTATTTTACACCAAGTAAGTTATGTCGAATGGGTTTAATAAAGGATAACAAATGCTGGAAGTGTAATAAAGAGGTTGGCACATTTCTCCATGCATTATGGGAGTGTCCCTTGATAATGCCCTTTTGGAAAGCAGTCTTGAAAAAATTCGAGGACTGGCTTAGTCAACCTCTACCAGACTCTGCACAGTTTTGCCTTTTAGGAGACAAGTCATTGATGCCAGAGGGCATCCCAACAGCTGAAGGTAGACTAATGATGACAGGTTTTCTAGTAGCAGCCAGAATTATTCTTCGTAAATGGAAGAGCCCACATAGACCAGAAATCAAGGAATGGCTTCAACTTATGTCAGAGACAGCTGCTTATGAGGTCATGATTTCCAGGGTGCAGAAAGAGCCCAGTAAGGCTAGCCAAGCATGGGTATATTTTGACTACAATGTTGGTAAAAAGTCTTAGGGGATTTGGGGTGTGATGTATGCTGTGGGTATGAATATGTGCATTTTTATATCTATGAATAGGTAACTGATAGGTGCTGTCATGTTCTGTGTTGCTGCCGATGTTTATGTTTTTGTTGTTGCATGTCCTATGTTTGTAACTGTGTGATAAAAGAAAAATAAATAAAAACTTTAATGAGAAAAAAAGAAAGCCCACATTCTGATCTACAGGTAACACAGAGTACATGTCAGATTAAATAATACTACTTTAGCGATAGTATCTAGGTGTTCCTTTATTGTATGTCTCGTACCATTTCTGTTGGTTGTGCTGTTCTTTTTAAATCTCTTTGCAGGTGATAAAGTAGACTGACGATTTTTTTTTCATTATCTCCCTTTTATCTCCTCTTTCTTTCATCTTTTCTCCCTTTGTTCTGTTTCTCTAATCAGATCTCTGATATCAGATGGAGCTTGGCCATTTGGATTTCATCAGAACTCTGGCTGCAGCATTTTGGATCAGCTGAAGGCTTTTAACTACAGTTTGTGGACTTCCTGATAGTAAAGAATTACAATAGTCCAGCCTTGAAGTAACAAATGCATGGACTAGTTTCTCAGCATCAGCCCAGAAATCAGTTTAATCCCATCCAAATGAAGTTACTGACTAATCAGCTTCTTTTTCACAGACTCTGGTCCAAAGACTATAACCTCTGTTTTGTCTGCATTCAGAAGCAGAAAGTTAAGAGTCATCCAGGTTTTTATTTCTTCAGACATGCCTGTAATCTATGTAATGGGTTAGCTTCATCTGGATTATAGACAGATATAGCTGGGTATCATCAGCATAACAGTGGAAATCAGCTTAACCAGCATAACATCTTTTCTCTTTTCCAACATAAGCTGGACGAAATTCCTACCCAATCCTTTGTGACTGTAAGGGAGTCTGGCCACATGGAGACACCTAGATATAAACCTGTGAATCATCTGCGTATTGCAGCAAGAGTATTTTATAAAAGTGAACTTAATGGATTTTATAGAAATTAAATAAGAAAGGATCTGAGAAATTAGCCTTGAGGATTCCCTAATTTGATTTGGAAATCACAATGGCTGCCAAGAGTCATGTAGGACCATAAAAAATGTCACATGGTCTTCTCCAAACCCACCTGTCCCCGGTGAACCCTGCGTTGCATTGGCAGTGTCCAGTTAAAGGGTCACATTTACCGCCATTGTGGCAAACACACTCCTCTGTGCAGTTTGGTCCAAACTTCCCATCAGGACATGGTTCCGTGCAGACAGCACCCTGCCAAACACCAACTGTTATTAGAAACAAGCTAATGTTCCAGTCCAGACCAACAGAGAAGATCCGGGTGGAAGCCTGAGAACGTACCGTCCATCCAGACGGACAGGCGCAGACCCCTTTGCCCTTACAGTGGCCATCATTCTGGCAGGAGCACCGCGGCTGGCATCTCTTTCTGCACGTCTTCTCACAGCTGCAGGATGATGGAGATGAGGAGACGGTTAAGTGGCTGAGGACTAAAATCAAGGTTTCTGCCGAATTATCATAAATTTGATTATTAAACCACTGAGTCTGGATGTTGAGCTGCCAATTCTGAAGCTATTCCTAGATTTCTGTCACATCAAACAACAGCAGAGCATGTTTGTCTAAAGCTACAGTTTTTTACTCATGTTCTCATTACGACGTCCAGGAGGTAGAAAAAGACACATTTCAAACATTCCTATAACAGAGCTGCATCTTATCCGACCTGCTGCCAAGTTTCTGCTTTTTTCCACCCTGAAAAGAATAGTGCTGATATTTAAAGCTGGCAGGAAGCTAGCTTAAACTTAGAGCAATGTGCAGTGGAGTCATGTTCTCTTGTCTTCAGAGGGAGCTTAAAGCAGGGTGTAACAGATGACTCATGGAGCAGCATGGAGCAGATCATCGGGGGTCTTTTCCTTCTTCAAATTAAGCTGGGAAAACTCAAAACAGCCGCTCATAAAAGAAATGAAAACTGGCTGTACCTGCAGGGAAAATTGAGATAATGAAGTGTTCTGTAATGAAGTCTGGATAAAAAGTCTCCCAGAAGAACTTCTGCTCTAAAGTGGACATTTTCATTTTCATCTGAACATGGAAATGTTAAGGTCCTGATCCAGGTTCTGATTCAGGCTCTGATTCAGGTTCTGATTCAGGCTCTGATTCAGGTTCTGATTAAGGCTCTGATTCAGGTTTTGATTCAGGTTCTGAATAAGGTTCTGATTAAGGCTCTGATGATCCAGGTTCTGATTAAGGCTCTGATGATCCAGGTTCTGATTAAGGCTCGGATTTAGGCTCTGATCCAGGTTTTGATTAAGGCTCGGATTTAGGCTCTGATCCAGGTTCTGATTTGGGCTCGGATTTAGGCTCTGATTCAGGCTCTGATTCAGGCTATAATTCAGGTTCTGATTCAGGCTCTGATCCAGGTTTTGATTCAGGTTCTGATTAAGGCTCTTAGTCAGGTTCTGATTCAGGCTCTAATTCAAGTTCTGATTCAGGCTCTGATTCAGGCTATAATTCAGGTTCTGCTTCAGGTTCTGATTCAGGTTCTGGTTAAGGCTCTGGTTCAGGCTCTGATCCATACTCTGATTAAGGCTTTGATTCAGGTTCTGATTGAGGCTCTGATTCAGGTTCTGATTCAGGTTCTGGTTAAGGCTCTGATTCAGGCTCTGATCCAGACTCTGATTAAGGCTTTGATTCAGGTTCTGATTGAGGCTCTGATTCAGGTTCTGATTCAGGCTCTAATTCAGGTTCTGATTCAGGCTCTGATTCAGGTTCTGATTGAGGCTCTGATTCAGGTTCTGATTCAGGTTCTGATTCAGGTTCTGATTAAGGTTCTGATTGAGGCTCTGATTCAGGTTCTGATTCAGGTTCTGGTTAAGGCTCGTTATTAAGGCTCTTATCCAGGTTTTGATTCAGGCTCTGATTCAGGTCCTGATTCAGGCTCTGATTCAGGCTCTGATTTAGGTTCTGATTAAGGCTCTGATTCAGGTTCTGATTAAGGCTCTGATTCAGGCTCTGATTCAGGTCCTGATTCAGGCTCTGATTCAGGTTCTGATTAAGGCTCTGATTCAGGCTCTGATTCAGGTCCTGATTCAGGCTCTGATTCAGGTTCTGATTAAGGCTCTGATTCAGGCTCTGATTCAGGTCCTGATTCAGGCTCTTATTCAGGTTCTGATTAAGGCTCTGATTCAGGATCTGATTTAGGTTCTGATTGAGGCTCTGATTCAGGTTCTGGTTAAGGCTCTGATCCAGGTTTTGATTAAGGCTCTGATTTAGGTTCTGATTCAGGTTCTGATTCAGGCTCTGATCCAGGTTTTGATTCAGGTTCTGATTAAGGCTCTTAGTCAGGTTCTGATTCAGGCTCTAATTCAAGTTCTGATTCAGGCTCTGATTCAGGCTATAATTCAGGTTCTGCTTCAGGTTCTGATTCAGGTTCTGGTTAAGGCTCTGGTTCAGGCTCTGATCCATACTCTGATTAAGGCTTTGATTCAGGTTCTGATTGAGGCTCTGATTCAGGTTCTGATTCAGGTTCTGGTTAAGGCTCTGATTCAGGCTCTGATCCAGACTCTGATTAAGGCTTTGATTCAGGTTCTGATTGAGGCTCTGATTCAGGTTCTGATTCAGGCTCTAATTCAGGTTCTGATTCAGGCTCTGATTCAGGTTCTGATTGAGGCTCTGATTCAGGTTCTGATTCAGGTTCTGATTCAGGTTCTGATTAAGGTTCTGATTGAGGCTCTGATTCAGGTTCTGATTCAGGTTCTGGTTAAGGCTCGTTATTAAGGCTCTTATCCAGGTTTTGATTCAGGCTCTGATTCAGGTCCTGATTCAGGCTCTGATTCAGGCTCTGATTTAGGTTCTGATTAAGGCTCTGATTCAGGTTCTGATTAAGGCTCTGATTCAGGCTCTGATTCAGGTCCTGATTCAGGCTCTGATTCAGGTTCTGATTAAGGCTCTGATTCAGGCTCTGATTCAGGTCCTGATTCAGGCTCTGATTCAGGTTCTGATTAAGGCTCTGATTCAGGCTCTGATTCAGGTCCTGATTCAGGCTCTTATTCAGGTTCTGATTAAGGCTCTGATTCAGGATCTGATTTAGGTTCTGATTGAGGCTCTGATTCAGGTTCTGGTTAAGGCTCTGATCCAGGTTTTGATTAAGGCTCTGATTTAGGTTCTGATTCAGGTTCTGGTTAAGGCTCGTTATTAAGGCTCTTATCCAGGTTTTGATTCAGGCTCTGATTCAGGTCCTGATTCAGGCTCTGATTCAGGCTCTGATTTAGGTTCTGATTAAGGCTCTGATTCAGGTTCTGATTAAGGCTCTGATTCAGGCTCTGATTCAGGTCCTGATTCAGGCTCTGATTCAGGTTCTGATTAAGGCTCTGATTCAGGCTCTGATTCAGGTCCTGATTCAGGCTCTGATTCAGGTTCTGATTAAGGCTCTGATTCAGGCTCTGATTCAGGTCCTGATTCAGGCTCTGATTCAGGTTCTGATTAAGGCTCTGATTCAGGCTCTGATTCAGGTCCTGATTCAGGCTCTGATTCAGGTTCTGATTAAGGCTCTGATTCAGGCTCTGATTCAGGCTCTGATCCGACCTGTTATTCAAGCTTTAGATCTGAGCTGAGATCTGAGCTCTGAATTAGGGGAATTAGGTACACGTAGTTTTTCTAATCTAATGCCATTTTTTTGCTTACTAAATAATCTGTAATCCATTGTGTGTTACTTTTGGACTTACTTTTGACCAGACAAACTGGCAGATCTTACTGTAAACTTACAAAGTCCCGGTGAAGCTGAGCGGACACGTGCATTCTCCAGTTGCTCTGTCACAGGACCCTCCGTTCTTACACCTGCAGCTCTGCAGACAGCCCTTCCCAAAGGTCCCAGCTGGACAGGTGTCCTCGCAGGAGGATCCAATGAACCCGGGAGGACACTGACAGGACCCCTTCACAGGATCACAGTGGGCTCCGTTCTCACATTTGCACACCTGGCTGCATTCCGGACCCCAGTGTTTTTCATCGCAGGCTGGAACAGAAAAGGAGGACAGTGGATATGGAGCCTGAACTTGCTGAGAAGATGTGTTTCTGCTGCATGGAACTAAAATACCAGCATTCACTTCTGTAGACCTTGGTGTTTCTGACTCTGCGATTAAAGATTCAGACTGCAGGCTGCAGAGTGTAGGACCTCACGTCAGACCAGAATCAGCTGCTTTTTATTGGCCGCCTTGTTTCTGCTTCTCCCATTTGAGGTGTCAGATTACCAGCTAGTGAGCATGAGGTCTGCATGGAGCTCAGAGTGGAGGAGAAATTCTCAGGATGAGAAACAAAGGAACCAAACAACCCCCATTCCAAAGGGACGGACCTGTTCGTCCGACTCGTTAAGCATGTTTTCTAAGCCAAGACCTTGTTGCTCCACTCCATATAGCCAGGAACTCAACGCTATTTTTGACATTTTTTATTGAAAAAGCTTACTGGATGGGAAGAGAAATGTCTTCAAACTTCAAAACAAAGTCCAGTGTATTGATTTTTAACTTTTTGAGGAATTCAGAGGTAGAGCATCAGAGACCTGATTGGCTCTGGAAGAGTTTGTCTACATGCAGAGATTCACATTAGTTTTGGATTTAAGGAAAAATATCAGAAGGGTCAGAGCTGCAAACTTCAGATTTCTGCTCAGTGCCTCCAGCTCAGGATTCTACTGGGGAGACATGATCTCCAGTAACACTGATGGAGCTTGGAGACGTAAACCAGTCCTCTGATGTCATACTGAATAATCCTTTGTTATGTGAGCAACTGTCAACAGTATAAGCAGCCCCCCCACTCCCACCCCCCATGTCCCAGTGAGCTCTGTGGATGATCTGTCTAGGAGAGGAGGAGCACCAAATTAGTGCAGGAGGGACCCTCAGCCAGGGGCTGCAGTGTTTACTGTGGAGGTGGCGCCTCCTGCTGTTTGTAAAAAGTCACAACTTCTGATCCTCTGGGCACCAAGAAAATGTTCAGCTGAAGGAGGTCAGAGTGAGAAAGTAGAGACAATGTTTAGAGAGAAGTTCTGCAGGTCAGGGGGGGGGGCTGGAGAACAGTGCGTCCATGCCTTCTGCATTACGGTGACCAGACGACCCCGATTTCCAGGGACAGTCCCTGTTCTGGACCCCCTGTCCCTGGTTAAACCTGTCCTCGAACATTTCCCAGATTTTACCGTCTTATGAATGAAGGGGAAATGTTGCGTTTAGACTGTTATACGGTAGAAAGAGTGAGTAAGAGGCAGAAGTTGGTTATCAGTACGGATCTCAGCTGCCCTGTGTGATGGTGGTGGGGGGGGGGTAATCAGTTCATTTGATCTGAACTGGGCTGATCATGGGGATAAACGTTGGTTCGTTCCCAGGATAATAAAAAATAGAGTTTGATGTGTTTGTTTTACAAAAGATGAGGAGCGGAAATGTAAGATAAACCAAACTAATCAACCAACAGTCAGACTATTGGCTGCAGCTGCAGGAGGAAACAGACTCAGATCAAATGAACCAGAATGACTGAAATCTCCTTATAAGGAGCTAATCTGGTTTAAGGTTCTCCAGAATCAACAAGGGTTCATCTAAATATGTTTTTAGAACTGAAGGGTTACCTTTAGTTTATATCTTCAGCCTCAGCAGATGGCCGCTCACACTGAGCCTGGTTCTGCTGGAGGTTTCTTCCTGAGAGTTTTTCCTCTCCACTGTCGCTACAAGCATGCTTAGTGTGAGGGATTGCTGAAGAGTCAATGAGTCGATGCAATCAGCTGGTTTTCCTTAGATAGAAAACTTTGAACAAATCTGATCTGATGATCTGGTTGATCTGGATCTATAAAGTGACCTGAGATGACATGATGTGAATTGGAGCTATAGAAATAAACTGAATAGAACTGAATTGGCAGGCTAGCCAACACCTATAACAACTGGATAAAAAAAGCTATGAGTTGCTGCAACATTTCATTTCCTGGGATCAGAAACGACTCGACTGCAGAAGAACGGAGCAGAAAATGGAGGAGGACAGAAAACAAAGCAGAGATGGAAAATCAGAAGGAAGAGACGTTAAGTGGAGGTTTGGAAGGCAGGGAAAGTGGTTTCACTTTTTCCATTTCCCTTCCCATCCTCCCCCTGTCCGGGTTGGGGCCGCTACACACTGCAGCTAATTTGAGACTTTAGCCAAATAACGAGGGGGGGGGGCTGTGTACTATTGACCCAGCTGACAGAGGAGAAGAGGTAGTGGAAAGTTGGTTTCCATCCTGCTCTGGGTCGGCTCTCTGGGTTCACAATGACTGAGACGTGGTTATATAACCGCTCTGCTAACGTTTCATCCTCTAAGAGGGAAGAATGTCATGAAAACAAGTTTATTTCAGTTTGTTTTCAGCAGAACCGTGAATTAAAGAGGCCTTAAAGTGCTTCCTGCACAGAGACCTTGGTGAGCTGTTGCTGCGTGGCGTCAGGCTCCCTTTGCTGAAAAAACCTTGGCTGTCATGGCATCTAGAATCTGTTAATAACCATCTGCTCATCTTTGTTCTACATTCTACGTTTTTGTTGTAAATAAAAATGAATAAATGGAGAAGTTGGAGAGAAAAGCAGCTCCTTACAGCTGGAGCAGTCGTCTCCTCGCCATCCTTTCTCACACTGGCAGCGGTTTGGAGCGATGCAGCGACCGTGGACGCATTCCTTGGTGCAGTGAGCTGGAGAGGAGAAGGACAGAGATCAGCAGGTTAGCTCATTCTATGTCTTCTATTGCTAAGACATACATGATGCAACAACATAATTCCACTGAACGGATGGAGCTGTAACTTTACAGTTCAACACAGAATAGAATCAGATCTCCTTTATTGTCCCTGACTGGGAAACTCGTCCCAGGAAGAGTTTCAGCCTCAATCCAGCTAAAAACAAACATTTAGAGCCACATATGAACATTTAATAATTGATTTCATTTACATTTCTATGTTTTATAATGATTGACACATTTTATTCTAAAGATAAAATCATCATTATCATAAAAAATTAAAAACTAATTTCTATAAAGGCTGGAGCCTCTGAGCACAGCCTGACCTGGGATCCTGCCTTCTATTCTAGATCTGCTATGATCAGAGCCTCTCTCTCCATCGGTAGGATTAGATCCTATCAGCGTCCTCAGCGCTCTGCTGCTGCTTCCTCCAGTTCCTTCATTCATTCACTGATGGCTTCATCCCCTGCATCCATCTTCCTGATGTATTCTTGGAGCTCTGATCTTGGATGGAGGCCCTGATGCTCCCTGGGCCTCTGCCTCCATCTCTACTGTTAGTTATTCCGTAAAAATTCAAAAATTATCCACTGGACTTGGTTTCCAAGATTTGAAGACGTTTCTCCACCTCTCCAGGAAGCTTTCTCAATTCAAATGTCTGGATCCGCAGTGAGTTTGAGTCTTATATGGACAAGGCCTTGTATCGCTTGGAAACATGCAATGGTAACCGATGAATGGGTCGTTTGGTTCCATCGTTAGCCTGTAATATCTGAACCTGTCTATGATTCTAGGGGTCGGTCGTTAAAGGGGGGATTGTCTCCTGTAATACCTGAAACCTGGCTATGATTGTTAAGGGTCGGTCGTTAAGGAGGTATTGTTCACCAGCTGGAGCGGGTAGGTCCCTCGTTCCTCTGTGATGGGGTGGGGGGTTTGGTGATATCTGGAAGGGATCATGTCTATGATTGAATTGTATGTTGTATGTTTTTGGAAGCTTCCAAAAAATTACAATTCAATCATAGACATGATCCCTTCCAGATATCACCAAACCCCCCACCCCATCACAGAGGAACGAGGGACCTACCCGCTCCAGCCGGTGAACAATACCTGAGTAGAAATCCCTCGGTGTTCACCTGGACAACAACCTGGACTGGAGACACAACTGGGAAGCCGTCTGCAAGAAGGGACAGAGCAGACTGGACTTCTAGAGGAAGCTGAGGTCCTGCAGAGGCTGCAGATCTTCTATCAGTCTGATCTCTGCCTCCATCATCATCATCATCATCATCATCATCAGAGCTAATGACTGAAAGAAGCTCAACCAGCTGATAAAGAATCTGTTCTAGGAACTCCTCTAGAACCTCTGGAGATGAAGAAGATGATGGACAGCAGTGAGCATCCTCTTCATCAGACTGTTCTGGTACGCTCAAATCGGATGAGCTTTGAGCAGCAGAAGAAGCTGGTTTATATGCAAATTCTATGGTTGACACAAATCATGTTGCTTCTAAAGGTCCTGCAGCATCAGAGCAGCAGGAGGCGCTGCTGAGCATCTGAGGCGCTTCACCAGCAGCAGCTGCTGGAAACATGGACCTTTAGTTGCTGGACATCAACCAATGAGAGAAGCTGATCAGGGAGCTGGCAGGGAGTCAGACGCAGCACTGCTGATGCAGAGCGCTATGATCACTCCTCTGAAACAGTTTATTAACGCCTAAATTAACTTCTAATGTAGAAACCTGCCGGCAGAATATGTTGGCTTTTATTATCCTGCTGCCTGCAGTTTGTAGCACAGACCTGAAAAACGCTAACGCTAACAACTACTTCCAGCCGCCACCAACAGGAGGGGAAAACCCCCAAGAGGCGAGCGGGCCTGAGGCAGCTGCTGCTGGGGATTCCCAGTGACAGCGCAGCGCCGGTATGTGGGGGTCTGAGCGGCTCCCACAGAGAAATAATCTTTGAAGGCAGGATGGTAATCTGGATGAACTGACTGCACAGACCATGTTTTCAGGAGGACTTTCTCACTTCAACATAGATTCTAACTACTTTCTACCCGCTGATCACAGCTAATATAGCAAAGCTGCTCTCTGGCATTGAACACAGGAGCAGCAGAAGCAACTGGACTCACTTTACTGGACGTCTGACCTTAATGAGGATCAGAGATGAAGCAGCAGGAGCTGTTTAAAGTGAACATAGCTTTAAACAACAACAGAGTGTCAGTCAGGGACTCCTCCAGTTCTGGTGCAACACAGACCTCTAAAGAAGACCCTTCCTTTCTACAGCATCAACATTGACAACGACTGGATACTAACAAAACTATTAGTTACTGAGTATGAATTAGTTACTACATATATGCATATATTTTTTAATTGATCTCTATTGCCTTGCTCTGCACCCCCCCACCCATCATTATTATCATTATTATCATTATTATTATTGTTATTATTATTATTATTATTATTATTATTATTATTATTATTATTATTATTATCATTATTATCATTATTATCATTATTGTTATTATTATTATCATTATCATTATTATTATTATTATTATTATTATTATTATTATTATTATTATTATCATTATTATCATTATCATTATTATCATTATTATCATTATTGTTATTATTATTATTATTATTATTATCATTATTATCATTATTATCATTATTGTTATTATTATCATTATTATTATTATTATCATTATTATCATTATTATCATTATTATCATTATTATCATTATTGTTATTATTATCATTATTATTATTATTATTATTATTATTATTATTATTATTATTATTATTATCATTATTATTATTGTTATTATTATTATTATTATTATTATTATTATTATTATTATTATTATTATTATTATTATCATTATTATTATTATTATCATTATTATCATTATTATCATTATTATCATTATTGTTATTATTATTATTATTATTATTATTATTATTATTATTATTATTATCTCTATCAACTTACATTTTTGTAGTTAAACAGTTTTACACTTTTAATCATCCAGTATTTATAATTCTAATAGTGAAATCACTGTTTTCACGCTGTCTGATTTTACAATCTGTGGGGACGTCTAATAAAGATCCTGGGGGGGGCCCACCAGGGGCCCTCTGGCTGCGATAAATCCAGGTATAGATATTTAAATGTTAGAGCTCCTCCTGTTGAACTCTGGTGCCGATGCTGAGTCATTTATGTTTAAAGAAACCCAAACAGATCTGATTTGTTTCAGTTTGAATCAAACCCATAATTTGGATTATTTACGTCCCACGAGCTGCTGTGGAAAAACAAGCAGCTTCTATGAAAATGAAACGTTTCACTGAAAAACCGCAGCAGCCAGTTTTTCTCCAGTTAATTACGGTAGCGCTGAAAGTTTTCCAACTGCTTCATCATCATCGCCATCATCATCATCATCATCATCCAGACTCTCAGGGTACAGAAGATGATTTTTAACCGTTGACCAAGAATCTAAAGCTGGAGATGCTAATCTACGGATGTCAGTGGAAAATATTCCCGTTTCTATAATTAGAAGATGTTTGGGAAAAAGATGGAGGTCATGAAAGGTCATGGTTTGACTGAGGAACTCTTCTCCCTGACGTGACAAACGTTCACAACAAAACACAAATGGTTGCAGATCTAGTTTACTGAGTGAAAAGCATAATCTGCCTGATGTTCTTTAAGCTTTGCAGCAGGTCCAGTTTTAGAGCGTCACCCAAAGATCTGATCAATCCACCATCTGGACATGGAAGAAGATGGACCATCTAGTTTAGGTTGTTTAAGGTCCTGCTGTTAGAAGCTCACAGCATCTCCTAAACCTGGACCTTTTCTGCTGTGATAAAAACCTTCATGCTGAAGTCAAACTTCATGATGAGTTAACTCTGCTGCATAGCTGGACGCTGATCAGACTGAAGCTTCCAGCTCTCGACATTTAACTTTCAAACAGGCCAGAGGAACCAGGATTCCTTTGAATCCATTTTTACGTACCGCTGCCCGTCACCTGGATTCCTGTTTAGTTGCTCTGAACTTGAAACCAAAACCTTTAAAACTTCAGAGTTTATAAAAGCATCTGGTCTGGTTAGAGTCCAACAGCATTTCAGGAAAGGGTTCCACTTACCGACACATTGACCCCGGCTCTCATAGAAGCCCGGACAGCAGTGGTACCTCCTGCGGTACTGGGTCCTTACCGCCTGCCTGTAGGCTGTTCTGTAGGTGATCCTGAAAGATTCTCACAATCAGAAAGTTCTGACATAAAGACCCAGAGACAGAGAAACAAGGCGGGTCAGAACCTGTGATTCTGGCATCGGTAGGACGTCCGCGGGTCCGAGCACGGCACCTCCATCACATGGTCATAAGGATGGGAGTAGGACTCCTTCACTGAGGTGGTGTAGCTGGAGGCAAAGGACAAACAGTTCTGTTGGGTTCTGATCCAGTCTGCCTTTAACCCCTTCAGCCTGGTGGTTCCGGTACCAGGACCGACTGACACCTGGTTATCTATTCATAGAAATGGCAACAACTGTTGGGATCTGGGGATGTACCATCCTTCTCCAGCAGAGTGCGCCGTGGGTCTCCTGGGCTGGAGCCCTCCAGCACACCTGGAGCTCGTCAGCCCATCAGGAGACCTTCCCTACTTAAGCAGCAGCCAGACCTTCCTTCAACGCCGCAGTGTTGACCTAGTTTGGTTAGCAACCTGAGCCTCTGTTACCAGAAAGAATCTAAGTCATCAACACAGAAGAAAGAGAAACCAGATTCTAACCTGCCTCTGTCTTTGCTCACAGGAAACCTGTCTCAAGTCTGAAGCTCTGGGTGAGCTTAACCTGCCTTCCAGCCCTGGTGAGCCAAACCTGAAGATTCCAATCTGGATTCCTCCTGCTGCTCTCAGAGAAGAGCTGGAAACTCTGATCAAGGTCTGCCATTCAAAGTCAGAAGCTAGACGCTGCTGCTGCTTGTGCACTGAACCAACAGTCTCTGGACCCAACGGTTCCCTCTCTCGCAAGTAAAGCCTGGACTTCTTCAAGGTAGACTCTGAAATATCCTAAGACTCAATTAATCATCTGACTGCCTGGCTAATCAAACTGTCCGTCTCTGCAGACATCAGTGAACCCAACCCGGACCAGAACATGATCCAGTTCATGTTTTTGTGTGAAAACCTTTCTCAATAAACTCTGTTAAACTTTTACTCAGCCTCCGTTGTGTTCTGCATGTGGGTTTAGCCTTAAACCAATCATGACACAAACACAGTCACATGGTGTTTCATCCACACGCCTTTCAAACTGGGGCTTTAAATTTTCTAAAACATGTTTCAGAATTACTTTTAACATGAATATTTTTGTTTAATAGCTGCGTAAACAAATAAAATGAGAATTAAAATTCCACCTGACGTGTGACTCTGCCGGAATAATGCAACAGCACCTGATCAGTTTTAGCCCCGCCTCCTAACGGCCAGCATCACTGGAAAGTAGAGATTTGAACCTTTCCAACAAGGTGTCGGACATTACTGAGCAACTATTTCAGGCGATGTAAAAGGCGTGCGTAACGAATGCCTGCTGTGAGCGTAAAGCTCTCCGTATATCAGCATCAGTTCACGTTACGCTCGGCAGCCTGGAGGTTTGCTCTGCGCCATGGATCCTGCTTCACCTTCCGTTGCTCTGTATCAGTTTATTTCAATGAACCGTGACGGCTCAGAAATGGAAAATGACTGATTTGGAAGCTTAGAGGAAATATTGTGAGCAGTGATGTCTGTACGGCGCACATAGAAACAGGAGAAACGACACGGAAGCTGCGGTTCTTATTTCTCCTCTCCGACTGTCAGACTGCAGAACGATATCAGACAAGCTGCAGCGCTTTGCTCTTCATCTGCTTTATGTGCTGTTTTCACGGGGATTATTTTTATTAATTGAGTCTAAACAGCTGTATTTATATATTACGTGTGAGATTGATTCAGGGAAATATGTACAACTTTTAAAATAACCACATACAGCCAATACAGTTTAATTGGGTGTAATTAATGACCTTGTTGTGATAAACTCCATTTATTTATTTTTATAGTCTGGATGTCCAGGGACCATAACAGACAGCAGGCCAGATTGATTCTATTCAAGGTGAGATTTCTATTCTGCAAAGATCTGCATAGATCTGCATATATTAGTTCTGATGTATCAAAGCTTCCTTAGATTTATGTGATGATTAGAAGTCAGTGTCAGATGCAGCGTTATTGTTCTTTTCAGAGGAAATATATTCTATATATTACAGCGAAGATGGTCGAGAATAGAAGGAGAATAGAAGGAGAATAGAAGGGGAATAGAAGGGGAATAGAAGGAGGATAAAAGGAGAATAGAAGGAGAATAGAAGGAGAATAGAAGGAGGATAGAGGGGGAATAGAAGGAGAATAGAAGGAGAATAGAAGGAGAATAGAAGGAGAATAGAGGGGGAATAGAAGGAGGATAGAGGGGGAATAGAAGGAGGATAAAAGGAGAATAGAAGGAGAATAGAAGGAGAATAGAAGGAGGATAGAAGGAGAATAGAAGGAGAATAGAGGGGGAATAGAAGGAGGATAGAGGGGGAATAGAAGGAGAATAGAAGGAGAATAGAAGGAGAATAGAAGGAAAATAGAAGGAGAATAGAAGGAGAATAGAGGGGGAATAGAAGGAGGATAAAAGGAGAATAGAAGGAGAATAGAAGGAGAATAGAAGGAGGATAGAAGGAGAATAGAAGGAGAATAGAAGGAGAATAGAAGGGGAATAGAAGGGGAATAGAAGGAGGATAAAAGGAGAATAGAAGGAGAATAGAAGGAGAATAGAAGGAGGATAGAGGGGGAATAGAAGGAGAATAGAAGGAGAATAGAAGGAGAATAGAAGGAGAATAGAGGGGGAATAGAAGGAGGATAGAGGGGGAATAGAAGGAGGATAAAAGGAGAATAGAAGGAGAATAGAAGGAGAATAGAAGGAGGATAGAAGGAGAATAGAAGGAGAATAGAGGGGGAATAGAAGGAGGATAGAGGGGGAATAGAAGGAGAATAGAAGGAGAATAGAAGGAGAATAGAAGGAGAATAGAAGGAGAATAGAGGGGGAATAGAAGGAGGATAAAAGGAGAATAGAAGGAGAATAGAAGGAGAATAGAAGGAGGATAGAAGGAGAATAGAAGGAGAATAGAGGGGGAATAGAAGGAGGATAGAGGGGGAATAGAAGGAGAATAGAAGGAGAATAGAAGGAGAATAGAAGGAAAATAGAGGGGGAATAGAAGGGGAATAGAAGGAGAATAGAAGGAGAATAGAAGGGGAATAGAAGGAGAATAGAAGGGGAATAGAAGGAGAATAGAAGGAGGATAGAAGGAGAATAGAAGGAGAATAGAAGGGGAATAGAAGGAGAATAGAAGGAGGATAGAAGGAGAATAGAAGGAGAATAGAAGGGGAATAGAGGGGGAATAGAAGGGGAATAGAAGGAGAATAGAAGGAGAATAGAAGGAGAATAGAAGGGTAATAGAAGGAGAATAGAAGGAGGATAGAAGGAGAATAGAAGGGGAATAGAGGGGGAATAGAAGGGGAATAGAAGGAGAATAGAAGGAGAATAGAAGGAGAATAGAAGGGGAATAGAAGGAGAATAGAAGGAGGATAGAAGGAGAATAGAAGGAGAATAGAAGGGGAATAGAAGGAGAATAGAAGGAGAATAGAAGGGGAATAGAGGGGGAATAGAAGGGGAATAGAAGGAGAATAGAAGGAGAATAGAAGGAGAATAGAAGGGGAATAGAAGGAGAATAGAAGGAGGATAGAAGGAGAATAGAAGGAGAATAGAAGGGGAATAGAAGGAGAATAGAAGGAGAATAGAAGGGGAATAGAAGGAGAATAGAAGGAGGATAGAAGGAGAATAGAAGGAGAATAGAAGGAGAATAGAAGGAGGATAGAAGGAGAATAGAAGGAGGATAGAAGGAGGATAGAAGGAGGATAGAAGGAGGATAGAAGGAGGATAGAAGGAGGATAGAAGGAGAATAGAAGGAGGATAGAAGGAGGATAGAAGGAGAATAGAAGGAGAATAGAAGGAGAATAGTAGGAGAATAGAAGGAGAATAGAAGGGGAATAGAAGGAGAATAGAAGGAGGATAGAAGGAGGATAGAAGGAGAATAGAAGGAGGATAGAAGGAGGATAGAAGGAGAATAGTAGGAGGATAGAAGGAGAATAGAAGGAGAATAGAAGGGGAATAGAAGGAGAATAGAAGGAGGATAGAAGGAGAATAGAAGGAGGATAGAAGGAGAATAGAAGGAGGATAGAAGGAGAATAGAAGGGGAATAGAAGGGGAATAGAAGGGGAATAGAAGGAGAATAGAAAGGGAATAGAAGGAGAATAGAAGGAGAATAGAAGGAGGATAGAAGGAGAATAGAAGGAGGATAGAAGGAGAATAGAAGGAGAATAGAAGGAGGATAGAAGGAGAATAGAAGGAGGATAGAAGGAGAATAGAAGGAGAATAGAAGGAGGATAGAAGGAGAATAGAAGGAGAATAGAAGGAGAATAGAAGGAGGATAGAAGGAGAATAGAAGGAGAATAGAAGGAGGATAGAAGGAGAATAGAAGGAGAATAGAAGGAGAATAGAAGGAGGATAGAAGGAGAATAGAAGGAGGATAGAAGGAGAATAGAAGGAGAATAGAAGGAGGATAGAAGGAGAATAGAAGGAGAATAGAAGGAGGATAGAAGGAGAATAGAAGGAGAATAGAAGGGGAATAGAAGGAGAATAGAAGGAGAATAGAAGGAGAATAGAAGGAGAATAGAAGGAGGATAGAAGGAGAATAGAAGGAGGATAGAAGGAGAATAGAAGGAGGATAGAAGGAGAATAGAAGGAGGATAGAAGGAGAATAGAAGGAGGATAAAAGGAGAATAGAAGGGGAATAGAAGGAGAATAGAAGGGAAATAGAAGGAGAATAGAAGGGGAATAGAAGGAGAATAGAAGGGGAATAGAAGGAGGATAGAAGGAGGATAGAAGGGGAATAGAAGGAGAATAGAAGGAGAATAGAAGGAGAATAGAAGGAGGATAGAAGGAGAATAGAAGGGGAATAGAAGGAGAATAGAAGGAGAATAGAAGGAGGATAGAAGGAGAATAGAAGGGGAATAGAAGGGGAATAGAAGGAGAATAGAAGGGGAATAGAAGGAGAATAGAAGGGGAATAGAAGGAGGATAGAAGGAGGATAGAAGGGGAATAGAAGGAGAATAGAAGGAGAATAGAAGGAGGATTGAAGGAGAATAGAAGGAGGATAGAAGGAGGATAGAAGGAGAATAGAAGGAGGATAGAAGGAGAATAGAAGGAGGATAGAAGGAGAATAGTAGGAGGATAGAAGGAGAATAGAAGGAGAATAGAAGGGGAATAGAAGGAGGATAGAAGGAGAATAGAAGGAGGATAGAAGGAGAATAGAAGGAGGATAGAAGGAGAATAGAAGGAGGATAGAAGGAGAATAGAAGGAGAATAGAAGGGGAATAGAAGGAGAATAGAAGGAGAATAGAAGGAGAATAGAAGGAGGATAGAAGGAGAATAGAAGGAGGATAGAAGGAGAATAGAAGGAGGATAAAAGGAGAATAGAAGGAGGATAGAAGGAGAATAGAAGGAGGATAGAAGGAGAATAGAAGGAGGATAGAAGGAGAATAGAAGGAGAATAGAAGGGGAATAGAAGGAGGATAGAAGGAGAATAGAAGGAGAATAGAAGGAGGATAGAAGGAGAATAGAAGGAGGATAGAAGGAGAATAGAAGGAGGATAGAAGGAGAATAGAAGGAGGATAGAAGGAGAATAGAAGGAGGATAGAAGGAGAATAGAAGGAGAATAGAAGGGGAATAGAAGGAGAATAGAAGGAGAATAGAAGGAGAATAGAAGGAGGATAGAAGGAGAATAGAAGGAGGATAGAAGGAGAATAGAAGGAGGATAAAAGGAGAATAGAAGGGGAATAGAAGGAGAATAGAAGGGAAATAGAAGGAGAATAGAAGGGGAATAGAAGGAGAATAGAAGGGGAATAGAAGGAGGATAGAAGGAGGATAGAAGGGGAATAGAAGGAGAATAGAAGGAGAATAGAAGGAGAATAGAAGGAGGATAGAAGGAGAATAGAAGGGGAATAGAAGGAGAATAGAAGGAGAATAGAAGGAGAATAGAAGGAGGATAGAAGGAGCATAGAAGGAGAATAGAAGGAGAATAGAAGGAGAATAGAAGGAGAATAGAAGGAGAATAGAAGGAGGATAGAAGGAGAATAGAAGGGGAATAGAAGGGGAATAGAAGGAGAATAGAAGGGGAATAGAAGGAGAATAGAAGGGGAATAGAAGGAGGATAGAAGGAGGATAGAAGGGGAATAGAAGGAGAATAGAAGGAGAATAGAAGGAGGATAGAAGGAGAATAGAAGGGGAATAGAAGGAGAATAGAAGGAGAATAGAAGGAGAATAGAAGGAGGATAGAAGGAGCATAGAAGGAGAATAGAAGGAGAATAGAAGGAGAATAGAAGGAGGATAGAAGGGGAATAGAAGGAGGATAGAAGGGGAATAGAAGGAGAATAGAAGGAGAATAGAAGGAGAATAGAAGGAGAATAGAAGGGGAATAGAAGGAGAATAGAAGGAGAATAGAAGGAGAATAGAAGCAGCCACCGCCTTCCAGGCAGCCACCTTCAGCATGAAGCATCATTGGAAAGAACACAAATAAAAAGGCAGAAAGGAAAGAAAATCAAATGGTCACAATTCAAACATTTTTACATAATAATTTGCATGAAGTAATATTTTGCAAATCTTCTGGACAGAAGCTTCTGATTCTAATTTATTTTTTAATTTTTGTACAGTTTTTGGATTTTTAATTTTTGTTTTTTTAATAAAATATCCCTGTTTTTTTCGTCTTATTTTCTATTCAGTCATATTACTGTGTTTAATGCTAAATTTATAACTTTATGCATAAAGTCTCCAATAATGTAAATCAGCCAGTTGTCCCTTTTATGAGTGAAAAAATGCTAAACACCATTTCCTCCAAACGCACCGCCCACTAAAACCTTTGTGGAACAAACAAGATTCGACTGATTCCGTCCAGATTAACTTTAATTTATAGTGAAGCTGTGGATCTATAAACTCTGAGGATTCATCCAGAGTTTGTGAAAGTCCATCCAAATGGGCCTCCATGGTGTTTCGCGTGTTTATTGTGGAAAAAAATGTGGTGAAGCTAAATATTTTTCCTTTTCTGTCACACAGATACAAACAATTTTACTTCCAATTTTACTTGTCCTGCCAAGGACAATGATGGTGCTCTTCTATTATATATATAACTATATATTATATATATTATACTGTATGTTGTATATAGCTATAGTGTCATGATCGAGGGGATTTTTCTGACCCACATGCAGGAAACCACAAGCAGGATTCGAAGGATCAATCTCTTTATTGAACTGAAAACAGATCCCAAGATGGGTTCAGACTGATCAGCTGCTTCAGCTGCTTTGTTCCAGAAGAAGAGCCGATCCCAGAGGGGGCTTGTGGATTGCAAAGGTGGGTTGGAGACCAAACGATGGAGAGCGGGCAGGCAGACGGAGTAACAGCGGAGCCTGGAGGAAAAAGACAGCTGGATGAGTTGGAGCACAGGTGAGTCAGCAACAACCTGACGGTTCTGATACAGAATCTGGGAGGGTTTACTCAGGGAGAGAGGCTTGAAATTACCAACTTAGTCGGACAATCAGGCGGTGAAGGGTAGTCCAGCTGCTCCTTATAAGAGCTGCACCAGATGAGAAACAGGTGGATCACCTGTCGGGTTGGCACGCCCTCCAATTGGAGATCTGATTGGAAACCTGTAGTCTCAGCCACACACAGACACCATGACACTGCCCCCCCCTCAAGGGCCGCCACCTGGCGGCCTCCCAGATCCAGAGGACCTAGAGGCAAGAAAATCTCTGATAAGGGACTTATCTAAGATGAATGAACGGGGAACCCAAGAACGGTTCTCTGGACCCCAACCCTCCCAGTCTACGAGGTACTGGAAACCCCTGCCCCGTCGACGAATGTCCAAGATACTCCTGACCAAGTAGGCTGCGTAACCATCGACATCCAGAGGGGGTGGAGGGGACCTGGGAGGAGGACACAAGGGGCTAGACAGAACAGGCTTGAGTAGAGAAACATGGAAGACTGGGTGGATCTTCAGGCTTGGAGGCAGATCAAGGCGCACAGAGACAGGACTAAGAACTGAACTTATCCTGTACGGACCAATGAACCGAGGAGACAGCTTCTTATTTAAGGCTTTCAGCCTGATGTCTCTGGTAGAGAGCCAAACCTCCTGACCAGGTGAGTACAGGGGTGCAGGGGAACGTCTCTTGTCAGCAATGCGGCGGTTACGCTCGGCAGTACGGTTCAGAGCCTTTGTGACAGCCCTCCAGGTTTCTTTGCACCGACAGACATATTGTTGAACTGAGTTCACAGACAAATCCCTCTCCTTCAGGGAGAATAGAGAGGGCTGATAACCCAGAGATGCCTCAAATGGAGAGTAACCAGAGGCAGCCGAGACATGGCAGTTATGAGCATATTCCACCCACACCAGTCTTGAGCTCCACGTCGAGGGACGGGAAGAACAAAGACATCGCAAGGTGGCCTCAAGCTCTTGGTTCATGCGCTCAGTCTGGCCATTGGTTTGAGGGTGGAAACCTGAACTAAGCGCTGCTTTGGCACCAAGTGCCGAACAAAACTCCTTCCAAACCCTAGAGGTAAACTGTGGCCCACGGTCTGAAAGGATCTCAAGGGGAATCCCATGAAGACGAAACACATGTTTCACTAGAAGATTAGCAGTCTCTAAAGAGGAGGGGAGTTTCTTTAGCGGAACCAAATGACAGGCCTTCGAGATTCGATCCACTATTGTAAGAATGGTATTAAAGCCCTTGGAACAGGGTAAACCAGTCACAAAGTCTAAAGCTATACTAGACCATGGACGCTTGGGAACCGACAAGGGTTGCAGATAACCACTGGGAGGCTGGTTATGAGACTTGTTCCTGGCACAAACAACACAGGCAAGGACATATTCCCTGACGTCTTTGTACAAGGAGGGCCACCAAAAGTGACGTCTGATCAGGGCTATGGTCCTGCCTACCCCTGGGTGGCAGGAGAAGCGAGCTGTATGAGCCCAATGTATAAGATGAGAGCGAACAGCACTGGGCACAAAGAGGCGATTGGGGGGGCCATTCCCTGGACCAGGGTCAGATCTCTGAGCCTCAAGTACTTTGTCTCTTATGTCCCAGGTTAGGGAACCAATGATGCAGGAAGGAGGAACAATAGTGTCAACAGGGGTCTCGTCATTTGAGGAGAACTGTCTAGAAAGTGCATCAGGTTTGGTATTTTTAGAACCAGGTCGATAAGTTATTAGGAAGTTGAATCTAGTGAAGAACAAGGACCATCGAGACTGTCTAGGGTTTAACCGTTTAGCTTCCTGAAGGTATAAAAGGTTTTTGTGGTCCGTCCATACCACAATAGGATGAGAAGCCCCTTCTAGCCAGTGGCGCCACTCCTCAAAAGCCAACTTAATGGCCAATAGCTCTCTGTCACCCACATCATAGTTTCTCTCAGCTGAGGTGAGGGCACGAGAGAAAAAGGCACAAGGATGGAATTTATTGTCCTCAGAATTTTGAGACAGGACTGCCCCAACTCCCACATCCGAAGCATCAACCTCCAGGACAAACTGTCTAGTAGGATCTGGTTGAGTCAGAACAGGAGCGGACGAAAATTTCTGTTTCAACTCTGAAAAGGCCTGCTCAGCCTCAGATGTCCACGAAAATTGTCTCTTAGTGGAGGTGAGTTTGGTCAGAGGTGCAACGGTCTGGCTGTAATTTCTAATGAAGCGTCTGTAAAAGTTGGCAAAGCCTAGAAAGCGCTGCAGCTGTTTTCTTGTTGTAGGAGTTGGCCACTCGAAAACCGCCCTGACCTTTTCGGGGTCTGACTTCACCTGCCCGCTCTCAAGGATTAATCCGAGAAATGTTATTGAGGAAACATGGAATTCACATTTCTCAGCTTTCACAAAGAGTCGATTCTCCATAAGTCGTTGGAGGACTCGTCTTACATGTACTCTGTGTTCCTCTAGTGTGCGAGAAAAAATCAGGATATCATCCAGGTAGACAAAAACAAAGTCATTCAGGAAATCACGCAGGACGTCATTGATTAGTGATTAAAAAACCGCAGGAGCATTGGTGAGCCCGAAAGGCATGACTAGGTAATCAAAGTGTCCTAGGGGGGTTTTAAAAGCAGTTTTCCACTCATCCCCCTCCCTAATTCTGACCAAGTGGTAGGCAGTTCTTAGATCCAGTTTACTGAAAATTGTGGAATCTCTAACAGGTTCAAAGGCAGAAGTTAAGAGCGGAAGAGGGTACTTGTTCTTTATAGTAATCTGATTCAGACCCCTGTAATCAATACAGAGTCTGAGTGAACCGTCCTTCTTTGCTACAAAAAAGAAACCCGCGCCTAATGGGGACGAGGAGGGGCGGATTATGCCTGTGGCCAATGACTCATTCACATAGTTCTCCATACTCTCTCTCTCACGGTTTGATAGGTTATAGAGCCGGCTGGATGGCAGTGTAGCCCCAGGAAACAGATCTATAGCACAGTCATATGGTCTGTGTGGTGGTAAGGACGAGGCTCTGGACTTACTGAAAACTTCCTTTAAGTCATGATATTCGGGGGGTACGTTGGATATGTCAGGTGCTTTTACCTCTTTCATGGCACTGGATGAGGTTGGTGGGACAGCTGACTGCAAGCAAGTGGATAAACAATATGGACTCCAGGACTCCACTCGACCATTGCTCCAATCCAGGTGGGGGTTGTGGAGTGAAAGCCACGGGTAACCCAGAACTAGGGGAGACTGAGGAGAAGGAAAAACATAGAAACTAAGTTTCTCTCTATGGTTGCCAGACACAACGACTTCTATAGGTTCGGTCTGGTGTGAAATCACAGGTAGGGACTTACCATTCAGGGCAGATACACAGAGGGGAGCAACCAGGGGAATGGTAGGAATCTTTAGCTGTTGTACCAACTCACTGTCAATCAGATTCTGCTCACACCCAGAATCAATCAGAGCACGGAGCTGAACTGACTCCTGCTCAATGATAAGGGAAGCTGGTAAGGCTAAACGGGAAACAGAGTTACTGAGACTACCCACCAGTATTCCCGTAGCTACTGGTGGGCTCTCTCTTTTGGCCGAAGGGGACAAACTGAAATGTAATGTCCAGCCCGGCCACAGTAGGCACGCCCGGGCTTCAAAGCGACGCTGGCGCTCCTCCGGTGAGAGCCTGGCACGTCCCACCTGCATGGGTTCCTCCATGGGTAGATCTGGCTGGGGGCTAGCCCTTTGGGGGCCCCTAGGTGGAGTTGCAACAGGGGAAGCTGGCCTACGCCTTCGTTCTCTTGTCCTTTCACGTAACCGGTTGTCAATCCTTATAGCTAATGCAATTAGCTCTTCGAGGTCTGGGGGATCATCCCGGTAGGCTAACTCATCCTTAACATGCTCGTTTAGTGAGTTAATGAATGCCCCCTTGAGAGCCTGGGCATTCCAACCTGAAGTGGCTGCAATTGTTTGGAAATCAATAGCAAAATCTGCAACGGATCTCTGGCCCTGTTTCTGGGTCCAGAGTCTCCTAGTTACCTCTGTTTGGGTTTCAGCATGTCCAAAAGTCTGTTTGAATTCAGAAACAAAATCATCAAAGGATTGGTTAAACAGAGAATTAGAGTTATTCTTAGCTTCCGCCCATTGAAGTGCTCTCCCCTGGAGGAGTCCCACTAAATAAGAAATCTTAGAGGCATCATTGGAGAAAGAATGGGGTGACCTACAAAAAACAAGGGAACATTGCAACAAAAAGCCTCCACACTTCCCAACCTCCCCAGAATAATGTTCGGGAACTGGCGAGGTGACATCCCGGAACTGACCACCTGGGGGCGGTAACGGGAGGGATGCGGCCGCTGCGCCAGCCGGAGATGGGGGCGTTATGGAGAGTTTGTTTGTCAGTTCCTGGATTGACGCGGTCAGCTGATCCATGCGTTGAGCAGCAAACCCCTGCTGTTCAAACAACAAGCGCAACATCTCCTGGTGTTGTGTTAGCACGCTCTTTTGCTCGGGGGAGGAGCCCGCTCGTGGTTCTGCTGGGTCAAACTGGCCTGATTGTTCTGTCATGATCGAGGGGATTTTTCTGACCCACATGCAGGAAACCACAAGCAGGATTCGAAGGATCAATCTCTTTATTGAACTGAAAACAGATCCCAAGATGGGTTCAGACTGATCAGCTGCTTCAGCTGCTTTGTTCCAGAAGAAGAGCCGATCCCAGAGGGGGCTTGTGGATTGCAAAGGTGGGCTGGAGACCAAACGATGGAGAGCGGGCAGGCAGACGGAGTAACAGCGGAGCCTGGAGGAAAAAGACAGCTGGATGAGTTGGAGCACAGGTGAGTCAGCAACAACCTGACGGTTCTGATACAGATCTCTGGGAGGGTTTACTCAGGGAGAGAGGCTTGAAATTACCAACTTAGTCGGACAATCAGGCGGTGAAGGGTAGTCCAGCTGCTCCTTATAAGAGCTGCACCAGATGAGAAACAGGTGGATCACCTGTCGGGTTGGCACGCCCTCCAATTGGAGATCTGATTGGAAAACTGTAGTCTCAGCCACACACAGACACCATGACATATAGATTCTTTATTCTGTATATATATATATATATATATATATATATATATATATATATATATATATATATATATATATATATATATATTTGATTTGGCTGCAGCCAGTTAGTTTGGTTGTGGCCGGTTTGTGGGAAGCATCTTGCTAACCAGTTAGCATCTTAGTGCTAGCAGGTTCCCAATGGGAAATTCCATTGGGAACAAGTAGCACTAAATTGGTGACTTAGAAACGACGCTGTCAAGGAACGCTATGGACAGCGGAAACATGCAAGAGGAGGAGAGTTTAGTGTCGGAGGTCGTGGATGAGTCTCCTCCGTCATCCATTTTTTATTTAGAGGAGGAAAGCGGGGACGAAGATGTTGTGGAAGAGGACGCCAGGGCGGCAGAAGCTTGGTTTGGTGTAGAAGGCTTCCAGCCGTACATGTTTGAGCCCTTGCCTCGCAACGCTGCCAGTTCTGTTAGCTCTACGCCTGCCGAAGACACAGACGTCCATCCCCGTGAACACTGGGACGCAACTCAATGGGAAAGGAAAGGATTCTGGTTTCAACCGTTGCGTTTATTAGCTGCGACACATGAATCAAGATGCTATGAAAGAAAAAATGTATTTAATAACCGGCCTGCAGAAGATAACGAAAAAAATTACACCGATATTTAGACAGGATGTTTGGTCTGATAAAAAGTACATTAATAGAAATTTTTAAGCCAGAATGATGTCACATTTATTCCTTCTATGTTTGTTTTATTATTTTTTTATAACTGTTCTTGCCGATATGCACCTCAGGGACAACAGTTGAAAACTAGCTTCATATTTACAGAAAATTGTCCTATCCCTGACAAATAAATGATTAAATAAATAAAATGATGTTCTTTCTGCGGCAGGGAAAGAGGCTACGGTCCATACGGACCAGAACCTCTCCCCTCAGGGAGGAGGCTACGGTCCATACGGACCAGAACCTCCTCCCCTCAGGGAGGACGCTATGGTCCATACGGACCAGAACCTCTCCCCTCAGGGAGGAGGCTACGGTCCATACGGACCAGAACCTCTCCCCTCAGGGAGGAGGCTACGGTCCATACGGACCAGAACCTCTCCCCTCAGGGAGGAGGCTACGGTCCATACGGACCAGAACCTCCTCCCCTCAGGGAGGACGCTATGGTCCATACGGACCAGAACCTCTCCCCTCAGGGAGGAGGCTACGGTCCATACGGACCAGAACCTCTCCCCTCAGGGAGGAGGCTACGGTCCATACGGACCAGAACCTCTCCCCTCAGGGAGGACGCTATGGTCCATACGGACCAGAACCTCCTCCCCTCAGGGAGGAGGCTACGGTCCATACGGACCAGAACCTCCCGCCATAAAAACAGCTTCTTCCCCTCTGCCATAAGACTCATGAACACATAACTATATGTTAGACTCCATAACCTGCCCATGCCATTTACACTGCTACTTTTTATATATATATATATATATTTTTTATCCGTATTTTATCCTAAGTGTATATATTAGTATATTTTTAGCATGCCTTATACCCCAGTGTTTTTAGAGATTTTTATAATTTTATTTACCTATTCCATATTATATGTTTCATGTTGCACGATTGTACCATAAAAAAATTCCTAGTTGTGAACTCCTTCACTAACAATGGAAATAAACCCGATTCTGATTCTGATTCTAAAATCATGAAGCATGTTCCCCCCCAGCCAATCAGAACCAAGGGAATAATCCCCCCCACCCCCACCGCCCCCGGCGGCTCAATTTCAGGAGGAAAACGGCCTGAATGGCCTCTGCTTGAACACTTTACTCTGCAGCATTAACTGACTTCTGGTCCTGATCCTGGTCCACTTTCTGAGCCTGTAGGACACCTGTTCCCATCAGAACCAGCACCACTGTTCCCATCAGAACCAGCACCACTGTTCCCATCAGAACCAGAACCACTGCTCCCATCAGAACCAGCACCACTGCACTGTCCCCATCAGAACCAGCACCACCCCAGCCCATGAGACTCACCTCTCCCAAAGGCTGCACACATTGGGGTCTGTGGGATCCAGAGAGCTGCCCAGTCCAATCAGGAGGCCTAGAAGCTGCAGGACGGCAGAGGAGCAGGAGGTCTGCATGGTGCTGAGGAGGAACCAGAGGAGAGATGTTTAGACAGAGAAAGCTGGACGTCTGATGCTGAAGCGGATCGTCTCCCTGCAGCCATTCAGGTGAACAGAGCACAGCTTTTCAGGGAGCAGGAACACCTGCAGGAGGAAACCTCTGAGCAGAGAGAAAAGCTCTGATGGTTTGAATTCCCACTGTGCTTAATGGACAGAACTGGCTCTGATCAGCGGCTGGAAGGCAACAGACTCCAGAGACGTGGCTCCACCATCATCCTGAGGGGCCTCCACACTCCTCTGCAGGAACATCTGGATCTGATCAGGGAGCCAGCTGAGCCCAGCAGCAGAGCTCAGGGCCTCTGGAAGGCTCCCAGGGAGCAGGAGGGAAACAGCTTCCAGAGAAATGATCAACGTGCTCTGAGGAGGAGCAGGAAGCTCATGATGGAGCTCTGACATCTGCAGAGCTTCTCAGATGATCTGGTGGAGATCTGTGGGATGCTGGACACATCTGAGAACAGATCTAGGTGCTTCATAAAAACATGCCAGACATCTGGAACGCACGGCTCTACCTTAAAACAAACTTTATAGATAAAAACTTTTTGTCCTGATTGAGGATTTTTCCCTTTATAGTTACGGATCTACAGCCTGCGGATCTACAGCCTGCGGATCTACAGCCTGCAGATCTACAGCCTGCGGATCTACAGCCTGCAGATCTACAGCCTGCAGATCTACAAATTGATATGGATCTATTAAGTGAGTTGAATGATCTGATTGATCTGGATCTATAAAGTGAGCTCAGCAGACATTATGTTGGCCTATAGAGAAAATCCAATCAGATTATTGAGTCTCTCTTTCTGGATGATAATCTAGATTATCAGAGTATAGATTCAGCTTTGCTGCAGATCTGCAGAAAAAGAAGGAACATTTTTCCTTCCTGCTCCATGTTTACATCATCATCATCATCATCGCTGAAGTGTGGAAAATCTGCCTGCGGCTCGATGAGTAATACGTGGTTTTAATGTTTACAAAGTTGGTGGTTCAATTCCCAGCAGAGACACTTTGTGAAACGTGTTTATCAGCAGGAATCAGGACTAGTTATCATTGAGGAGTTCAGCTTCTCAGCACTTCTTCACCTAAAATAAGGCTAGCAGCCGGGTTAGCTTCTCCTCTGTTCGTCTGAAGAACAGCGACATTATTTAAGCTGGACATAAAATAACCCAGAGATGAACAAACCCTCATTAAGTCTCTCAGATGTGAAGCGAGAAGCGTCATAAACTCACTGCTTTAAAATGGCTTCATTAGAAAAAGTTTTCCACCACAAGCAGATGGAAAAAATCAGAGAAAAAAACACATAGAGGCACAAAAACAAGATTTTATAGAGCAGACATGTGGCTTTTATGGAGAGGACTCGGGAGGGGGGGGGGGGGGGGGGTCATTACCTTCTCTGCTTAAAAATTAGGATTAGAATCCATCTTCATCCTCATTCCACTGCAACAAATACAGATTAACGAAATTAAGTCTCTGCCATTGTGTGGCGCCCGGGGAGCAGGGTGGGGTTAAGGGTCTTGCTCAGGGACCCAGAGTGGCAGTCTGAGGGGAGACAAACTCAGAACCTCGGGGATCTCAGCTCTACGCCCTAACCACTAGGCCGCACTTAATTGGCCTTCATTAGAGAAAAGCTTCACAGTACAAACAGATGGAGCTAAATGGGTGGGGGTGGGGGGGTGGGGGGGTTCGGGCTGACCCAGGATGAATAAACACGTCCAGAACCAGCCAGGGTTCTGTTTGGGTTTGGGCAACATTCATCCCTGAAGGTGAAGGTGGTGAGGCTATTTTTAGATGCATCAATGATGGAACCAGCAGAACTTCTGGTTCTGTTAGAAAATACTTTGATGTGGTTCAATAAAGCAGCAGAAACATCCAGACACAAACTCAGACTGCTGGAAGTTTCTGGGTCGGATCTCTGAGGAACCGTTATTGTGTTTTAGTTGACTCACCAGTACATGTTTACAGCCTCAGCAGCACAGGAATGCTCTGAGCCCACAGCATGCCGGAACCGCAGAGAGGATTTAAAACACAAAGCCCAAATGTTTATTCCCCTTCACAGGTTGATGATTTTGTTGATGGGGTTGCTAGTTCTCTGTGTACTGCCTTAGACTCCTTTGAAAACCGTTAAAAATAGAAAGCTTGCTCCTTGGTTTAATGCAGAGCTGCGTACTTTGAAGCAAAATGCTAGGAAACTGGAGAGAAAATATCGCTCCACAGGCCTGCGGGAGTCCTTCCTAGTCTGGAAAAATGGTTTACTGCTGTATAAGAGGACCCTTTGTAAAGCAAGAGCAGCATACTTCTCCTCGTTAATAGAGGAGAATAAGAATAATCCTAGATTTCTTTTTAATATAGTTGCCAAACTCACCCAGAGCCATAGCTCTGTTGAACCGTCCATTTCACCTGCTCTTAGCAGCAATGATTTTATGGGATTCTTTAAATCTAAATCCTTTAGAAAGTAGTTGCCAAACAAGTGTGCGATCACTTCCACCATAATGAACTTTTTGAAGAGTTTCAGTCTGGCTTTAGAGCTCATCATAGCACTGAAACAGCTCTGGTGAAAGTCACTAATGATATTCTCATGGCCTCAGATAATGGACTTGTATCTGTGCTCGTCCTGTTGGATCTCAGTGCTGCATTTGATACAGTTGATCAGAATATTCTTTTAGAAAGACTTGAATATTTTGTTGGAATTAAAGGAACAGCTCTAGACTGGATTAAATCTGATCTATCTGATCGAATTCAGTTTGTTCATGTTAATGATAAATCTTCAACACGCTCAAAGGTTACCTGTGGAGTACCACAGGGATCAGTGCTAGGACCAATTCTCTTTACTTTCTATCTATGCTCCCAATCGGTAGAGTTATTAGACAGCATGGGATTAATTTCCACTGTTATGCTGATGATACCCAGCTATATCTGTCTATAATCCAGATGAAGCTAACCCATTACATAGATTACAGGCATGTCTGAAGACATAAAAACCTGGATGACTCTTAACTTCCTGCTTCTTGTGAATTGGCGCTATATAAATAAACTGCATTGAATTGAACTGAAATGGACCCATGTGTACGGTTCAGTTCTGACCTGGTGACAAACCCTCATCATGGTTTCACTGGTTTCTGGTTCAGGTTCTGAGGCACAAAGGGACGGTTCTGGTGCCGTTTTAAGGACCTCTCTGGAACACAGTTATGGACCAAACAGGACCAGAACCTGAATGGGTCAGCAGAACTGTGCAGTCCTGATCCAGAACCAGTACAATAAACAGAAGACCCAGATTTCTAGACCAGTGAGAATGAATGAAACCAAAACCAGATCCTATCAAACTCCAGCTGGTTCTGGTTCTGCTAAGTTATCCCTCCCAGTTTTAACACATTAATGAACAATATTTAAGCCAACAGCTTAAATGTTAACATCTGCTGTCTGTCTACGAATCGAAGCTAGACCATCAAAATGAAAAGGAGTAATGATTCACATAGTTCAGGAGAATAAAATACGGTAAACTAAATACTGGAAAACAAGAATCTTTTAACAGCAATCTAACAAACAAGGAAGAACTTTTATTGAAATGTAGTTTTAAATTAGAATAAAAAACTGAAGCATCAACTCTGCTGTAAAACCTTTGATCACGAAGGAAGCAGAATATATAATAAGCAGGAAATGTATTGGATTCCTGGCCTGGGGTCTTTCTGCATGGAGATAGCATGTTCTCCATGAGCATGTATGGGTTCTCTCCTGGTACTCTGGCTTCCTCCCACAGCCCAAAAACATGACTGTTAGGTTAATTAGCTTCTCTAAATCTGTGTGTGAATGGTTGTTTGTCCTGTTTGTCTCGGTGTTGCCCTGCGATGGACTGGCGACCTGTCCAGGGTGTACCCCGCCTCTCACCCGTAGATAGCTGGAGATAGACACCAGCACCCCTCACCACTCCACTTGGGATTAAGCGTGTCTGAAATGGATGGATGGATGGAATGTGTTGTGCAATATGGCTATCATGGTTTTTGGACATGGAGAACCAGTGTCCATGTTCCATCTTGACATGATGACCAGAGAAGAAGCCGCAGCTTTGGTGAATAAACAGCTGTGGAATCTCTGCAACCCTCTCCCCCCTTTCCCACAGAGGTGTGACCAACCACCCCCCTCTCTGTGAGAACAGTTGAAAACCACAGAAGCCTCTCTTTTCTTTCTCTATTCCCATGAGGCTGGCTAAGGTGCAAGTCCACTGGTTCTCCACCACAGGGGGACCCGGATCTCCAGAATCATCAAAGATAAGTCATCATGGACCTTTCACCTTTCAGAACCAAACTGCTGCAAATCAGACATTGTGCAACACATCTCTCTTGAGTTTCAGAACTTTTAGAGCTTTGATGAACCACTCAGACAAAGAGGACCCCTGGTTGTTGGCCTGACTGCTGAGCTGGATGAAACTCAAGCCTTCCAAATGGACATGGTCAAAAAGGTTTGCACGTCTGGCATGATTAGGGACAGAACAAACAATGTTCTGAATCAATGTGTTTGCTGATGAGTAAAGTCAGGCTAAAGGAATGGACTGCATGCTACGCTATGCTACGCTACGCTACAGTAATATGTATTGAGTTGTTTCTGAAGCTTAGACCAGCTTTATTCCACTAAGAGTTAAACACTGATATAACATCAGTGTTCATGTGTTCCTCAGATGCTCATTACATTTCCATTAGCAAGTCTGACCAAGAGTCATTTAGTGGAATCCTGATGTCTATTCGCTGCTAGCTATTTTAAAGAGGGTAAAGAATCATTTAACTAAAGTTTATTGGTTCCTGATCAAGCAAATCATTTAATAAAACATTATTTGGCCAAATAATGTTTTATTCACCTCATGGATTTGCATTGTGAATTGGTCTGAAAACATTCCAATTTATTTAAATTAGTTAAAAGCTAATTTGATCAGATGCCATATTCTCCCAGATAAACTTTGGTTTCAAACACAGAATCCATCTTCCCGATTCCTCTCCCCCTCCGCTCTTTTTCACACACACATATAGGGCCCTGGGGAGGGGACTTCGGGCTGGTGCTGAGAGGGGGGCATCAACGTGCCCTAGCTCGCCGCATGCCGAGACAACCTGCTCCCCAGTTTTAACTGCATTTAGACATTGGACACATGAAACAACAACAGCTCACAATCACCTCTGGGAGGCGGGTCGCGGAGTGTGTGGGGGGGGGCGGGTAGGTGGCCATGCTCTCTGCGCAGCCCCACTCCTGATATGGCTTAGCACTGCCTCTCAGTTTAAACCGCAAACAACACACATTTTACAAATAGCCATTAGCGAGGGGGAGAGGGAAACGGGATCCTTTGATGCCCTGGCCTCCCGGGCTCTGCTGGGGGGGAGGGTGTTGGCTGTTCTGCGGGCTCAGGGTCACGGTCGGCTACGCTGCTGGGGGTCGGCTGGACCCGGGGGGCGCCTGTTCTGCTGCGCCTGGGGATGGGGGGCGGTGGTTGGGGTGACGGGGAGCGGTGGGGGCTTGGGGCTCGCGGCCGCTTCCCCGGGCCTGGGTTGCCGCTCGTGAGGTGCGGGGGCGGGAATGGGAATGGGGTTGGTGTGGGAGTGCGGGTGGACGCGGGCTTGAGGGGGGGGCATTTGGGTGTTTTGGGGTTGGTGTGGGTAGGATTGGTGTTTGATAGAGTGGGTGGCAATGGGCGGGCTGCGCAGGAGGGGAGGGTTGTGTGGGGGATGGGGGGTGGGGCTGGCTGGTGTGTGCGTGTAGGTGGGGGGAGGAGTATCTGTGTGGGTGTGGGGTTGGGGTGGGTTAGTTTGTGTATGTGGGGTCGGTGCGTTTGGGAGTTGGAGTGTGTGTGGGATGGAGGGAGGGGCGTGAGTGGGGGGACTGGCATTGGTGCGGGCGCCCTGGTGTCGGATGTGTGGGGCCGGGGCATTGGAGTGGGTGCTGGCCCGGGTCGGGGGGGTGCCGTCTGGGGGATCCGGTCCCCCTGGGTGCTGTCCGGGTCGTCGGGGGGGGGTTCCCCCGGGCGCTGAGGGTCTGGGCTGCCCGCTGCACCCGGTGCGGGGGGGTGGCACCCGGTGCGGTCGGCGGTTGTCTGTCTTGGCCCGCTTGGGCCTGGGCCCCGAGACCGCGAGGCGTTCCGGCTGGGGCCACCATCTACCGCCCTCTGCGGGGATGTTTGTCCCTTTGGGGGTGGGGGGCGACTGGGGTCCGGGCCTCTGGGTGGCTGCGGGGATCCTGGTTCTTGGGCAGTGCGGGCTTCCTCCTCCTCCTCGCAGAGACGAGGTCGCATCTGCACAACGACATCACCATAGAGCACCCTTCACGATGCAGGTAGACACTGTGATGCTGCTTCCCGTTGTAATGACTAGGTTTTACCTCTTCTCTGCGTGGTTCGGCGTGCGTGCGTATGACTAATCTGACAATATCTAAGCCACCTGCAGGTCCTCCGGTGAGGGAGTGCAGGTTCCGTTTTTCAGCAAAAATCCTTGGAATGATGTTTAGGGGTTCTTGTATAGACGCACCAACGTACTGTGTGAATGTATCCTTTTTTTCTCTCTCTCTCTCTCCCTCTCTCTCTCTCTCTCTCTCTCTTTCTATATCTATCTCTCTCCATCACTTTTTTTTTTTCTTTTTCTCTCTCTGTTCCACTTTCTATCATTGCCTCTTTCAGTTTGCTTTTGTCAAGCCCAGCGATACGATGTAAAATGTTGCTATAAAAATGTGTAATTAAAGGAAAAAAGAATTGAATTAATAAAATAATAAATAGGATCTCAGGGGGAACCCCCAAGCTCCCCTTGGCAAAGCAAAATCTGTTCAACACAATAAAGCAACCAGATTACCATTCTGCTTACTATGATGCTGGACAGGACAAAAAAAAAGAATCCATCTTAAACTGTAATATAGTTTTCAACCATGTTTCCCCTTCCTCTTTGTACACAGTAGTTTAGTTTAGTTTAGTTAACTAGTTTTAGTTAAGAGTGTTAAACCGAAATATGTTTGACTTGGAGCTGAATGATTTTTGTTAATAAACTCATATTTTGAACAGAAGTTGTGGTGAATGCCTGGAATCCCAGTTAGTTCATTTCTGTCCGACTAATCGGCTGCAGAACAAATCATACTTTAAAATAAAGTATTTTCTCTATCTTCAGTTTCATCCAGGATGTTCTTTTGAGATTAATCAGCTGTTAAATAGTTTTGAAGACCAAAAAAGGCCATTGAAGCTGAAGAGAGGAGGTGAAATATTGCTGCTCCAGAGTCAGAGTGTGACCCGTACTTTAATTCAAGGGAAAATGTCTGCAGAATATTAAAAAAAGTGATGAAGCATCTTAAAATATTTCCAGAATGTGTTGCAGTCCAGCTCTGCTCCTAGAAATCTAGTCCATAAAAGTTCTTCAGCTTTTTACCTTCCTTTGGTTTTCTGGTGCTGTGAAAACTGGACCTGATCAACAAACCTGATAAAGTCCAACGTTCACTGCACCAGAAAAGCAAAGGAAGGCAAAAAGCTCAATTCAACACATTAAGACAGAAAGCAGGAGGAACAGTGAGGTCCAGGAGTGTCCAGCAGACCGCCAGGTCCCTCAGCCGGGACCAAAGCTTCTCCATGTTACCAGCAGACAGAGGATGATGCACCGTGGTCCTCTACACTTCAGACTACCAGGACAAAACTCTCACTCTGCTGATTGACACCAACACTTATGAATTATTGAAAACAGATCCAACCAACGCCTACAGAAAAAAAAAATTACGGACTACCTTAAACAAGTAGAAAAAGAAAAAGGAAATGAACCTTTGGGTTTATTTTATATTATATCCAGGGGAGGACATTCCATGCTTAGATGGACTCCCAAACCTTCAAAGGAAGGAGCTCCACTCAGACCCACTGTCAGCAGCATTAACTCAGTAACAGACAACACTGCTAAACAGCTTAGTCATAATTTAGCCTCCCTGGTGGGAAACAAACACATAGAAAACTCCAAAGACTTTGCTAATAAACATCTAAAGATGGCGCCAGAAGAAACCCTAGAAAACCTGGAACTCCATGCTAATTCTGACATTTTGAATTGAAAAATCTTCCTGGATGGGAAGAGAAACGTCTTCAAACTTGGAAACAAAGTCCAGAGGATTGATTTAAAATCTTTTTGTAAAACTTTTTTGAAAAGGTAATCAAGATAATACAAAGTGGATCATCATCCTCCAGGGGGTTATTGGTCCTGGTGGAGGGGCCCTGATGGACATCATTTTTGCTTTACCACGATGTTTAACATGTTTAACCCTAACCTCCTGTGATTCAGAGCTGGGGGGGGGCGTTCCTCAGATCATGACCCTCCAGGTTCCGCTGTTGTTTCCCACATGGCCGCTGAAGTCCCCCAGCACAATGGCTGAATATCAGGAAGGCCTGGTACTCTGTACTGTCGTTTGGCTAATATTGCAGGACCTTCTTCTCCCTACAGGAAGTCGAAGGGATGCAGCCCTCATGAAGGTGACCTCTAACAGAAGACCATCGACCAGGAAGGAAACAAGCAGACCCATCCCAACCCTACGCCTCTCCCTGCAGAAAGCTCCACTTCCTTCCCTAAAGTGCTGCCTTAACATGGTTTCAGAGGCTATGTTGTCGGGGGCTTAATGACCCTGGTATGGTCTCCCAAGGCAAAAAGGCTCTAGGAGAAAAGAGCAGCTCAAAAACCCTTATGATGAATACAAATAAATAAATAAAAATCAAGGCACGTGACATCACCCAGCTGGGCCGGAGCCTGGAAAACACCCTGTGAAGCGGGGCCGAGTGTGAAGTGGCCGGGATGAGAATCAGCTCCTCCAAGTCCGAGGCCATGGTTCTCCACCGGAAAAAGGTGGCTTGTCCCCTTCAGGTTGGAGGAGAGTCCCTGCCTCCAGTGGAGGAGTTCAAGTATCTTGGGGTCCTGTTCACGAGTGAGGGAAGAATGGAGCGGGAGATCGACAGACGGATCGGTGCGGCTGCTGCAATAATGCGGACGCTGCACCGGTCTGTCGTGGTGAAGAGAGAGCTGAGCGAAAAGGCAAAGCTCTCAATTTACCGGTCGGTCTACGTTCCTACCCTCACCTATGGTCATGAAATCTGGATCATGACCGAAAGAACGAGATCCCGGATACAAGCGGCTGAAATGAGCTTTCTCCGTAGGGTGGCTGGGCTCTCCCTTAGAGATAGGGTGAGGAGGCTCGGACATCTTCTTCGGATGCCCCCTGGACGCCTCCCTCGGGAGGTGTTCCAGGCACGTCCCACCGGGAGGAGGCCCAGGGGACGACCCAGGACACGCTGGAGAGACTATGTCTCTCGACTGGCCTGGGAGCGCCGAGGACTTCCCCCAGCAGAGCTGGAGGAGGTGTCTGGGGAGAGGGAAGTCTGGGAGTCTCTGCTTAGTCTGCTGCCCCCGCCACCCGGTTCCGGATAAAGCGGGAGACAACGAGTACGAGTCTATAACTATAATTCACATCATGTCATCTCAGGTCACTTTATAGATCCAGATCAACCAGATCATCCAGTCAGATTGATTCAAAGTTTTCTATCTAAGGAAAACCAGCTGATTGCATCGACTCATTGACTCTTCAGCAATCCCTCACACTAAGCATGCTTGTAGCGACAGTAGAGAGGAAAAACTCCCTTTGAACAGGAAGAAACCTCCAGCAGAACCAGGCTCAGTGTGAGCGGCCATCTGCTGAGGCCCACTGGGGTTCATCACTGTGGAGATGGAGTTGATGATGTCATCATCCACCTGCTTCATAAACCCACTATCATTTAGCCAAGGTAGGCAGCACTGGGAGGGTCACGGTCTTTGATTTCTCCAGATTCAGCCTGACTGACTGTGAGAGAAACTCCAGCACTCAGGTGGAGGCATCAACAACCACCTGGCCGTCATCATCATCATCATCATCATCATCATCATCACCACCATCATCACCATCATCATCATCATCATCATCATCACCATGATCATCATCATCACCATCATCATCACCATCATCATCATCATCATCATCATCACCATCATCATCATCATCACCATCATCATCGCCATCATCATCATCATCATCATCATCATCATCATCATCATCACCATCATCACCGTCACCATCATCATCATCATCATCATCATCATCATCACCACCACCATCATCATCATCATCATCACCATGATCATCATCATCATCATCATCATCACCATCATCATCATCATCACCATCATCACCATCATCACCATCATCATCACCATCATCACCATGATCATCATCATCATCACCATCATCATCACCATCATCATCATCATCACCATCATCATCATAATCATCACCATCATCACCATCATCATCATCATCATCACCATCATCATCATCATCATCATCATCATCACCACCATCATCACCATCATCATCATCATCATCATCATCACCATCATCACCATCACCATCATCATCACCACCATCATCACCATCATCATCATCACCATCATCATCATCATCATCACCATCATCACCATCACCATCATAATCATCATCATCATCATCATCATCACCACCATCATCACCATCATCATCATCATCATCACCATGATCATCATCATCATCACCATCATCATCACCATCATCATCATCACCATCATCATCATCACCATCATCACCATCACCATCATCATCATCATCATCATCATCATCATCATCATCATCATCATCACCACCATCATCACCATCATCATCACCATCATCATCATCACCATCATCATCATCATCATCATCATCACCATCATCACCATCATCATCATCATCATCATCATCATCATCATCATCAGAGCTAATGCTTGAAAGAAGCTCAACCAGCTGATAAAGAAGGCCGCCTCCAATTTGCCGTTTTCATTAATAAAGAACTTTTTTTTAATTGAATTGAATTTTAATACATTGAATATTTTTTCACTTTTCTCCAGGCAGAACCGTTGTCATGGCAATGCATTCCAGAGGACACACCACAAAACTACTTTTAAACACTTATCAATGTTTTTATTATTGACATTAGGCTGCATGAATGAAATATATATTTCTATGGTTTGAGATACTCAGAAAACACATTTATTGCTACTTTACACAGATTTTAAGTGGGAATACTGGAGTTATGGGATTAATGGGAAACATGCTGGTTGATCATCTGTAGCCGTTCATCAGTTTCACCTAAAACCCATTAAGACTGAAAGAGGAATAAATGCAAACAGCTGCTCCTCATCAACCTTTTTCACAGCAGACCTTCATAAATGAAGAGAACTCGGAGAAAAAAGTCTTCAAACTGAGACTAAAGGAGGTCTGATCCAGTCCGATCTGAAAATGTGTCCCGCATGAGAGGAAAGAATCATCAGCTGAAACCAGCCGTGCTAGGATCAGTTTCTGGATCCGTCCTCCTTCAGCGCTAATCACTCAGCATCACCAATCTGCTAAGAATGCGACCTCCAGCACGCGGCTGCAGAGCAGAAACTGCAGAAATGCGACACATCAACCACAACCCCCATTAAAGCAGAATAACTGGAAACTGAATCTAGAACCCATAATCCTTTGCATCTGGCTTATGTTGTGAGACTGGCATGGGGTGGGGGGGGCTAATGAGACTCTGGGGACTCACAGTAAAGTAAAGAAAACCCGCCCCCAGACTTCATGACATGTGTCAGTTTCCACAGTGCTGGGCTGAGCGGTGCTGCCAGGAGTGGGAGGGACCCTGAAGCAGGCAGAACCCCCACAGTGGAAAAGTTTCAGCAGCTGACAGCGTTTGGGGGGAGGTGCATATCTGGCCAAACGGTGATCTGCTGAGGGAATGAGCAGGAGGAGGCCCAGCAGAGGTCTCAGCAGCCTCTCTGCTAAACAGTTGGAGGCAAACCAGACTTCCTGAACCTCTGAGCAAACACGCCGCAGTCTTTGGTGAGACTCTACGGGCAGCTGTCCTCTCTGAGGACGCTCTGATGGCTGCAGAGCAGAAACTCCTTCAGCGAGCCGAGGGCTCAGGAGGAAAAACTACGGTTTAAAGTGGGGAAAGTTCTGCAGAGCTCAAGCTCAGAGGGCAGGTCCTCCAGGTGATGGATCAGGTAACCGCGGTAACGCTCTATCCTGCAGTTTGTCATCTGAAAGAGGAGATGTAGCGTCACCAAGCAGAGAAGGAGATCCAGGAGGTTCACTTCTCTCTTGTCCCATCTTGTTCTCACTCCATCTGTCCATTTCAGGCCGTTTCTCACCTGGTTGCTTTGCTCCGACACATCCAGGCCTGCGGCTCCCTCACAGGCAGAGCTGTGGTGTGAACAGCTGCCTGGCCGTCCACACTGCAGCCCCCAGAAGCCACAGGCAGAGTGGCTGCGGCTGCGCTGGTCAGTGGAGCCCAGAGGGCCCCAGGAACTCAGAGGAGGATAAATCTCACCTCTGAGGACCAGAAGCGGATTGCTGCTCGCTTCCACACAGCTGACAGCAGAGCTTCAGCAGGTGACTTAGTGGAAACCAAAATGGAGGCCTAGCTGAGGTTTGAGAGGGACATGACCATACAGCGCTGTAATTATATGTGCTCTAATGCTCTGAGGGTGGAGCTGGCAGAGAGACTCACAGAGTTCCTGTCAAATAAAAACATGTTCTCCACAAACTGTGACCAAAAACACAGCTTAACTCCACGCTGCAGATTCACAGCTTGCAAAAGCTCCGTGCTGTGGCCCGTTGGCCATAACACGGATTAACGAGGAGATCAGGGTTCACCGCACTGGGAGGTTCACCGCAGCCTCACTGGACTTTATGCATGAAGCACCAACAGCAGGACCTTCCAGCTCATCATCATCCAATGGATGGACATGAATCTTCTTTCCTCCTCCTGATCTGTTGTCATGCTTGTAGACCTGCCAAAGTCCAGCCTGTCTCTGCATGCAGAGGAGCGGCGCTGCAGATCCAGTGAAGGAGAACCATGAACCAACTCCATCTGCTGGAAGCTCCCAGAAGAAAACCATCACCTGTCCCTTTAGACCATTATAGGTCTGACAGCAGGAAGCTGTTCAGCGGCCTCAGCTGGCTGATTGAAGCCTCCACCATGTTTCCCTCTGGGTGTGGGGGGTAGGGGGGCCACAGTTCTAATAAAATGATGAAAAGCTCCTCTGACCAACAGGCAGGGATGGACTGGAAGAGTTAGTCATGTAACCAGGCCACCCTGGGCTGGGATCTTTTTTATAAGTTATTCTTATATGTTTGAAACCAAGCAGAGGAACAGACTGGATGTAGAGAACAGTCTGGGATCAGAGCTCATCAAAGAAGCTCAGGTGTCTGGATTTAATCTGCTTTAATCTGGACACCTACAAACTGAAATCATCTGCAGCTTTTCAGACCAGCCTGGAAACAAAACAGGACGAAAGATAATTGCAGGAAGATGGACGCCTGAGTTTTGGACTCCAGGAAAACATCAGCAGAAGGTTTAAACCTGCAGTGCTTCACAAACAACCAAGAGCCAAACTCCGTCCCTCTGAGCACCACTACGGCTCAGGTTACCGCTGGTTCTGGTTCTGAATACCAAAGCCAGACCCGAGTGGATCTTAATGAACAATGTCTCCTCTGCAGCTCCACCCACAAACCAACAGCAGCAGATCTGAGAGCCTCACCACAGAAAAAGGAGTCAGTGGTCTCTGCCGCAGCCCGCTGGCTGCTCCACCCCCTACCCTACCCCCCCATCCCCCACCCCTCACCTCCCCAAAAGAACCACCTCGTGTTCTGCAGCCGGAGCAGAACCAAGCACTGGGCCCCTCCTAGCAGCACAGCTGCAGTCCAGCCTGCTGCTGATGATTTCCACGGCTGCAAAACACCAGGAGCCTCAATGACCTGGATCCACCAGAACCCTTTGTTATTGTCAGCCGGGTTTTTTCCCTTCATCCTGAAGGGATGCAGTGATGTACAAACCCAGAGTTCTAGACCAGAACCAGAACAATAAACCAGCAGTTAGAGGACCCAGAGTTCTAGACCAGAACCAGCACAGTAAACCAGCAGTTAGAGGACCCAGAGTTCTAGACCAGAACCAGTACAATAAACCAGCAGTTAGAGGACCCAGAGTTCTAGACCAGAACAATAAACCAGCAGTTAGAGGACCCAGAGTTCTAGACCAGAACAATAAACCAGCAGTTAGAGGACCCAGAGTTCTAGACCAGAACCAGTACAATAAACCAGCAGTTAGAGGACCCAGAGTTCTAGACCAGAACAATAAACCAGCAGTTAGAGGACTCAGAGTTCTAGACCAGAACCAGTACAATAAACTAGCAGTTAGAGGACCCAGAGTTCTAGACCAGAACCAGTACAATAAACCAGCAGTTAGAGGACCCAGAGTTTTAGACCAGAACCAGAACAATAAACCAGCAGTTAGAGGACCCAGAGTTCTAGACCAGAACCAGTACAATAAACCAACAGTTAGAGGACCCAGAGTTCTAGACCAGAACCAGTACAATAAACCAGCAGTTAGAGGACCCAGAGTTCTAGACCAGAACAATAAACCAGCAGTTAGAGGACCCAGAGTTCTAGACCAGAACCAGTACAATAAAACAGCAGTTAGAGGACCCAGAGTTCTAGACCAGAACCAGTACAATAAACCAGCAGTTAGAGGACCCAGAGTTTTAGACCAGAACCAGAACAATAAACCAGCAGTTAGAGGACCCAGAGTTCTAGACCAGAACCAGTACAATAAACCAGCAGTTAGAGGACCCAGAGTTCTTGACCAGAACCAGTGCAGTAAACCAGCAGTTAGAGGACCCAGAGTTATTGACCAGAACCAGCACAGTAAACCAGCAGTTAGAGGACCCAGAGTTCTAGACCAGAACCAGCACAGTAAACCAGCAGTTAGAGGACCCAGAGTTCTAGACCAGAACCAGTACAATAAACCAGCAGTTAGAGGACCCAGAGTTCTTGACCAGAACCAGTACAGTAAACCAGCAGTTAGAGGACCCAGAGTTCTTGACCAGAACCAGCACAGTAAACCAGCATTTAGAGGACCCAGAGTTCTAGACCAGAACCAGTACAATAAACCAGCAGTTAGAGGACCCAGAGTTCTAGACCAGAACCAGTACAGTAAACCAGCAGTTAGAGGACCCAGAGTTCTTGACCAGAACCAGTACAGTAAACCAGGAGTTAGAGGACCCAGAGTTCTAGACCAGAACCAGTACAGTAAACCAGCATTTAGAGGACCAAGAGTTCTAGACCAGAACCAGTACAGTAAACCAGCAGTTAGAGGACCCAGAGTTCTTGGCCAGAACCATAACAGAGTCCAGCTATAAGGCTCCATTGATGCAGGGAGTATTGCAGAGTTCTAGACCAGAACTAGTACAATAAGTCAGCAGTTAGAGGACCCAGAGTTCTTGGCCAGAACCAAAACAGAGTCCAGCTATAAGGCTCCATTGATGCAGGGAGTATTGCAGAGTTCTAGACCAGAACTAGTACAATAAGTCAGCAGTTAGAGGACCCAGAGTTCTAGACCAGAAGCAGTACAATAAACCTGCAGTTAGAGGACCCATAGTTCTTGACCAGAACCAGTACAGAGTACAGCTATGAGGCTCCATCGATGCAGGGGGCATTGCAGAGATAACTTTGCTCTCCATTACCGTAAGGAGTCTGACGTTATCAGCCGCTGATGGTTCTAAAGCTGGGCCTGTAGAACTCGGTTCTCTGTACTCACTGCAGCCACTGGTACCAGAACCCTGATAGAACCACTGATCTAAGTGAAGTCCTATTAAAATAATCTGGGCACTGAAATAGATTGTGCTCTAAGAATCATGCCGCAAAGAAAGTCAGACTGTTGATGTTAGCAGCAGCCATCTTTAACATTTGGCCCATACCATCCTGTTGGACCGACTTTTTGCCTCTGATCTATGGGGCGCTCCAGTAAAAAAGTCTGAAGTTGGACATCAGAGGACAGTGAACCCAATGATGAACCTGTGCTGTATATTAAACTCACAGATGTCGGTCATTGAAGGTTGGGAAACTTTAAAAGCCTCTGAATCTGGACAGGAGCAGCTGTTTCTAAATCCAGATTACGGATAGATTAAACTCAGGTCATCATATCTGCTCCCTCTGAAACCAACAGCATGAAATGTTTTCAGTTCTGTCCAACCCGGAGACAGACTGACGAACCGTCCAGGGTCTCATTCAGAGAGGTGTCAGGAGAAGCTCACGAACACCACCACTGGAACACAGGTTAGTGACCACATCTATCTGGTGAAGGATGATTATGAACCTGTGAGTCACTAACCTGGTCTTATAGTTTAGAGGGCGAGGTTGGTTCCAGCCTTTTGGCTGACAAAAACATGACAGATGCATCCCAGAGTGTCCCAGACACTGAAGCCCCACAGGTCAAAGAACAGGCCTGCGGGGCTTCAGGCAGAAGATCAGATCTGAGCAGAAGAAGGACGGATAATGCAGATGGTGAAGCCAAAGCCGGTGTCAAAGACATGCTCAGGAGTCAGGACCAGGAGATTAGAGATCTGAAGAGGCGCCAAAGGGAAATCCAGGAGGGTGTCAGGAAACAGTTCCAGGTGAGGTTCACATGCAAAATCCAGCAAGAGTCAGAGGAAAGGTAAGGCAAACAGATCAGAACAGGAACAGGCAGGATCAGAGGTCCAAAGGCAGAACGGGTCAGGATCAGGCAATCACAAACAGCAATGCTAGACAACTCTCACCAAATGCTTGAATTATCTGGCACTAATGACTGCGAGCAAGCAGCCTAAATAGATCCTGGAGCAGAGACCGGTCTGGATGTAGAGAACAGTCTGGATGTGTAGACCAGTCTGAATGCAGAGAACAGTCTGGATGCAGAAAACAGTCTGGATGTAGAGACCAGTCTGAATGCATAGAACAGTCTGGATGTAGAGACCAGTCTGGATGTGTAGACTAGTCTGAATGCAGAGAACAGTCTGGATGCAGAAAACAGTCTGGATGTAGAGACCAGTCTGAATGCAGAGAACAGTCTGGATGAAGAGAACAGTCTGGATGTAGAGACCAGTCTGGATGTGTAGAGCAGTCTGGATGTAGATACCCGTCTAGATGTAGAGAACAGTGTGGATGTAGAGACCAGTCTGGACGTAGAGACCAGTCTGGATGTAGAGACCTGTCTGGATGTAGAGACCAGTCTAGATGTAGAGAACAGTGTGGATGTAGAGACCAGTCTGGATGTAGAGACCAGTCTGGACGTAGAGACCAGTCTAGATGTAGAGAACAGTGTAGATGTAGAGACCAGTCTAGATGTAGAGAACAGTGTGGATGTAGAGACCAGTCTGGATGTAGAGACCAGTCTGGACGTAGAGACCCGTCTAGATGTAGAGAACAGTGTGGATGTAGAGACCAGTCTAGATGTAGAGAACAGTGTGGATGTAGAGACCCGTCTAGATGTAGAGACCAGTCTAGATGTAGAGAACAGACTGGATGTAGAGAACAGTGTGGATGTAGAGACCAGTATGGGTGTAGAGACCAGTCTGGACGTAGAGACCCGTCTAGATGTAGAGAACAGTGTGGATGTAGAGACCAGTCTAGATGTAGAGAACAGTGTGGATGTAGAGACCCGTCTAGATGTAGAGACCAGTCTAGATGTAGAGACCAGTCTGGATGTAGAGAATAGTCTGGATGTAGAGACCAGTCTGGATGTAGAGAACAGACTGGATGTAGAGAACAGTCTGGATGTACAGACCAGTCTGGATGTGTAGACCAGTCTGGATGTAGAGAACAGACTGGATGTAGAGAACAGTCTGGATGTAGAGACCAGTCTGGATGTAAAGAACAGACTGGATGTAGAGAACAGTCTGGATGTAGAGACCAGTCTGGATGGGTAGACCAGTCTGGATGTAGAGAACAGACTGGATGTAGAGAACAGTCTGGATGTAGAGACCAGTCTGGATGGGTAGACCAGTCTGGATGTAGAGAACAGACTGGATGTAGAGAACAGTCTGGATGTAGAGACCAGTCTGGATGTGTAGACCAGTCTGGATGTAGAGAACAGACTGGATGTAGAGAACAGTCTAGATGTAGAGACCAGTCTGGATGTAGAGAACAGTCTGGATGTGTAGAGCAGTCTGAATGCAGAGACCAGTCTGGATGTAGAGAACAGACTGGATGTAGAGAACAGTCTGGATGTAGAGAACAGTCTGGATGTAGAGAACAGTCTGGATGTGTAGAGCAGTCTGAATGCAGAGAACAGTCTGGATGTAGAGAACAGTCTGGATGTAGAGAACAGTCTGGATGTGTAGAGCAGTCTGAATGCAGAGAACAGTCTGGATGCAGAAAACAGTCTGGATGTAGAGACCAGTCTGGATGTAGAGAACAGACTGGATGTAGAGAACAGACTGGATGTAGAGAACAGTCTGGATGTGTAGACCAGTCTGGATGTAGAGAACAGACTGGATGTAGAGAACAGTCTGAATGTGTAGAGCAGTCTGAATGCAGAGAACAGTCTGGATGCAGAAAACAGTCTGGATGTAGAGAACAGACTGGATGTAGAGAACAGTCTGGATGTAGAGAACAGTCTGGATGTGTAGAGCAGTCTGAATGCAGAGAACAGTCTGGATGTAGAGAACAGTCTGGATGTAGAGAACAGTCTGGATGTGTAGAGCAGTCTGAATGCAGAGAACAGTCTGGATGCAGAAAACAGTCTGGATGTAGAGACCAGTCTGGATGTAGAGAACAGACTGGATGTAGAGAACAGACTGGATGTAGAGAACAGTCTGGATGTAGAGACCAGTCTGGATTTGTAGACCAGTCTGGATGTAGAGAACAGACTGGATGTAGAGAACAGTCTGAATGTGTAGAGCAGTCTGAATGCAGAGAACAGTCTGGATGCAGAAAACAGTCTGAATGCAGAGAACAGTCTGGATGCAGAAAACAGTCTGGATGCAGAAAACAGTCTGGATGTAGAGACCACCATTAGCTCTAATATCAAGCGGCACCCATGTTTTAAAAATATTAACATCAGCTGTTCCCTGACAGCATGGTGGGAATTTCTAAAAATAACGAAGTCATCACTTATCCCGTGCAGTCGCACGCCCATCTGGAAGAACCCTGACATTCTACAAAACAATAATGTGATAAACTTTCCGTACTGGAAGAATAAAGGTATTACATATCTGGATCATTTGTTTGAAGGTACGGAGTTTATCACATTTGGTAGATTAAATTTGCATTATGGAATTAACAAAAATAAATTCTTAGAATATGAGCAAATCAAAGCTATAATTACCCCCCCCCCCACCACCCCCCCACCCCCAAAAATTACTGTCTAAATTATACAGGACACTGACTAAACTGGATGATCCAATATCTCTTCCTATTACTAAATGGGAGGAGGATTTATCAGCCAGATGTGAACAAAACATCTGGGCTCAGATATGTCTAAGAACTTTTAACATGACTAGAAACCCCAATTTACAATTAATACAATACAAAATCCTCCACAGAGTGCACTATACAGGTCAAAGATTATTCAAGATGGGTTTTGCGCAATCTAACATCTGTCCACAGTGCACAGGCAATCAACTTGATAATTATTTTCACGTGTTATGGTTCTGCACGCCGGTTCAGAGGTTCTACAGGTATGTAAGGATCTATCACTGTGCCTGGGTTGTAAAATCCCACTTTCCCCTCCAGTTTGCTTGCTGGGTGACTTTGAGGGAAGCTCTCTGGAAAGAAATCAGTTTGCATGGCATTCACTGCATTATGTATCACAAAGAAAACTATCCTCATGAATTGGAAAAGTAAGGATAAACTCGGCATCAATCCGTACAGAGATCTGTTGTTGGATCATATTAATCTTGAGACAGCATCTGCATCCCCATCAGACCGATCTCTCTGGGCTCCCTTGATCGGCTCCATCACTTAGTGTAGTGGGGGGCTGTGAAGTGCATCCTACGGGGAGCGGGGGCTGGTTCGGGGGTCCTTGGGTCCTGCGGGGCTCAGGGGCACTCAGAGAGGGGTGTCTGGCGGGTCTGACCCATCAGGGCGGGGCTTGGGATGCCTACGGCAGCCACTTGCGGTGCTCTCGGGGGGTTCTGTGGTGGCGGACGTGGATTACTGGCCTGGTAGCTGTGCTGCTGGGTGGGTCCGGATGTCTGGGGTCCCTAGGGCGCATTGCCCTCAGCGGGTGCCCCGGCGTCAGGGGTTCGGGTTCTGTGGGGAATCTTTGGTACTGGGATTATCGGATGTGAGTGTTATGTGTGAATGTGCATCCGCGTTTTTTTTGGCTCATCTTAGAGTGTGTGTGGTGTGAGTGGAGGCTCTAAGGCTGAAAGGTGTGATTGAAACTGTCAGTTTTTCTTTCCCAGTTTGGGGTCTGAACTGCTCCCTCTCCCAAACACATCTTAAATCTCCACCAAGTGCGGAGCCCATTCCCCCTGTCCTGCGCTCGGCTCTCCACAACCACTATTGAGCATTTTCCCTATGGATAAACTTTACATGCACAGTGCACCCTCACAAACAACTACAGGTTCTTGGTTCCAGGTACTCAGAGATTCACTTCCATCAGAAAGCCCATATTCTGATCTTCAGGTAACACAGAGTACATGTCAGATTAAATAATACCACTTCACTGATAGTATCAAGGTGTTACTTTATTGTATGTCTCCTTCCATGTCTGTTGGTTGTGCTGTTCTTTTTGCATCTCGTTGCAGGTGATGAAGCAGACTGAAAATGTTTTATCATTATCTCCCTTTTATCTCCTCTTTCTTTCATCTTTTCTCCTTCTTTTCCTCTTCTGTTCTACTTACATTGCAGTGTCCATATAATCTGTAAAACTCCCTGCATGATTATAATAAAGCTATTTATATGCATTAAACAAGTGTAGCAATATGGCGAGAGCCGTACTGCTCCACTGGTGAAAGTAAAATCTTTTGGGCTCTTTTTGGCATCAAGACAATTATTCTTATCGCCACACAGGACACTAAATAAAAAAATATATATATATATATATATATATTGAATATAACTCTGTTTTAGATAACATTTGGTCCCACTCCATTTCAGTGTCAAATTGACTCTATAACTAGTGTCAGATCATTTCATTCATAGCAGTATGAAAATCTCAGAGACCGGCGGGTAAACGGCAGCATATAGAGGAACAGTTACACTCATTATTAACTCCAACACTGGAGCAGATTTACACTCAGTACACTTAAAAATACTCCATGTAGAGTTCAGTAAGTTTAATCTGAATGTTTCACACCCAGACTTTTACTGTGAAGAAGGCAAACATCAAAGGCAGAGAAAGGGGGCAGCCTGAGGGCCTCTGCTGGCCCCTGGGTCTGAGGGCCTCTGCTGGCCCAGGGCCTGAGGGCCTCTGCTGGCCCCTGGGTCTGAGGGCCTCTGCTGGCCCAGGGCCTGAGGGCCTCTGCTGGCCCCAGGGTCTGAGGAGAGAAGCAGCCTGAGGGCCTCTGCTGGCCCCAGGGCCTCCATGTTTAGGCCTGAGTTCAGCTCTGGATCATCAGCAGGAGGAGAAGTTAATGATCCAATGAAATCAATGGATTCTTTCTATTCTAGGAGAAACTGAACATCTGAGAGGAATAATGAATCAGTCTGACTTTAATTCTCAGAGCGACCGCCTCCTGAATCACAGACGGCCGCCATCTGTAGTCAGTCTGCATTTATTAAAGAACCAAAGGGCCAAACGGGCCCTTCAGCTGCTCGCTATTAGCACAGAACCAACAGATAACGGGAATCCAGCTAATTCCAATTAAAATCATCCAACATGTAATCAAACCAATCAGTGAAAATTGTCTGTAAATGTTCTGATGCTCCATCGATGGCAGTCGGCAACATTTGAGGATAATTTACATCTGAGAAACAGTTAAAGGAAAAAAAATCTGTTTTTAGCAGAAAAATCAGATTTTTGTTTTTATAGTGCAGAATTAATGAAGCTCCCTCTAAAGACTAAAGTCTTAAACAATCAGTCAGATCAGCTGATCTTCTAATGCCAGAAAGAAGCAGACGATCACAGACTGAAGAAGCTGAAGATGAGCGACTGAGGAAGACCAGACTGCAGGCTGGTCTTTAAACAGGCAGGAACGTTTGATCCCAGCTAGAAGTTTGAAGATCTCAGCGTTTGAATCCAGAGAAGCAAACATCATGTTTCTGTCTCAGTCTCTAATGTGGACAGAAAGAAGCTGCTGGGAATGAAACTAAACACACAAACCAACGTTAACAGCAGCCTGGATGCATGAGGTCTTCCTGCTGCTGAGCTGCCAGCACATCAGCTCAGCTCCATCAGTCCCAGTTTGGAAGCAGCTGTTTTATTTTCCAGAAGAGAAAAAGTAGCAAACTCTGAACAGGAGGGGCCACAGGGGCCCCAGGATCTGATCTAGAGACTTTTACTCACCTATCAGCAAACAGCTGGCCGCTCAGAAAAGGTTCCCTTCATGAAAACAGTCCGATTGTCTGGAACCAGGATCTGCTGAAGATCCGAGAAAAAACTGAGAAGAAAAGCAGCCGAGCATCCAGATGGGGGAGGGACCAGGAGAGCAGCCAGAGAAATGGAAAAATATTCCTGAGAGGAGCGAGGGGACCGAGGGAGGAAGAGGAGGAGGGGGAGGTCGGCTGATAGTTGGACCTAAAAGGAGCCTCCAGGAGGAAACTGGCATTCAGGGAAAAAAAGACCCGAAACTTTATTAACAATAAAAACATTTTTTAAATCATTTTTCTATTTTTTCTTTTATCTGAAGGGAAAGATCTCCTCCTCTTGATCTCCTTCTCCTTGCTAGTCCAGATCCTCCTTCCTCCCAGCAGCAGGTCTGCAGCATCTTCCTTCCAGGAGGTTCTGCTGTGTGGTCCTCCTGGGTTTTGTTCTGGTCTCAGAATTGAAGTCTGCATTTACGGTTCTGTGCTTCCTGCTGCTGCAGCGCTGATGTTTGCTTTAAATAAACTTCCTCTGACTGTAGAGCCTGACATCTTTATGGCGGCTCGTCACGACCGGAACTGACCGGTCAGAAACAGGAAGACTGCAGAGAAAAAGAAGGAAAACAAGGGAAGAGATTTATCAATGAACAAGATCGTCTCACCTGACAGGATGTCAAGAACGAAAACAAAATCTATTTTCTAATATTGTGGAATTGCAGTTCCACAAAAAATATGAAAAAAATAATATCTCCAATCCAAATCAAGTCCTTGATCAGGGAGTCATACTGACATCATCATAGTGGGAGATTTTAACATCCATGCTGACATTAAGGCGATAGCTTAAGAGCAGCCTTTAATGCTATCTTAGACACTATTGGCTTTGTTCAAAATGTGAATAGTCCCACACATTCTCATCTTCATACTTTGGATCTTGTGCTGACATACGGCATAGAATGTGCATTTTCCTACAACGATGTCCTTAAAGAAATTGTTTCCCTTCCTCTGTTCTCACTGAGCTGCGCTGCAGAGGGCAAACGTTTAGTTTATTCTCTCTCTATGCGTAAATAGAGTGGTAGGTAGAGGTATAACATTACCAGCCCGATCCGGCGGGGGGGATTTCAGTCTGGCTGGATGTTTCCCCTTGGCTCTGTCTTTCTTACACCTCATCCAAAATACTCAGGTTATCCTGATCTATCTCTATAGTTCTGCTGCTAGAGGCTCAGACTGCTGGAGGACATAGGGACCCTTTTTCATCATTCTGCTTCATTCTATCTCTATAGTTCTGCTGCTATAGGCTCAGAGTGCTGGAGGACATAGGGACCCTTTTTCATCATTCTACTTCATTCTATCTCTATAGTTCTGCTGCTATAGGCTCAGACTGCTGGAGGAAATAGGGACCCTTTTTCATCATTCTGCTTCATTCTATCTCTATAGTTCTGCTGCTATAGGCTCAGACTGCTGGAGGACATAGGGACCCTTTTTCATCATTCTGCTTCATTCTATCTCTATAGTTCTGCTGCTAGAGGCTTAGACTGCTGGAGGACATAGGGACCCTTTTTCATCATTCTGCTTCATTCTATCTCTATAGTTCTGCTGCTAGAGGCTTAGACTGCTGGAGGACATAGGGACCCTTTTTCATCATTCTGCTTCATTCTATCTCTATAGTTCTGCTGCTAGAGGCTTAGACTGCTGGAGGACATAGGGACCCTTTTTCATCATTCTGCTTCATTCTATCTCTATAGTTCTGCTGCTATAGGCTCAGACTGCTGGAGGACATAGGGACCCTTTTTCATCATTCTGCTTCATTCTATCTCTATAGTTCTGCTGCTAGAGGCTCAGACTGCTGGAGGACATAGGGACCCTTTTTCATCATTCTGCTTCATTCTATCTCTATAGTTCTGCTGCTAGAGGCTTAGACTGCTGGAGGACATAGGAACCCCTTTTTCATCATTCTGCTTCATTCTATCTCTATAGTTCTGCTGCTAGAGGCTCAGACTGCTGGAGGACATAGGGACCCTTTTTCATCATTCTGCTTCATTCTATCTCTATAGTTCTGCTGCTAGAGGCTCAGACTGCTGGAGGACATAGGGACCCCTTTTTCATCATTCTGCTTCATTCTATCTCTATAGTTCTGCTGCTAGAGGCTCAGACTGCTGGAGGACATAGGGACCCTTTTTCATCATTCTGCTTCATTCTATCTCTATAGTTCTGCTGCTATAGGCTCAGAGTGCTGGAGGACATAGGGACCCCTTTTTCATCATTCTGCTTCATTCTATCTCTATAGTTCTGCTGCTAGAAGCTCAGACTGCTGGAGGACATAGGGACCCCTTTTTCATCATTCTGCTTCATTCTATCTCTATAGTTCTGCTGCTAGAGGCTCAGACTGCTGGAGGACATAGGGACCCTTTTTCATCATTCTGCTTCATTCTATCTCTATAGTTCTGCTGCTAGAGGCTCACACTGCTGGAGGACATAGGGACCCCTTTTTCATCATTCTGCTTCATTCTATCTCTATAGTTCTGCTGCTATAGGCTCAGAGTGCCAGAGGACATAGGGACCCTTTTTCATCATTCTGCTTCATTCTATCTCTATAGTTCTGCTGCTATAGGCTCAGAGTGCTGGAGGACATAGGGACCCCTTTTTCATCATTCTGCTTCATTCTATCTCTATAGTTCTGCTGCTAGAAGCTCAGACTGCTGGAGGACATAGGGACCCCTTTTTCATCATTCTGCTTCATTCTATCTCTATAGTTCTGCTGCTAGAAGCTCAGACTGCTGGAGGACATAGGGACCCTTTTTCATCATTCTGCTTCATTCTATCTCTATAGTTCTGCTGCTATAGGCTCAGAGTGCTGGAGGACATAGGGACCCTTTTTCATCATTCTGCTTCATTCTATCTCTATAGTTCTGCTGCTAGAGGCTTAGACTGCTGGAGGACATAGGGACCCCTTTTTCATCATTCTGCTTCATTCTATCTCTATAGTTCTGCTGCTATAGGCTCAGAGTGCTGGAGGACATAGGGACCCTTTTTCATCATTCTGCTTCATTCTATCTCTATAGTTCTGCTGCTAGAGGCTTAGACTGCTGGAGGACATAGGGACCCCTTTTTCATCATTCTGCTTCATTCTATCTCTATAGTTCTGCTGCTAGAGGCTCAGACTGCTGGAGGACATAGGGACCCTTTTTCATCATTCTGCTTCATTCTATCTCTATAGTTCTGCTGCTATAGGCTCAGAGTGCTGGAGGACATAGGGACCCCTTTTTCATCATTCTGCTTCATTCTATCTCTATAGTTCTGCTGCTATAGGCTCAGACTGCTGGAGGACATAGGGACCCTTTTTCATCATTCTGCTTCATTCTATCTCTATAGTTCTGCTGCTAGAGGCTTAGACTGCTGGAGGACATAGGGACCCCTTTTTCATCATTCTGCTTCATTCTATCTCTATAGTTCTGCTGCTATAGGCTCAGACTGCTGGAGGACATAGGGACCCTTTTTCATCATTCTGCTTCATTCTATCTCTATAGTTCTGCTGCTATAGGCTCAGACTGCTGGAGGACATAGGGACCCATTTTTCATCATTCTGCTTCATTCTATCTCTATAGTTCTGCTGCTAGAGGCTCAGAGTGCTGGAGGACATTGGGACCTTTTTTCATCATTCTGCTTCATTCTATCTCTATAGTTCTGCTGCTAGAGGCTTAGACTGCTGGAGGACATAGGGACCCCTTTTTCATCATTCTGCTTCATTCTATCTCTATAGTTCTGCTGCTATAGGCTCAGACTGCTGGAGGACATAGGGACCCTTTTTCATCATTCTGCTTCATTCTATCTCTATAGTTCTGCTGCTAGAGGCTCAGACTGCTGGAGGACATAGGGACCCTTTTTCATCATTCTGCTTCATTCTATCTCTATAGTTCTGCTGCTAGAGGCTTAGACTGCTGGAGGACATAGGGACCCTTTTTCATCATTCTGTTTCATTCTATCTCTATAGTTCTGCTGCTATAGGCTCAGACTGCTGGAGGACATAGGGACCCTTTTTCATCATTCTGCTTCATTCTATCTCTATAGTTCTGCTGCTAGAGGCTCAGACTGCTGGAGGACATAGGGACCCTTTTTCATCATTCTGCTTCATTCTATCTCTATAGTTCTGCTGCTAGAGGCTTAGACTGCTGGAGGACATAGGGACCCTTTTTCATCATTCTGCTTCATTCTATCTCTATAGTTCTGCTGCTAGAGGCTTAGACTGCTGGAGGACATAGGGACCCTTTTTCATCATTCTGCTTCATTCTATCTCTATAGTTCTGCTGCTATAGGCTCAGACTGCTGGAGGACATAGGGACCCTTTTTCATCATTCTGCTTCATTCTATCTCTATAGTTCTGCTGCTAGAGGCTTAGACTGCTGGAGGACATAGGGACCCTTTTTCATCATTCTGCTTCATTCTAACTCTATAGTTCTGCTGCTAGAGGCTTAGACTGCTGGAGGACATAGGGACCCTTTTTCATCATTCTGCTTCATTCTATCTCTATAGTTCTGCTGCTAGAGGCTTAGACTGCTGGAGGACATAGGGACCCTTTTTCATCATTCTGCTTCATTCTATCTCTATAGTTCTGCTGCTATAGGCTCAGACTGCTGGAGGACATAGGGACCCTTTTTCATCATTCTGCTTCATTCTATCTCTATAGTTCTGCTGCTAGAGGCTCAGACTGCTGGAGGACATAGGGACCCTTTTTCATCATTCTGCTTCATTCTATCTCTATAGTTCTGCTGCTAGAGGCTTAGACTGCTGGAGGACATAGGGACCCCTTTTTCATCATTCTGCTTCATTCTATCTCTATAGTTCTGCTGCTAGAGGCTCAGACTGCTGGAGGACATAGGGACCCTTTTTCATCATTCTGCTTCATTCTATCTCTATAGTTCTGCTGCTAGAGGCTCAGACTGCTGGAGGACATAGGGACCCTTTTTCATCATTCTGCTTCATTCTATCTCTATAGTTCTGCTGCTAGAGGCTCAGACTGCTGGAGGACATAGGGACCCTTTTTCATCATTCTGCTTCATTCTATCTCTATAGTTCTGCTGCTATAGGCTCAGAGTGCTGGAGGACATAGGGACCCTTTTTCATCATTCTGCTTCATTCTATCTCTATAGTTCTGCTGCTAGAAGCTCAGACTGCTGGAGGACATAGGGACCCCTTTTTCATCATTCTGCTTCATTCTATCTCTATAGTTCTGCTGCTAGAGGCTCAGACTGCTGGAGGACATAGGGACCCTTTTTCATCATTCTGCTTCATTCTATCTCTATAGTTCTGCTGCTAGAGGCTCAGACTGCTGGAGGACATAGGGACCCCTTTTTCATCATTCTGCTTCATTCTATCTCTATAGTTCTGCTGCTATAGGCTCAGAGTGCCAGAGGACATAGGGACCCTTTTTCATCATTCTGCTTCATTCTATCTCTATAGTTCTGCTGCTAGAGGCTTAGACTGCTGGAGGACATAGGGACCCTTTTTCATCATTCTGCTTCATTCTATCTCTATAGTTCTGCTGCTATAGGCTCAGAGTGCTGGAGGACATAGGGACCCTTTTTCATCATTCTGCTTCATTCTATCTCTATAGTTCTGCTGCTAGAGGCTTAGACTGCTGGAGGACATAGGGACCCTTTTTCATCATTCTGCTTCATTCTATCTCTATAGTTCTGCTGCTAGAAGCTCAGACTGCTGGAGGACATAGGGACCCCTTTTTCATCATTCTGCTTCATTCTATCTCTATAGTTCTGCTGCTAGAGGCTCAGACTGCTGGAGGACATAGGGACCCTTTTTCATCATTCTGCTTCATTCTATCTCTATAGTTCTGCTGCTAGAGGCTTAGACTGCTGGAGGACATAGGGACCCTTTTTCATCATTCTGCTTCATTCTATCTCTATAGTTCTGCTGCTAGAGGCTTAGACTGCTGGAGGACATAGGGACCCTTTTTCATCATTCTGCTTCATTCTATCTCTATAGTTCTGCTGCTAGAGGCTTAGACTGCTGGAGGACATAGGGACCCTTTTTCATCATTCTGCTTCATTCTATCTCTATAGTTCTGCTGCTATAGGCTCAGACTGCTGGAGGACATAGGGACCCCTTTTTCATCATTCTGCTTCATTCTATCTCTATAGTTCTGCTGCTATAGGCTCAGAGTGCTGGAGGACATAGGGACCCTTTTTCATCATTCTGCTTCATTCTATCTCTAAAGTTCTGCTGCTAGAGGCTCAGACTGCTGGAGGACATAGGGACCCTTTTTCATCATTCTGCTTCATTCTATCTCTATAGTTCTGCTGCTAGAGGCTTAGACTGCTGGAGGACATAGGGACCCTTTTTCATCATTCTGCTTCATTCTATCTCTATAGTTCTGCTGCTAGAGGCTTAGACTGCTGGAGGACATAGGGACCCTTTTTCATCATTCTGCTTCATTCTATCTCTATAGTTCTGCTGCTAGAGGCTTAGACTGCTGGAGGACATAGGGACCCTTTTTCATCATTCTGCTTCATTCTATCTCTATAGTTCTGCTGCTAGAGGCTTAGACTGCTGGAGGACATAGGGACCCTTTTTCATCATTCTGCTTCATTCTATCTCTATAGTTCTGCTGCTAGAGGCTTAGACTGCTGGAGGACATAGGGACCCTTTTTCATCATTCTGCTTCATTCTATCTCTATAGTTCTGCTGCTAGAGGCTTAGACTGCTGGAGGACATAGGGACCCTTTTTCATCATTCTGCTTCATTCTATCTCTATAGTTCTGCTGCTAGAGGCTCAGACTGCTGGAGGACATATATTACAGCTGTATGGTGGGCATTGTTCAGGCTGGATGAAAGCAGAAGCTGTGAGCATTTCTGGGAAGGTGTCAGGGACGCCGTGACGCCTCTTGGTTCCACACATGTTCTACGTTTATCAGGAATGTGGGTGAGTGTTTTTACAGAGTTATGTTGAATTTTTCTAAGGACAAATACACATTTTAATCGTTTGTTTCTTTGTTAGGAGGCGCTAGGTTTTTTAGACCAGGCTATGTATGCGGGGAGATGAGGGTGATTTACACGATTCACAGGAATTTTTAGAGTTTTTAAGGTAGTTATTGAAACTATACATTTTTTGTAATTTGGTGTTTTGTGTTTGTTTACAGAGATGTTTTTCTTGCTCCTGCTGTCCTCGGGTTTATGTAGTTTTTGGTTTAGTTAGTCCAACCCTGTTTGATGTCTTTGGTCCCATTGTTTACTTGTGAGGGCGGACTCACTGTTTGTTTTTATTCTTCTTATCTTTTTTTCCATTTATTAGTTTGTTTGTTTTTTCCTTGGTCACTCCCCCAAGCACACTGTGAGCTTTTAGACAAATTTTTTATCTGATGTGATCGTTGACAGTGTTCAGTGGTGATCATGTTAGTTTTTCACCTGATTGCTGTGAAGCCTTATTTAAGTCTGCAACATTCTAGTTCTTATCATGCGGGTTTGTCCGCCATCCACTAATGTCAGAGTGTAAATATTAGATTGTCTACCTTAAGACATCAGTGTTGTAGAGAGGAAAAAGATTTTTTATTTAATAAAGAACATATATCTTTTACGACCAAGGTTGTCTCATCTTTACTTGGGTTTTTACACATAGATACGACTTTCCATCATTCTGCTTCATTCTATCTCTATTCTCCCACTCTGCAGAATCTGTTAGTTCAATCTCTAACCTTCTGCTCTCTCTGCTTTTTCTCATAGTAGCTTCATCTGGTCTGTTCCTGTTTGGCTGTGACTCCATCCTGGAGAGAAATATCAGCTGTGCTGCTGCCATCAACACCTTTGTTTCTAGATGTTGGAGCTTGGCCTGTTTTCCAGTGTAGTCCTGTTTCTCTGACTGTGACTAACTGGATGTGCTCTCTTCATCCTCTGACATGGGAGCTGGCTCGGAGCTCGTCTGCCTGGCTGTGTGTTTCCTGGACGGGGCCGCCTGTGGAGCTGGTTGACAGTTGCCTTTTGTATCTATGCTTCTTTTTCTATGTCTGCTTCTGTCTCCTTGAACCCCAGTGGGCCTCAGCAGATGGCCGCTCACACTGAGCCTGGTTCTGCTGGAGGTTTCTTCCTGTTCAAAGGGAGTTTTTCCTCTCCACTGTCGCTACAAGCATGCTTAGTGTGAGGGATTGCTGAAGAGTCAATGAGTCGATGCAATCAGCTGGTTTTCCTTAGATAGAATATTTTGAATCAATCTGACTGGATGATCTGGTTGATATGGATCTATAAAGTGAGATGACCTGATGTGAATTGGAGCTATACACTGCAAAAAATATCTATAAATGAGTTTAAAAAATCATAAAGTGTATTTACCCTCAATTTAAGTAGATAGATACGATGATTTGCCACTGAAATGAACATCTTTACTCATCTTTAAAATTAGATAATTAGATAAAATGCACTTGAAGACAATGTTAATCAAATGTTAATCATCTTGTTCCGTTGGCAAAGTGTTTCACCTGCCTCCTCAATTAAAGAACAATAAGAAAATAATGACTTGCTTAGATTTCCACTTTCTACAGTGAAGAAATAAACTGAATATTTCTCTCTGGTAGAAGCGTTCCTCTGAAGGAGACGTATCTCTTTTAAACATTTCCTGGATCGTCAGATTTTCTGCAGTGACTTTTTCTCTCAGGGACCCCAGAGATTGAGGAGATATTTGAAATATTAAGACATGGATGGAAATGAATGAACCTTTGATCTGATGCAGAAAACACTAAACTTTTCAGTCCTTAAATCGAGTTTCTGCAGTTTGTTTCAGACCCAAAGAGAGTTGAGGCTGAATTCTGCCTCCTGTTCCTCAGTTCTGCTTCTGGTAGATCCGGGTCCAGAGGTCCCTGAGCTGAAGAGTCCCTCTGGTCATCAAATAGATCTTACATCCCATCCATCCTCAAACTGGGAGCCCTGGGAGCTGAGTGATGGGCTCAGTCTGCTGGTGCTGGTCGGGACTCTGGCTGCAGGTTTTAAGAGGAGCTCCAGACTGGCTGGTTCTGACAAAGACCAGCAGGAAATGCAGGAACGCATCATTTCCTGTTTTGATCTGTTGTTCTGGTTCTGGTTTCACTGCTTCGTCTGGAACCAGGTTTGTATTCTGGTCCATGAAGGGAAACTCAGTCTGGATTCTAACCAAAACACAAAGACTTCTGTCTTTGGACCTGGAGAAGTTCTCCAGCTGGGTTTCCCTCCACTGGGCGACCAGAACGACCACTCAACTGGGATTTCATTCTGTGGATCTTTCCTGCTTTTGCTCCCAGTCTTCACACTGGGTCAGAACCAGTAAACCCATTACGGCCTCATTTATCAGGCCCTGGGACGGATGTGAGAGGCAGCGGGTCTTCCTGCCATCACTGGGCTGGATGCCAGAAGCAGGAAGTGGTTTTTCCTCTCTGTGGGGGTCTGACAGAGGAAGGAGGTCTACAGGAGCAAAGACCCACCAGCAGTGAGGTCCTGCTATCCTGCTGGATCTATCAACCTTATTTCTATAGAACAAAGAGGTGCAGGGCTAACCACAATGCTGTACAGAAAAACAAAACAAGTTAGAAAAATAAAAAAGAATAAATGCATGAATAATATTAAAATAACAGGTTCATGACAGAAAACCGGATCTCTGTGTTTAAATCCAGCAATGAAAATGTTTCCAACAGAGATTCCAAAGCAGGAAGCGTGACGAACATCATGGAAGGTTGGAGCTGCTGCAGCAAACGCTCCGTCGCCTCTGGGCTCCGGCTCGGTTTAATGGAGGACGGCAGGAAGGCTGAAGCTGCTCAGATAGATGGGGTGGGGGGGCAATATCCATACAGTTAAAAACTGATAACAGAATTCTATGATAAACACCGGGATGGGGGAAGGTACAGGAATGGATGAATGTTCAGTCAGGAGAGGCTGAGGATGGAGCTCAGATCATCTCCTCCTCAGACGGAAACCAGTAAATGAAGGTTTCTACGTGGAAGACATCAAATCTGGGTTTAGAACACGTGGAGCAGGAACAGGAAGATCACGTGACTGGTCTGACTTTAGAGAAATGCCGCCACCTGCTGGTTGTTCAGTAAAAGACAACATTTTGATTTGACTAAATATCCATCTATCATCCATCCATCCATCCATCCATCCATCATCCATCCATCCATCATCCATCATCCATCCATCATCCATCCATCATCCACCATCCATCATCAATCATCCATCCATCCATCCATCCATCCATCCATCCATCCATCATCCATCCATCCATCCATCCATCATCAATCATCCATCCATCCATCCATCCATCCATCATCCATCCATCCATCCATCCATCCATCATCCATCATCCATCCATCCATCCATCCATCCATCATCCATCCATCCATCCATCCATCATTCATCATCCATCCATCATCCATCCATCCATCATCAATCATCCATCCATCCATCCATCCATCCATCATCCATCCATCCATCCATCCATCCATCCATCATCCATCATCCATCCATCCATCCATCCATCCATCATCCATCCATCCATCCATCCATCATTCATCATCCATCCATCATCCATCCATCCATCCATCATCCATCCATCCATCCATCCATCCATCCATTATCCATCCTTCATCCATCATCCATCCATCCATCTATCCATCCATCCATCCATCATCCATCCATCCATCCATCCATCATCCATCCATCCATCCATCCATCCATCATTCATCATCCATCCATCCATCCATCATCCATCCATCCATCCATCCATCCATCCATCCATCCATCCATCATCCATCATCCATCATCCATCCATCCATCCATCATCCATCCATCCATCCATCATCCATCCATCCATCCATCCATCATCCATCCATCCATCCATCCATCCATCCATCCATCCATCCATCATCCATCCATAATCCATCCATCAATCCATCATCCATCCATCCATCCATCCATCATCCACCCATCATCCATCCATCCATCCATCATCCATCCATCCATCCATCCATCCATCCATCCATCCATCCATCATCCATCCATCCATCCATCATCCATCATCCATCCATCATCCATCCATCCATCCATCCATCATCCATCCATCCATCATCCATCATCCATCCATCCATCCATCATCCATCCATCCATCCATCCATCATCCATCCATCCATCCATCCATCCATCCATCCATCCATCATCCATCATCCATGCATCCATCCATCCATCATTCATCCATCCATCCATCCATCATCCATCCATCCATCCATCCATCATCCATCCATCCATCCATCATCCACCCATCCATCCATCCATCCATCATCCATCCATCCATCCATCATCCATCCATCCATCCATCCATCCATCCATCATCCATCATCCATCCATCCATCCATCATCCATCCATCCATCCATCCATCATCCATCATCCATGCATCCATCCATCCATCATTCATCCATCCATCCATCCATCATCCATCCATCCATCATCCATCCATCCATCCATCCATCCATCCATCCACCATCCATCCATCCATCCATCCATCCATCCATCATCCATCATCCATCCATCATCCATCCATCCATCCATCCATCCATCCATCCATCCATCCATCATCCATCATCCATCCATCCATCCATCCATCCATCCATCATCCATCCATCCATCCATCCATCATCCATCCATCCATCCATCCATCATCCATCCATCCATCCATCCATCCATCATCCATCCATCCATCATCCATCTATCCATCCATCCATCATCCATCCATCCATCCATCCATCATCCATCCATCCATCCACCATCCATCCATCCATCCATCCATCATCCATCATCCATCCATCATCCATCCATCATCCATCCATCCATCCATCATCCATCCATCCATCCATCCATCCATCATCCATCCATCCATCCATCATCCATCATCCATCCATCCATCCATCCATCATCCATCATCCATCCATCCATCCATCCATCCATCATCCATCCATCATCCATCCATCCATCCATCATCCACCCATCCATCCATCCATCCATCATCCATCCATCCATCCATCATCCATCCATCCATCCATCCATCCATCCATCATCCATCATCCATCCATCCATCCATCATCCATCCATCCATCCATCCATCCATCATCCATCATCCATGCATCCATCCATCCATCATTCATCCATCCATCCATCATCCATCCATCCATCCATCCATCCATCCATCCATCCATCCACCATCCATCCATCCATCCATCCATCCATCCATCATCCATCATCCATCCATCATCCATCCATCCATCCATCCATCCATCCATCCATCCATCATCCATCATCCATCCATCCATCCATCCATCCATCCATCCATCATCCATCCATCCATCCATCCATCATCCATCCATCCATCCATCATCCATCTATCCATCCATCCATCATCCATCCATCCATCCATCCATCATCCATCCATCCATCCACCATCCATCCATCCATCCATCCATCATCCATCATCCATCCATCATCCATCCATCATCCATCCATCCATCCATCATCCATCCATCCATCCATCCATCCATCATCCATCCATCCATCCATCATCCATCATCCATCCATCCATCCATCCATCATCCATCCATCATCCATCCATCCATCCATCCATCCATCATCCATCCATCATCCATCCATCCATCCATCCATCATCCATCCATCCATCATCCATCATCCATCATCCATCATCCATCCATCATCCATCCATCCATCCATCCATCCATCATCCATCCATCCATCCATCCATCATTCATCATCCATCCATCATCCATCCATCCATCCATCATCCATCCATCCATCCATCCATCCATTATCCATCCTTCATCCATCATCCATCCATCCATCCATCCATCCATCCATCCATCCATCCATCATCCATCCATCCATCCATCCATCATCCATCCATCCATCCATCCATCCATCATCCATCCATCCATCCATCCATCCATCCATCATCCATCATCCATCATCCATCCATCCATCATCCACCCATCCATCATCCATCATCCATCATCCATCCATCCATCAATCCATCATCCATCCATCCATCCATCCATCAATCCATCATCCATCCATCCATCCATCCATCATCCACCCATCATACATCCATCCATCCATCCATCATCCATCCATCCATCCATCATCCATCCATCCATCCATCATCCATCATC